>JBAMCK010001074.1:600000-1042500 GCA_037075185.1 Drosophila pseudotalamancana | reverse complement strand
GCAGTTTGTGCTCCTGCTGCTTCTTCTGTTGTTGCTTCTCTCTTGACTCTTCGACTCTGGCTGCAGCTCGTGTTGTATGTCAAGTTGCTTTACCTGCCACTTATCTATTATCTGCATGCGTCGCTTATCTAACCGAACTGCAGCAGCTGGAGCGCTGCTTGGTTTTGACTTGGCTTTCACAACACCTGGCCCTCAGCTTCTCACTATCATCTTCCGCTTTCCGGCTACATATTGATGCTGACGCATATTTCCTGCTTCATTAACAGCCACGCCTCCCATAAAGTATGCAACAAGAACCGACAAATGTTTAAGCTAAGGAAAAATATCATAAAGAAAAAAAAATGAAAAAAATGAAAAAAAAAAAGCAACTGCATTGCGTTTTTCTTCTCATTTCCCACTTTGCTTTTCACCTGGCGTTTGCTTTTAACGAGCCGTCGCCTTCTCCTTTTCCCCTCCCCACTCCATCTCCCTCTTCCTCTGCCATTCGCCTAGTTAACGCCGTCCTGTCAGTGGCTGAGTGCAGGACTCAGGACCTCATCGTAGCAGCTGACTTGCTGGCATGGTCATTTTTTTTTTGCTGTTTGTTTTTCTTTTTCCTTGGCTTGTGAAAAGCTCCTCCGCTTTCTCATTTCCTTTTGCCCTACAATTTTTTACTATTACGTTTTTTATACCCTGTATTTAAAGAGAAAATGTTGTCGTACTCGTTTCATTTTTTTCTTCTAGATAAGCGACAAAAGTCGAGTTTATGCTCGACTCTTAAAGCAAATATCAGCGCATAAACAGTGTTGTAAAATCCTACAATTGAAATAAGTTCTCTTTTTGTAGCTAAACATTTTGAAAGCATTTTAAGTGTTCGCTTCTATTTGTATCTTTATCTTATTCAATTAAATATTGTATTCTCTTTTTTTTTACATATATAACAAAATAATAAGTAACTAAAATGTATTAATTCTAAAAGTATAATCAATTATCAATTGGGGTTATTATATCTGTAATTTAATGCATCTTATATAAAGCTAATGCCCGATTTATAGATCACTTTTTCGAAAATATATTACAAATTATATACAGATAGAGATTTCTATAGAGGAACTTTTGTTAGTCGCGATTGCTTTTTCAGCTACATTTTTATTCTGCTTTGGATTTTTTTTCTTTTTTTGTCTATTCCTGCGTGTATTGCTTTTCACTATTTGTTGTTGTGATTGTTGCTGTTGTTGCCTTGCGGCTTGATTTGATTAAAATGATAATAGTTTTTGGGACTTAACTTAAATTGATGTGGGTTAGTCGTCCACAAAGTCTGCAACTCAAAAAGCTGAAAACTTCATCCCCTCACTTGGCCCTATTTACTTTTCCCTTTCGGATTCTCTTTTCGCTGCTTTTCCTTTTTTGTTGTCTCATTTCCCGGCTACAAATTTGTCAAATGCTTAAAGAAAATTAACAAATAGGGCAACAAAAGAAAGCAAAAGGCAGCAAAGAAAGTGCAAAAAATGCAACATAAAAATTCCATTAATAAAATTGCATAAAGAATTTTGCAAGTAATGTTTCCTACTCTTTGTTGTTGTTGTTGTTGTTGTTCTTGCTGATGGTTCTGTGGCCTCTTTTAGCTAAATTGCGGCCGCTGCATGTCCTTCGATTGCTGGCCTGAAGAGCCGCACATGGCTAAGAGCTGCCCTTAAATCTATGGACAAAACTCTATATGGAAAGCAATTCGTTTGGCAGCTTTAAGAGCCACGTGTTTAGGCCGCCTAAGTTGGCCAACCGCCACGTCCGCAATGCCAAGCCACATAAATAACGGACACGATGCCTTCACCTGCTCTGAAAGGCTGCGGTTAACCGTCGTCATTTCGTGCAAGGTCCTGCAGCAGATCCTCTTGCCTATGCTGCCTGCTGCCTGCTGCCTTCTAGCTGATGAAGTGCAAATTCATAAAATAATCATCTTTAAGGCCAGCCGAGTAGAGAAAAATATATATTAAAAATAAGAGGATGAGCATAGAACGGTATTGTGTGGGCGTGGCTGCAGTTCAGCCTTAGCTTCAGCTTATCAAACAAACAAGGCTAAGCAACATTTAAAAAGAAAGTAACTCAAGCTAAAGAGTTGAGCAACAAAACTAAGCAACAACAACGAGCATACAAGGCTAAGCAACATTTAACAGCGACCAGCAACATTTAAAAAGAAAGTAACTCAAGCTAAAGAGTTGAGCAACAAAACTTAACAGCATTTAATGTGTTTAGCAACATATTGTAATCTTAATTGTGTTGTTTTTAATGAGCACATGTTGCAGAAATTTCACATTAGCAACAAATTGAAATACATTCATATATTCACATTGTATATTTCTTATAAATTTTATATTTTAGACTCTTGCTATATTGGCATGTGAAAGTTTTAATTTTTTTTTTGGCCAGCTGTGGTTTTGCAACTGTAAATTGCCAACTAATTGCTAGAGTGCAACAAAAAACAGTGTCATGTGCAGTGCTTTCAAAACTTTGCAAGCTGCCTCGTTGAACTTAGTCAAGGATTGTTTTTTGTTGTGCTGTTGTTGTTGTTGTTGTTGTTATTGTTGTACCCGTTGCCTTGGCTACATTTAAAATAAATGTATCCAAAAGTTTAGTTAGAGTTTTATTCTTTTATCTACTCACTGCTCTAGCAGCCAGCAGTCCTCCTCTCTCTCTCCCTTCTTCTCCTCCTTTGTTTCAATCTCTCTTCTGACAAACACACATTGTCTGTGCATTTAGTCTGATTTTTTTTTGTTTGCCTTGTTGCGTTTCCTCTTGCTCTTTATATGAGAGTCTGCATGTGTGTGTGTGTGTGCATTTGTGTAATCTATATTATAACAAACCCAAGTCCTCACCTCCCAACCCTCTCCCCTTCTTCCGAACAAGCGAAAAGTTCACTTTGATAGTTTGGCAACATTTTTTGGCGCTTTGGGTTTGCCGCTGTCGAGCGCCGCGCCGCTGTTTTTGACAACTTATTCGTGCGTCGCTAACGTTCACATCGTCGCTGCCTCTCGTTCTCCACACCCCACACACACAAACACACGCACACACACTCATTCGTGTTCTCTTCACACAGCTAACTGTTTTTGTACAGCTCCATCTCAATTGCTGCCTTTGGCAACATGTGCGCTTTCGTCTGTCCGTTTGTCTTTTTCTCTGTGTGTGTGTGTGTGTGAGTGCGTGTTCACCACTCACTCCCTCTTCCTCTCTCACTCTCTCTTGCGCCGGCCGGCATTTATGTTTTGCTTTGGCTACTGCCGTTATCCATTAAATTTGTTGTTTTTGCGTTTCGTTCTTAAGTTCTTAAATTGTTGTTTTACTGCTTGCTTTTTAGCTGTATTGATTACATGCATATGTGTGTATGCGAATATGTATGAGTGCGTGGGCGGAACATCAATTTTGTGGCCACAGTTTTATGGCTTTACCATGAATATTATTATGAACTTTTACCTTAGAAAAAGTAATTGTAACCGAGTAGCTGCAACTGTAAATGTATTCTCTTAACATTACGTTAACAGCACTCCATGTTAAAGATCTAACAGCTTATTTATATGTAAATAAATTAATTTCAAATTTCATTTCACTGTTGAACAGTGATATTTAAAATTGTGTTAACAGCTTCTTACAATACTCCATGTTAAAGGTCTAACAGCTTATTAACATGAAATTATGTTAGTTTGAAGTTTTATTTCAGTATTTAACAGCACATTTATAATTCTATGCAACTTCTATATATAATTCTGCATATACATATATAACACATATGTGTATTTTTTTCTGGCCAAAAAGCGAAGCCAAGTCAAGCAAATCAATTAAGTTAATGAAAACTGTTTAGTTATGCACAACAGCTACTAAAATATGCACTTGACACTGTCAGACAGCCAGAGAAAGAGAGAGAGAGAGAGAGAGAGAGAGAGGGAGACGGTTTGTGTGTGCGAAAGAGATAACAAGTTTATGCCAGAAATTTGTGGGCATACAAAATTCTTTGACACTTGCTCCCCAGTTGCCACAAAATACCTCAACTTGGGCGCGAACAGGATGCAGAAGTGCGGTTCAGAGGTCCTTTTTCGGGATGCTTTTGGATTATTGAGTGAGACTCATAAATTATGAACTTGCGACATGTGTAAATGTTGCATATTTAATGATGTTTATTAAACAACAAATGATTTGCTTTGCAATTTCCATTTGGAGACACAAAACACAGAGCAAAAGGCAGATAAAATATTCGGCTTGTTGGGTAGGGGTGGGGAGGTTTGGTTGACAGGTGGCTTTTTGTTGGCATTTCCCTTTTGACCACAAATCGCGCGACTGTCAGAATAGAAAATGTGCTAATTTGTCTTCAAGTCGCTTTCGGCGAGATAATTACAGCGGAAGGAGCGATAAAGTCGCTGCTTAGTATATGAAAAAGAAGAAGAGAGGAGTGGAGACTGGAGGGAATGTAACAAAATGTTGTGGGCGTGGCCACAGCTAATAAATTATCGCACAATTTTGCTTAAAGGCCGTGAAAAACTATTTCGCTTTTTCATTGAGAGCGCGATGAGAGCTACGAAAACTTTTTAACAAGTTGCCAACTGACAGCTTTAACAACAACAACAACAACAACAATAGCAGCAGCAGCAACTACAGCAACAACACTGATGTCCATCAAAACCGTTTAATCAATTCAATTCAATTAAATTGTGAAAATCACAAAAACGTGCAGACAGACAAGTGAAACAAACAACTCGCAGATGTTTAATAGATAATTCAGAAACAAGGCTAAAAAGCGGAGGGAAACGAAGGAACAATTGGAAAATGGGAAAATGAGAGAATCGCAAATGGTAATTTGTAACAATTCAATTAAAGAGGTTAATAAAACAATTATAGATCAAACTATGCAATTTGTTTTGTGTATAATTCATATTCAGAATATTCAATTTATTCACCCTTCAAAGTGAAAAGTGAATTAATCAAAAATTTATAAAACTCTGTTCAAGTGGTTTTCAATAATAATTTCATATCTATATATATTGTATATTTATACAAATATAAACATATGATTTGAGATTTCGTCGAAATAAAATTTAAAAAAAAAGTTCAGTAATAATTTAACAATATAACGATTAAAATTTGCATATTCAAGAGTATAAAAAGGTATAAAAAGTGTTTTCTTATATTTGAATCAATGCCAAATTATTCTTGCATGAACTTTACTAAATTTATGCGACGACCCCTTATATAGAATAAAAATATATATATATATAAATGACAGAGCTTGAATGTGAGATAAATTTTATAAATTGCATCGCTGGGTCCGCACCTGTCGATAGAATTTGCATTGTCATAACTATGGAAAATGCAATACCTGTGCACAAATCTCCGCTTCATTTAACACTAAACACAACCATTGCATCAACCCCCTCCTCCCTTCCCACCCATCGACCTCCTCGCCACTTTCATCGTTTAGCCACAATTTGTAAATTCCGAATGGACAACCTCATGGAAAACCCATTTGAAACAGATCCAAGCGGGCATTTTATGCATTCCAGAAGTGTAGGAAGTGAGGGAGGAAACGAAGGGAGGAGGGAATGTGCAAAAGAGGACGCACTCGAAAAACAAAACGGTACGAATGTACCATCAAATATTCTAACCAACTATGCAGACAAGTGGACGGTGGGGGCTGGGCTGGGCTGGGGCAGGAGAGACACGCACACAAATGGAACTCGTTGTGTGTGCATTATTTCATTAGCCATTTTCTAGTTTTAGCCATTTGCAATTTTAGTTTTTGCATCGCAGTGCGCTTTACGCTTTACGCTATTCGTTATTTGTTTCACGCTTAATTATCTTTGTTCGCTCTCCTTTGTCCTTTCTCGTCGCCCTCCCTCTCTCTCTCTCTCTCTCTCTATCCCCCTTTTTCCACAGTTCGTGGTGTGCGCAATTTCTTCTTCTTTTTTTATTTTGTGTGCAAATTTAGCGAACCTTAATGCCTGACTAACGGGACACAAGCGCTCTCAAAGTGTTCACTAACCCCCAAATGTGCAACAACAACAACAACAACAGCAACAATTCAGTGACCACAGGAGTTTTATGTAACGCCCCCCACATTTTGCCTCACCGGTTGGCCCATCCATTCCCCCCGCCCCCTTTTGGGCTATCATGTTTCCTACGCTTTGTGGACGGCCGCCTAGCTTAGCTGATACCCTGGACTACTGATTGATGGAAGGGTAAGGTTTAGCTATAGATTAAATACAAATGATATACAAGATGTTGCAGGGTATATATATTTCGTGCTTATCTTACTCTGAATAACATTTACTAGTGCTATAGCTAATTTACAGGGTAACTTCAACACAACTAAATTGCTTGCATTCCGTTATGTTTAAATGTAACCTTGTTAAGGGCGAACGGCTTTTTACGATTTACAGCCAGCCGCAGACGCACTCTCTACCTCACTTTTCTCTTTGCACCTGCAATACTTTTTGCACAGCTGGCCTAAACGATGTTGTTGTTGTTGTTGTTGCTGTTGCTGCTGTAACTTTTATTTGTTGTAGTGCTTTTTGGCCTGGCCAACAGGTCGACGGGCTTTTAATTACATCAGTACCGTCCAATAAAAACTCATTTCTGGCTGGGTCAACAATTCATTCATTTTAAAAATGTGTGCGTGTGTGAAGGCAAAATTTGATTACCCATACGCCGTGTGGCCGCGAGCACATTTCAATTGCTTAGCAAAATGTGTAACCAATGGGTTAAGAATACAAATTATTATTTACATTAGCGTTGTTTGCTTCTTTTTTTTTGTTTTTTTTTTTTTGTATAAAACTTTTAACGCAGTTTTCCCGTTGCCTCTATATTCTTTTTTAATTTGCATGGAAAATTTTCAGTTGAAAAATTTGCAACACGTGCGAGTTAAGTAAAATAAACAACCAGAAAAATACAGACAAAGTAAGCACTGATAATGGCTGAATGTATCTGTATCTGTATCTGTATCTGTATCTGTACCTATGTATTTGTAGTTGTGTGTTTGTATCTGTATCTGCATCTGTGTATTTGTCGCTTTTGTCTTATCTGGTCGCTACTTGAGCAGCGCGCACAAATTATCACACACACACAATCACACACGCGCACACGGTTACACATACATTCGGGCGCTCACACTCACACGCACACAAAGAGATCTGTCAAATGCTCAACAAGCGCAAACCAAAAAACTACAACAAAAACAAATTACGTATACGCCACACAGCCGGCAGCTGAGCAACATATGGAAAGAGGGAGAGTGAGAGCGAGAGCGAGAGCGAGTGCGAGTGCGAGTGCGAGTGCGAGTTATTAAGAGAGAATGTTAAAGGGAGCAACGAGCGCATAAGTTAATGTGAGTTTCATTTTTTATTTTTTTTTATTTTTGCATTTGCTTTGCTTGCTCTATTCGCTGCTTTTTCTATGTTCGTTCTTATGTTGCGCGAACGTCGTGAATTTTTTTTTTTTTTTTTGTTTTTTTGTTTTAGTCGCACGCTTTTTATATGTACAAAAATGCTGGCGTGTGTGGGAAGATTATATTGTATATTACGTATACGAATACATAATTGTGTTAGCTTAAATGTGATTTGAAATATAACAGATGCATATATAATTAAATACATTTGTTATACACCTTTTATATTTATAAGAAAAATCTATAAGAAGTGTCTCTCTTATTTTTTACTTTGACCTTCGAGCTAACACATTTTCTTATTTGATTATACCTTCAAAATACATTTATTGACCTTTGATTAAACGTTAGATTAGATTACTAACGAAAAGCCCAAAACAACGTACTATTGTCGAAGTTTTTTTTTATCTATTTAATGTAATTTCCAGGCCCATGAAACTAATTTAAAAGCTCTACAGCACGCGTCCATTTATCAAGTCTATTCTTTGCACTCCTTTTTATAATTTATTCATTTCCTTAAATTTGTCTATTACACATATTTTATTTACATTCCCTTCGTTTTATGCGTAAATTATGTTAATCAGTTGTCTCGCTTATTGTTTTCCTTCTACACACTGTTTGCTCTTCTATTTGTTTACTGTTTTTGTTGTTTCCCTTTTCTTTTAATTGTGTTTGCAAAGTAAATTCACACTTAAAATTTTGTGTTTGCAGAGCGTAAACAGCTAACAGCTATGTTTAATAACAGGGCTGTTGATTAACAGTTTGCGGTTTGTTAAACATTGAACAAATCTTCGCTCTCATATTTGACTTTACAGTTTTGCTCTCTTGCTTTTCTGTTGTTGATTTTTCTGTGTAATGTTCTGCTATTGTAACTGTTGTTGATGTTGTTCTTGTTCTGTTCAATTTACGCCAAAATATGCAATTAGTGCTTTATTGTTTTGTATTTTGATTCTTACATTAGTGTAGATGCACAATAATAGATTATTAGCAAATAAACAAATAAGTTTTAAATGCGCTGCACGTTTTGCTCGCGTGCTGCTTTCACCAAAATGTAGATTAAAAAATAAAAAGAAAGAGCAGACAATATCAGCGACCGATAGATAAGGAATATATGTATATGTATATGTATATGTATGTATATTAATTAACTGTTTCGTGATGTTCAGAGTGAGGGTCGCTTTTGAGTTTCTCTCAAACATATTTATGCATACATTTGTACATTTATACGTATGCATACGTATATAAAAAATGTTATTTATGTTACAGTTATTGCCATCTCTTTCACAAGGTTTGCCTTTAGTAATTGCTTACAAGGGTCTGCCTGGAAGGGGCGGGTGGCAACCGGACCATCTTCCGTTTTGCATTCTTTTTTTGCTTTGCCCGGCGCGTTGCGCGTCATAAAATATTGATGGCCATAAATAAAAAGCGGGCAGCTTTTAATGTGAATACTGACATGCAGGCCGGTGCAAACGTGAGAGGGGGAAAAAAGACAGAGGGAGAGAGAGAGACTGGCAGTGGAGATAGGCAGAGCAGTAGCGCAAAGCACAAGGCAAACGTAAACAAAATATAAAATGCACAGTGGAGCAAAGCCTATTAAGAAAATTACATTCCAAGAAGTGTAACAATGCAAAATAAAAATATTTATATGATTATTATCAATAATATTTTAATAATGAATCTATAATTTGTATAAATAAAAGTTGTCAAACGAGTTTGAAAACAATTCATTTGATTGGCTAATTGGTTTGATTGCATTTTACTCAGCACTCAGACAACTGTGCGACAGGATGAGGCCTGATCTGAAGTGGAGTGGCAGTTGATTAACACCTTTGGGCTGTTGGCCGTAAACGGTTTGTATATGTGTGTGTGTGTGCGTCGGTCAGTGAGCGGTTAAAGAGGAAATGAAGGAGGAGAAGAAGCGAATAAGTCAGCGGGAATCAAGTGTCAAAACGCAACTAAATAAATAAGGGAATTAAGCGTAAAGTGGAAAACGCAAAAAAAAAAATGTAAAAAGGAATCAACATGGAGTTATTTGCATTCAAGGAATGGAGTAACAGTTGGCCGGCTTACTGTGTGAACGAAACAGAACGAGAGCGAGCGAGATGGTGAGAGGGAGGAGCGTTGCAGCTGTTATTAATAGCATTCGAGGGGTTTATAAAGTGTTATTTGAGCGAACTCTTGATATATAGCACAAATACGATGCATTTATAGTGTCAATGTAAAACAAGTTGGGAACTTGAATAATATAAATATTTCTCCACAAGTAATTAACTTATTTTTGTTGCTTTTCTTAAAACATGTTAAGAATCAATATTAATTCATGAATAAATTGTACAAATTTTCACAAATCAACTAAAGTCTGTTCTTTTATCTAATTTGATAACTAATGCAGCTTTGCTTAATTATTAAATCGAATTGTATATTTATTATTATCCCCTAATTTGCCTTCTCCACACATTATCGAATGTTGACCACATTCCTATTCACAAAATAACCGTAATTCTCTCACTTTCACTGCAGGCAATCTATCAGCCTATTAGCATATACATACATATACATATATCTATCGAGCCATGCAATAATACATTTAAAATCGTTCAATAAACAGCATTAGCATAAATACAATTGCAGCGTTTAAATAAAACAATACCATCTCACTCTTTCTCTTTCTCTTTCTGTCTCTTCTACCTTTCTAACTGTGGCAAACAATTAGGTAATTATTTAAGCTGGATTATGTTAACATAACCAATAGAGCAACATTTGTTAGAGGGCGTGGCGTAGTCGGCAAGCCAAATAATAACAATATTAGCAATAATAATAATAATAATAAATAACAATAACAACAAAGTGGAAAATCTGATGTGAAACTTTGCGAGCGGCACAAAAAGTCGAGTACACAAAATTGCGAGCATAAACATAAGTGAGACACGCCTCATTAATTTGAATAGATGAACAGATCTACTGCTCACACACATACTATTATGTGTGTGTCGCATTAGTATGTGTGAGCATAACTAGCTGGCACAAAATATGAAAATCATTTCGCCAAATGTCTGCACACAACTCCCCCAAAGGCAGCCACGCCCCCCTCTGGCAGTCGACTCTGACTGGCATATTGAGTGAACTGCCAGCATTTTGGCCCGAAGGCAGCCCAAGGGGAGGCGGTGGGCGTGTCAGTGCCGGAGGATTGGCTGTCATGGGCAATGGCATTGGCCGTACGTGCGTGTTAGACGCAACTTCCCGTTACAACAATAACTGCTGCAACAGCAACGGCAGCAGCAACAGCAGCAGCCAGAAGCCAAGCGACAACGACAACAACAACAACAACAATCAACAGGCAACACCATGAGAATTTCAAATATGGCAACAAGCGGGAACACAAAAGTCAACATTAAGCAAAACCAATTCACGAAGTTGCTAAAAAGAAAAATCTAGAAAAACCCCAAAAAAAACCGACTTTGAAAATACTCTACAATTAATGGAAGCCTCAAACTAGTGTTATATGCCAGCAAAATAAGAAATGTTTTATAATTTATAGTTAATTTTTTAGTACTGTATCCTAAGATAAAAATATATATTTTAGAAGAATTTTTCCCGAACTATTTCATTAGGCTTTATAAGGAATGTTGGTTTCCCAGCCAGCATTAAATGCAAATTCCTAAATTACATTGAAATACTTAAGAGTTCAAGCTGTTGCCTAAATGTTTGCTATAAATATTTATAATATTTTAAATAAAGTTTTATGGGACTGTTAAAAAAATTGTTCACTTTTGATACAATCAATAGATCCGTATATCATATATATTTAACTCTTGACAGTTTTAAAGCCATAAAGTTGGGAATAAAATTATGTTTAAATAATAACAGTACCAAGGCAGAAATTAGTACTTCACTATATATAAACTTAAGTAAAATAATATATATAGAATCGAAAATAAAAAGCATATCCAATTAAGACTGAAATTCAAGAAATCGAGCTACAAAATTTGCATTCCCTTTTAAGCTTTACATATAAGATTTTAGTGCTGAGGAACAAGAATGGGAATTTGATTTTTTGTTTTCTCATTTTCTATATTTATAAGAGAATATTCTATATTCTATTTCATAATAATAATTTCATATAGTCTAATGGAATAGCAGTTCCGTTAGTAAAGTGTGTGTTAACAATTGTTGTTCTATTTATGCTAATGCGTATAGCATAGAGTTTTCAGCTACCCTTAACACACTCACACACATACATACATGCACGTACACAGACATTATTATGATAGCACGTACTCCCGTTATGTACTCTATGAACAATGCATTCCATGTAAAAGAAATCCAAGAAGAAAATTAAGTTAAGAGGCAGGTTCTGGAAGCGTGGTTCAAATGACAACACAATCAACTGGGCCGAAAGGGTAGCAGTCAGAAGCAACAACAACAACAGCAGCAATAATTGTAAGCCAGACGCGACTCCCTGGCCAGAACAGAGACGCCCCAATGCCTGGATGCAAGGGGGGAGGGGGGCGTGGCAAGGGTGGGCTATGTGGGTTATGTGAAAGGCAAGGCAAGGGCCAAAAGAAAAGGCGTGGTCCACAATTCACGATAAAACGCATTGACCAGCTGGCTGGTTGGCAAACTTGTTGTTTGTCATTGTTGTTGTCTGTCATCTGTGTGGTTCGTGTTGTTGTCTGCATTGTTGTTGCTATTGTTGTTCACATACTTAAACAGTTTTGCGCCTGGTTAACTCGTTGCCAAGCCGTGAATGTGTCAGCGGGTTGTATGTGCTGCCCGTACAGAAGGAGACATTGAAAAGGGGAGACTCACTCATTCACAGAGATTGTGGATTGGGGGGATTGGGGAGGTTAGGGGGGGGAGCTGTCTCTTTGGTTTTTGGTTAAATTGTTGTCGTCCGACTTGGTTGTCAGTCGTCGCCCTGCCGGAAATGTCGTTAAATGAAATTGTTTTTGTCAAAATTAATGTGCAGAACAAAACTGAGCGACAGCTTCCATCGGGTTAACTCTGTGGGTGTGCGTGTGCGTGTGTATCTGTGTATTGGTGTTTTATTGGACATATCTACATATAGATATGACCGTATATACATATATTTTGTAGGTTTTTGGCGCAACGTACGTGACAGATTTTGATGAAATTTTCTCGCTAAATGTGTTACTGTTGCATATGTGTATGTGTGTGTGTGTGTGTGTGTGTGTGTGCGTGTGTGTGTATGGATTGTTATAATTGCCAGCTCAGTTGTGGTTAGCCCTGTCTCGCTCGCACCTACTGCCAAGGAGCAGGCAGCACTTCGGAGTGCGAATATTGGAACTGTTTGGCATTCAACCAAAAAAAAAGGGAAAGATTTGAAGCTTTGGCCATTTGGCAGGGGTTCAAAGCTAAACATGTGGCATTGCGGAATGCTCAGCCACATATGGAAAAATTCCAACGGAAAATGACACAAGAAACAAACAAACAAACAATAGTGTGGGTGCAAAAGGGGGAGAACAAAGAAAATAAACTCAAGTATGCTGCAGAATATTTATTAGATAATCCATGAAGAACTCAGAAATGAAAATCTGATTGTGGCATAAACATTTCTTGGTAAGCAATGAAGTAGTAGCAGTAGATAAATCGAAATATTTGATGAACACGCAAATAGTAGCAGAAATATGTGAGCATAATTAGTAGCAGAAGACAAGTATAGCAACAGTTCAAGAATGAATAGTTTTAGTATTATTTGTAGCAAAAAGAAATAGCAGCAGTACTAATTGAAGTAAATATAGTACTAGTATAAGTAGTAGCAAAAAGTAGTAGCAATCGAAATGTATCCAACAGTTTGCATATATGTATAAATATATATAATTCAAATCAAAATACTCACTACCATTCAATAAATAGTAGTAGAAATAGTATTTTATTAACTTATCAAGAGATAAACTTTTTTCAATAAGGGAATATATTAAAACTTTCGTATGAACTTTTGTATAATTCCATCTATTCTATGACAGCATTACTCCGAATCAAGAAAACATATTCCCTATCGATCGATTTATCTAATTTTTCGTTGTTCTTTTTATTTACTTTCACTTGTTTTTCTGCTTTTCAATTAGAATCCGCCGCCACCTCGAAAAGACGGCATCAATCATCGATGGGCCTTGATATGATGCTCTGTTTCGGTAAATCACTCAGTTGGATGATATACTACCGATTGCCACGCCCCCTTACTCCCTACAGCTGTTGCGATGCGTGAACAGCCAACAGAAAAACAAATGAAAAACGAAAAACGAAAAGCAAATGGAGAAAAAGAATGGGAAAATTGCGAAAGACAGCGCACAATGCGAATGCGAGCTCTAAACGGCCTAAAGCTTAACGCTACCTGAGGTCCTTACAGCAAGGTCCTTTGGTCACATTTTGGTATTTATTTTTTTTTTTTTAGGGGGCGTTTTTTTTTGCAATTTTTTATCGTCAACAAGATTTATGCGGCTTTGTTGTTGTTGTTGTTATTGTTGTTGCTTTGGGTTAAAGCGAGTATTACATTTGGGCTTTTAAAAATTTGTGCTTCTTTTTTTTTTTCTTATGGCCACATTTTTCGTTGTTGTTGGCTTTTGGCCTTATGCCTCATAAATATGCGGCTCGATGCAGTTTCGCACTGGAGTAATGTTAGAGAGAGATGGCAACAAGGTTATTAGATGTGTCGTAAATGTGTGAGTGTGTGTGTGTGTGTGTGCCATTAAATGCGGTCCATGCGCGTTCTCTGCTGGATTAGCCGGGTAGTCAAAGCAAAGTAATCCCTAAATTACCTTGCATGGTCTTAAATAGTCATTAACTTGGCTAAGCTGCGACCCTTCACTTAGGTAATTAACTTAAGAAGAAGCACAAATAAAAATATAAAGTTGTGTATTTAATTATAATTCTAGATAAGCCTGTTATCCGATTAAACTTATAGAAACATTTACGATATCAAAAGAAATGATGAAATTTTAATTCCAAATAGAATTATTAAACATTTTGTAAGATTTAAGAGCTGTACAAATAAATTAAAATTTAAAAGTTATTCTATTAAAGAACTTTTAAACTTTGATTGCCAAAAAAAAAAAAAAACGGAAGTTTTAGCTAATTAAAAATAGTTGTTGGAATAGTTGAAGTTAAACTGGAATTTTGGGCGTACAGCCAAAGGCTGACAAAAACATATGGCAGCATATCGAATTGGCATTGGCATCGATGCCGTGCCATATAGTACTTACTATATATATAGAATGTTACTTAAAATGGCGGCTAACCAAAAAGATGAGCAGAACTCTAGCACACTTTGTGGCCGATCATTGTGCAGTAGACTAAATATATATACGAGTATATAAGTGTGTGTGTGTGTGTGTGTGTGTGTGTGTGTGCAGTCAGTTGGAAGCTGCTTTGGCAAGCCACACACACACACAGACACACACAGACACACACGTGACAAGCAGTCAGTGAGGCAGTCACAACCTGCAGGCAATGTCCATCCGGCTGGCAACCGACCAACAAACAATGCCACAAAGTGCGTGCACAAGTCCCCGAGCTGAACTCAACTTAGTTCAATGTACCCCACGCTCCCCCCCCCGCACTCCCCCAGCACTTCTCCCTCTGCCATACTTCTTAACTGCCTGGACGAGAGAGACAAAAGGACATCCAAGTGCCGTTAGACAGGCGGTACAAGTGCTTTAGGCCAGAGGGGCGTTGGAATAGACCATGAAATTAGTATGACAAGTTGACCATGTTGTGGACAACGACAGGGCAACTACTTCCAACAGCAACAACAGCAACAACATCAACAACACCAACAACAACAATGATAGCAACAACTACCAGAAAACATACATAACTGTGCGCAATTATCAAATGTCCGAACGAACATGAAGGGAAAAAGTGACGCAATTTACGGCACATGCGGCGTATGCGTAATGCAACATCACGCATACGCCTCGTTGAGCAACAAAACAGGCAGCTGCTGAGGCAGGCAACAAAAAATGTTTTTGAGAAGAACTATAGAATATGTGTGGAAATTTGCATTGCATCTAGACTGCACACACCCCTTCCATTCCCTCCCCCTCCTCTGCATTCACATCCCTTACTTCCGGCTGTTGTCAAAAAGTCACTTAAAAAGTGTTGAATTTTTTGGTAGTTAACTTCCTACTTTTTTTTCCAGCTACTTTTTAACTTTTGATGGTTGATATATACTTTTTTTCTCACTGCAAATTTAACATGCACTTTATCAAGTGCATGTTAGTTTTACTGTGACTTGACAGCATAATACTTTTGCTCCACAATTAAAATGATTTTAATTTGAAACTAGATAAGAGGTCTTCTTAAATTTAAACTTTATTGCACAATTTAACTTTATGCATAAACAAAAAATATTATAAACTCTGGCAGCACATTTTTTGTTAGAAACTATTGTACAAACTCTGGAAAAATGTTGTACAATATTTAATTAAATGAATACCTAGAAAAGGCAATTTTATATTTTTCTAGCCGGGTTTCCTTCTGCTCTTCGTTTTCGAAGTTCGCCCTATTGCTATGCAGCAATTAAACAGTGATGCCACCTGTCGGATAACAGTGCTGCCACTACGCAATAGGTTTGTAATAAATTTTAAGATAGTTGTTTATATTAAACATCGATTTTGCAACGTTTAACAAATTTTCACTCAAACCTTGCAACCTTAACTTTGCAGCGTTGCCACACCGCCGCACAAATAAAATCGTTTTAGTGAGAAAAAGGCAAAGTTATTAATCACCTGCTTAATTTAAGCTTATAACAGCTGTACAGAACTTAGCCAAAGTATTTAAGAGAACAAGATTTATTCTATAAACTGATTGATTATGTTTTCCATTTTCCTTTTTACTTAGCAGCTTTTCTCTGCAGCAGCTGTTACTTTACTATGCTCTATTTATTTTTAAATTGCGATATCCATTTTTAAAAGTATTCGAACTTTTTCTCTTCCCTTTTTTTCAGCACATTTAAGGCCGCCATTTTAATTTTCGTTTCGTCTGCTTTTTCTCACTCTATGCCTTTTCTTTTATTATATTTTTTGCAGACTTTTCTATTTTCTATACATTTCCTATTTCCACACACACACTCACATACACATACACATACACACTTGCATTTCTTTTTCATTGCCCGATTTTCATATTGTAATCGAGAATTGTTTGGATTACATTCAACAAGCACACAACGTGAGATAGGGGAAGGGCTTTAGATTGTGGGTGTGGCAGGGGCGGAGTATAACGGTAATACACTGCGGCGAACTGTTTGGACTCTCAAAATACTGTCAGTAACTTATCGCTGATAATTGCACATGATTAAATTGTTGCATATGAAATCAAGCCGCACATCGAAATTCTCACTCATAAATTTTAAATGTTTTATTGATTTCGAATTACCTTTCTAGATTTGTTGATGTTGACAGGTCACTGTTTGATTAATTACTTTAAACTGTCAATCGGTATCGATAACTGTAAATATTTATATATGTACTTATATTTGTTTTTGAAATTCTGATTTATGATTCTAGAATCAACAAATATCTTAGCAAATAGAACAATTCACTATCGATAGTCTCTAGTTTGATTGGTAGTGATATCGATATATATGTATATACGATAATTTTAAAGTATTTGTATGTTTTATATATTGATAACAGCTGTAAAATATACTTTTTAACATTCTTGCCATGCTTATACATAGATCAAGATTCTGTAGCATAGTTTTTGGGGCATTCGAACAAAGAATCTTCAATACAGCTGTTAATGACTTAACTATACCTTTTAATTGTATCATTTCACAAATCATACATTTAAATATATTGTTAAAAACCCTTATTTTTTTAATCCTTTTATTTATTTTCAGTTTTTAACCAATTGTATCTCATTATCTTTAATATCTACACATATAATATCCACTTATTTTTGCTTCAAAAAGTTTTCACTCTATTTATCGAGCTCATGAAAGTCCTAACTTTTGCATAAGCTAAACAAAAATAACAGGTAAGTTCTTTAATTGCCACGCCCAACTAACAAACCATAAGCAATAGAAAACAAAACAGGTCATAATTGCAATAACCGACAAGTAACACCGATCCAACCCACCCTCTTACTCTCCTTCACTCTCTCTCTCGCTCTCTCTATGCCCCTGTCTCTCCATTGAACATGAGAACCTTTAAAATAACTGGACTTTGCTGTACGGTGTAATGACAAACTCGTGTTGTTGTTATTGTTGTTGCGGCTGGTGTGTGCTAAATGAGTTGGGTCATATCTACATATGTACACATATACACTGACACACACATGCAAGCATGTACACAAACACACAGCTCTAACAGCATTGTTTTTGTATATATGTATGCGCTCTGGTTGCAATTGTTCTTCCTTTTTCTCTCTCTCTGTTTTACTCTTTATTGTGTAAATTTTCAAAGTGCCGCCGCGCAACACCTTTCTCTCCCTTTTCCTTCCATAGCTTTTATGCGGATTTCCTAACGGAATGCCAGCCACGACAAACATTTTTACACTTGCTGCAAAAAAAAAAATGGCTGTTCAGTAAAAGTTTCTTTTTTATGAAACTATTAAACCAGTGATTGTGGTTGAAGTATTTAAAGTTTTCAGAACTTTTATAGATATACACAAACTCAGATATGTATTTTTAATATTTAATTTTCATTATTTAATTATATTGAACTGTATACACAAGCCTATATGCATGTCTATTATAAAAAATATCCTTTACTTACTTAATTTTATCTTGTTGCTCAATTTGCAGCTCTCTCTCTCTCTTACGAGAGACGAGACGTTATTTTTGTGATTGTTTTTTGCTGTCAGTTTTATTACAACATTTTATGAATATTACTGCACTCAGCAGCTCCCACAGTCAGTGTGAGTGTGTATTTGTGTGTCCCTGCATTTTTGAATTCTCAACTTTGCTTTCACATACAAAAAAAAATTAAATTAAAATAAAACACAAAAAATATCACAAACAGCGAAATTGCGCTGCTCGCGCTTTGCTTAACTGGCTTCTCATCTTGCTCCTCGTCTTGTTATCTGCTGCTCTTTACAATGCTTGGCTGCTCTTCGATTCATTTCGATACGTTTCGATTGTGGAGAGTGAGCGGATGAGCGGGTGTGAGTAAGTGGTGAGTGGAGAGCGGCTGCGGGCAGTGAGCAACAGCAACAGCAACAGCAGCCGCTGCTGCCGTCGTCGACTATTTTATTTTATATGCATGTATTTGGTTTTTTTTTTCTTCTTATTTTATTTTATTTTTTTGCTTGCGCTTGTTTTATTCTTCTTATTTTATTCGTTTCTTTTTGTGCTTTTTTATGGGCCTGCTACGACTGCCTTTGTTAAGTTTCTTCTTTTTTTATGATTTTTGCGCTGCTGCTGAGATTTATTATTGTTTTTAACTCTGTCAGTGAGTAAGCGTGTGAGTGTATGTGTATGTCTGTGCATATCAACCAAGCTTGGGCAGAGCGCACGTGTTTGTTTGTGTTTTTGGCGTGTAGCTGGAGCTCTTTGCAAATCCGCCACTGGATTGGATTTTACCGCCGCCGCCGTCGTCATCGTCTCTGTCGGACTGCAAAAGCTACTCGACTTTACTCCTCACATCTCCTCTCCCTTTACACACACACACACACGCACACAAGCACTCACCGCAGCCCATAGCGCTGCTCTCCCTCTCAGCTGCAGCTGCTGCTGTCGCTGTTCCACCGTTATCCCCTGTCTATCCGCGTCAACCCATTTGTGTGTGTTTGACTTGACGCAGTTTAATGCACTCTACACTGTTGGTTTGTTTTCCCTGTACACCCCACTCACTCGCCATCTCACTCACACTCTTGCTAGCCACCTTGCCTATTTGCCTTTTGTTGGCATACATATGTCAGTTTTGCTATTTTGTCATATTTTTTGCCTGTCGCTGGTTTTGTTTTAAATGGTTTTTTTTTTTTTGTGTTACCTAGGGATCAGCAAAGGCCTTTGACTATTTGTTTTGATGCAAATAAAAACAAGATTTAATAAAGGTAACTCGCTTTAGACATGGGGATCGCGCGAAACTCTTTTTATATATTATAGATTATCATATAAAAATCTTATAAATACTTGTCCCAATAACAAAATTTGATTATCTCACGTTTTTACTTCAAGCAATATAATGTTCGCCTCTCATTTCTGAATACTTCAAGAGTCTTCAGTTTCAAATAATTATTTTCTTTTGTATTTCATTAATTCCAGTGAAAATAATTCAAATAAATTGCACAGTATTCTTCTTTTTATTCACTCACCCTCAAAAATGAAATGTAAATAATTCCGAACCCAAGCGTTAGACTAGATTTCTATTAAACCAAAAGATTTAATCAAAAGCACTCACCTGTAATGATAGAAAGAGAGAGACAGATAGATGGTATAAATATTAGTTGACACAAATCGAATACAAAAGAAAAAAAAATTGAGCGAGAGATGATTATCGCAATAAAAATTCTTTTTATATATACATACATATGTACATACATATATATAAAATAATATATATATATTCATACAAAAATTAATTAAGTCAGCTGGGGCGATAATAGACTATGGATGGAGGCAGGCAGCAATTTACATTTAAAATGTAAGCCAATAAGTAGAACGAGAGCGCAAAGCGAAAAACGAAATGACAAAGTGGAACTCAAAGCGAGCCCAGCAGCAGAGGAACAGCAACAACACGGGCACACGCACACACATTCAAACAGAAAAATAAAAAAACCAAAAATATCGTGAGTGCGAGAGAGTGAGAGATACTGGCAGACGACGATGGCTGACGCAAAGCCAATAAACAACAGCAATAACAGCAACAACAAGTGCAAACAAAACGCAGACAACAGCAGCAACAACAACAACACAAGTCAAAGTAAATGTTAAGTGTGTAGCAATGGGGCAAAGCAGAAGAAGCAGCAGACGACGCCGCCGCTGTGACACTGGCCGCCGCTAGGCGTAGGAGTGGGAACGGGACGGGGCTATTACACTCTGTGCCTGTTATGCACACAGCGAGTGTTTGTTTTTTCTTTTGCTTTTTTTGTTTTGTATTTTCGTATTTGTTGTTGCCCACCTATTGATTGTCAAATGAGTTTGACGCGAGTCTGTCAAGAGTTTGCAACGGGGCGTTGATTACGTATACGACGCGTGTGACGTGCGATTAAGAGTGATCGCTTATTGCGGGCGGCAAGCACAGTGGGCGTGTGTGCGGCATTCGAGTGATTGAAAAAGTGAGACGCATTTGTTGGCAAACAAACAAATATTGGCCAAATCTTTCGACAACAACCAAAGCAGAACTTAACGAAAATCTTTTTAAATGGGGATTATTAATTTTTTTTTCACATCTCTTTATAGGGTATAATCTAGTAAAGCACACTCCACTGCCTAATTACTTGTTTGCATTGCGTGTCACATTGGCAGGACACCAGACGCACGCACACACACACACAAATTTCGGGTTTATTGCTCCCTTTGAAAATTGGTAAAAATTATTCCAGTTTTTTTTGTATTCATCCCAAAAGGTTGAATGTCCTTTCGAGAATAATTTACGAGTCTATTGGCAATGAGTACCATAATTGAATATAAATGAATAAATGAAAAATTCATTCAGCTAAAAATACAAATAGCACCCAATTATATTCTAAAAACCCAAAATTATTTCGTGTTGGAATTTGATGGAAATTAAATATCATAAAAAGCTGTCAGACTTTCAACGCTTATTCTATTGAATATTCCTAAATTAACTAAATTTATAAAAACCATATACATATGTATGTAATTAAATATTAAGCTATATTTTTAAACGTATTTTTAAGTATATTCCATTACTCTATCTCTCACCCTCTCAGTTCCATATCGTAACTACATATATAGCCATTATTTCAATCACATAACCATTCTTTCATTATTACAATCACATAATTATTGATACATAAATATTTCTCTTTATTCGATTCAATTGCTTGCAATGTCATAAATTCTTTGATTCCCGCTTTCAACAGTTGCCAACAGCAGAAACCCAACCAATTAGCGTAGTTTTGTTTAAGCCATTAAAACGCCCGCAAGCACCAAAAACAATGTCAGGTCTACTTAAACCAACCCACTTAACCTGCCCCATGCACACACACAGACACACGCACACATACACAGAAAGAGAGACAGAGAGAGAAAGAGCAAAAAGTGGGGTAATTGTGAGAAGGAGGCGGCTTCGCTTCTGAAAACTGTCATGCGTGTGGCAATTAAAGCGACAACTGACGGCATTTCATGCAACACGTAGCAAGAAGGCAGTAGCTGTTGGTCACTTCACTGCCAGCTGGACACATGCCACATGCCACAGAGGCAGCGGGAGCAGCTGTGTTCTCCCTAAATGGCAACACACGCAAAAATGCGTTGCCATGTCCGACGCTTAAGGCCAAAAGCCATCCGCACACACACATATACACATACACATACACATGCACATATACACATTACGCTGGCAGTCATTAAAACGCCCACAATTGCACCACGCCCACCGTTAACCACAGCGCCACACACATACACTGAACAGTTTTAGCCGCGTGATGTTCGCCACTTTTAAGCCACAATTCATACTTTTTTTTTTTTTTACTGCTTTTATATATATAAAGACTCCTTTTAATATTCAAATAACAGTTATATACAGAGATTGATTCACCTTGCGTCTGAATTGAAAAAATGCTTTCTACTAGTGATGGAAGATGCACTGATGTTGAATCGATATACTGATGTAACATCAATATATTCATGTAACATCGATGTATCGAAAATAAAACATTGATTTTTGTTTTATGTTCGATATTTTTATCAACATTTTTCCTTCAAATTATATTGCGGAAAAAAGCTGTTAATGAATTCTTAAATAAGAAAACTAACTTGATATTTATAAATGTAAGTGTTTAGAACAATATTTGTGATAGTAGCGCCTAAAAATTGAATGGCAAAAGTGGCAATATCATATATATATTATGTGGCAACTCCAAAATTTATATACTTTTCCCTATAAACTATATATGTATGTATATTATTCTACATACATTTTAAATATAATTTCGATATACATAATTCTCTATTTATTATGTTTTAATATCAATTACAATGCATTAAAAACATATATTTAATTTTTCAATATTTACTAGTTGTAACATCGATGTAACATCGATACATCGAAGTTTCCAAAAAAAAAAAAAGTAACATTGATTTTTTTCCCATTATTCGATATTTTGATTAACGTTTTTCGGGAAAAAACGTTAAGTGCATTACTTAATATTTACAAATATAATTGTATTAATATTAATTATAATTAATAACTTCGTGTAGAAGGTGCTTAAAAATGGGAAAAATGGTATATATATTAATGGAAAAAGTGGCAATATCACCAATTTACATATGTGGCAGCTCCCAAAATTTAGATACTTTTCCTTATATAATATATTATATACTATATACATTTTGAAATCAATTTTGGTATGAATAACTTCTTTTATTGCATTTTAATACCAATTTAAATATATTATAGTTATTAGTTTCCATTTAAAATACATTAATTTTTGAAGGTAAAAAAAATCGAGTTATCGGTACCAAAAAGAAAATCGATGTTTGTCCACCTCTAGCCTCTAGTCGCAAAGCTAATACTGATAGAAATTGACAATCGATAACGATATTTGCATTTATAAACCGTTAGCTACAATAACACATAGAAATACTCAAACAAATTTCTAACAGTAATCTGCACTTATGAGCTACAAATCAAAAAATAAATAACTTGTCGATTAAAAGCGGCATACAGAAGAAGCAGAATTTTGCGGCTAAGTCAAAAGAAAAACTTGAATAAAGATAAAATGAGAACAACAACACAGATACACATTATGCTGTTCTGTTACTAGCGGCAGAGTCAACGATAGTGCCAGAGTGAGAGAGTGAGAGAGAGAGAGCAGTCAATCAAGACCCAAAATGCTTAAAGTAAACGGCGCACACACCGATTAATGCAAGCAAACATAAAGAGAGCACAACGAAACAAAATTCATCAGTGTGCGTGACACGCGCGCGTCACTCTCTTTAAGCCGCTGCTCCGTTGGTCACCTGCAATGAGCAGAGCGCGCGAACGCAGTTCGCATTTGTATTCAAGGACAAATGCGCTCTCACAGATTTGATTTGCATAATTCTACGAGCCGGCAAAAGAAGCAAACAGCAACAACAAAGAGCGCAGCAAGTAATTAATTAGGCGAGCGGATGGGGTTCAGTGAGGGTGGGAGCGAGACATGTGAGATGGCAATGGTTTTGATTATTGTTTCACATTTTGCTTGTTCATAGACAGACACATATATTTAATTCATTTTTTTTATGGCAATTTGTGTGAGTGTGTGTGTGTGTGTCTGTGTGTATTCGTTACAGTAAATTGTGTTCATTGCTTTGGGCTGTTTGCTTTTTGTGCTGCTTTGTTTTTGATTTCATATTAAAATGCATTTGAATTCCATTTGTGCCGACAGCGACGCTGGCGTCGCCGTCGCAGTCAACGCTGCGCTTGACTGAATTTTAATTAGCAACAGCAAACGCAAATATGTTGCCCCGTTTTTGTTATCCTAATTATTGTTGTTGTGCTTTATGCACTTTATTTTAAATTAATTTATTAGCTCAGCGTCGGTCATAAGGGTTAACGGACACACGTGTGTAGTGTGCGATAAGTGCAAACAATCTGCAAGCAGTGTTGATAAATGCACTGCCAATCAATGCATACATACATACGTGTGTATATGCATATATGAATAGTTATATACAACACTAAATCCACAAAAATCCACAATGATTTTGCAACACTTGTCAAAACTTAAAAGACAAGTTTTTATACTAATATAATATTATATACTAACAGATTTTCGTTGTTCTTGAGTTCTTCCATTACTTCCATGTTTAGTATTAAAAACAAAAAACCAGCTTGTCTGCCACGCCCACAGCTAAATCTGTCGATATCTCAATAAATCTCGAGTTTAACAAAATACGTGCAAAAATGACTAACAACAGGTTAACGAGCCCGCCCAAAAGTGAAGTTAATAAAATAAAACAATAAAAACTAAATAAATAAAAACTAAATAAATATATACACTAAATAAACTTTATGTCCAGTTAAACAAATCGTTTTTTAGTTCTAGTCAATTAACAGACATTTAAAAGTCATTAAGCAAAACACGCCAAAAGTTTTTTTTTCAACTAGCTCAAAACAACAACAAATAATTGATAAGACAAACACAAAAAAATATAAATAAAGTGCTTATGGAACAGATTTTATAGGAATTATTGCAAACTAAATAAATGCACTTTTTTAATAAAAAATGTTTCAACATTTCTCTTGCATTAAAATGGAAAATTTATGATATCATATATAGAGTACGCATCGGTGATAAATAATGTGAAATATTTTTTATGATTCCAATAAAATTGTTTTTATTTTATGATCAGACCGTTAATTTTTGTTGACTGCAAAAAAAAACGCGATTATTCGTAATTAATTATTATATAGACTCGCTTGTGAAATAATACACTAGTTTTAAAGGGTATTTCAAATATATGAAGTCGTACATAAATTTATAGGTATAGAACTAAGCGCTTAGTTCGAAACTTTTTGAGGTTAGAATAGAAAAGATTACAAATATTGTTATTATATTTTACATTTACTCTATATTATAATTATGAATTATAATTCTAGAAAGTATTTTGAATTTTTATTTATACATTTGGAAGGGCATTTAATATTCGTATTTAATTCAAATAGTGTGTTTATTTTTTTCTCTCTTGCGCTTCCTTTTGACGCATAAAATATGGTATTGTAATAAACTATGTAGATAAAAAAAAACAAAAGGAAACATTTTGCTTGCAGCAAATGAAATGATAAATGAATTATGGCTAAAAGCCAGGCCAACACAACTAACAACTACAGCAAACAACAACAACAACAACAATAAACTAGTGGTCAAAGTCAAACACGCGTCGCGGCGTTAATGAAAATGGCTAAAAAAAATATTGAAAAAAATACAAAATAGATATTCAAAGGCCATTAACAACAACAATATTAAAGAGAAGCGAACGTGCAAACAATGAAAAGCAATAAACAAAATACAACAACAACAACAACAACAACAACAATAAACAAACAAAATAAAAAACTACGCTGAGTAAATGCAATTATTTGCGTATAAGCAACAGCGAAAACACAAAGAAAAACCAATTGAAAAACTGCGAGCAAAAATTATTAGCAGGAAAAATAAAAATACATATACATATACATACATACATATATAAAAGAGTGCAAACGGAAAGGGGAAAGAAGAAGAGGGTTAGTGGGGGGTCTGGTAAATAGTTTAGTTTGAATTTTGTGGTCGTCGGCACGCGATGTAATTAGAAATAATTATAAAGCAAATTGTTATTAGGTAAAAACTTCATAAAAACAGTCCCATTTATTTTATTTACACTGTAAAATTTCAAGAACTTTGTTGTTTTTACTTAAAAGTTGTTAAAGGGGGAAGAACCTCATTATAGATAATCAGGGAAAAATGAAAGATCATTTGCAATTGACTGAGATATAACAGAACAAAGTGCACTGCTTATTGCATGCATGCAATTTTTGCATGTGTTGAATTTAATTATAAAAAAAATTTTTTTAAATTGTTTAAGTTTAATAATAATTCCTTTGAGTTCCACACATTTTCTTTTATCAGTCTTAAGTACTTAGCATATAAGAATATTTCATTTATTATTAAATATATTTAAAATTTTCTATTTGTTTGGCTCTACAAAGTTAATAATATATTTAAAATTTCATTTAAGATTTTTTCTCATATTACAAGCATTTAGTATTTAGTATTTTAGTAGATACCTAAGATATACATAGGTACCCCGTAATCGCATTCACAAGAAGAAGAAAAAGGAAACGTACAATTTAAAAGTTCTTAACTTTGTTTACTTCGCTGCACGTTGAAACCCCTTCACCTCCCTTCTCCATCCACATAATATCCACCCTCAACATCCTTGTCGTACCCCAAAATTTTCTTCCCTCTGCTTCATCCTCCACCCAAATAAAATAGTAATTTTGACAGTGGGAAACAAAAAAGTGCAGGAGAAAAAAAAAAAGAAATAATAAAATTAATTTGCAATGCAAATTACTTTTAATAAATTTTTGAACATTTTTCCTGCTTGTTTTTTTTTCTAGACTCCGGACAACGACGAGCAACGGATGTTGGGGCTGAAGGGCAGCTGTTGCTCACTTTACGAAAGGGGCGTGGCAGGGGCGGGCGGGGGTGCGAATGGGGGATGACAGACGGCAACAAATGAAGCGACGCAGCTTTATAAAGTGGCAAATGGTTGGCTGAGTTGTTCGGCTGTTGCAGCTCAACGGAGACAGAGACAAGCGATAAAGAGGGTGGAACGATGGCAAGAAAAAAGAGAAGAGGTGGAGTAGAGTGGGTGAAGGGGTGGGGATGGCTGATGGGCTGCGTTTAATGAATCGTGGGGCAGGCACAAAAAAAAGTTCAGACAGACAAAAAACAAAAAGGAGGAGGAAAAGATATAAGACAAAACTTTAGAATAACATGAAATAGAAAAACTATTTGAATGGAAAACTTTGCTCGAGATGCAATTACAAATTTATCAAATTAAATCAAATTGTTTCTTAAAGCAGCAATTAAAACAAACAACGAAGCAATTAACTGCTAGATCAAAATATTAATCATTTAAACAAACACAAAAAGTATTAAATTACATTCTATTGTTAACTATATTCGATTAATGCGTATATCGTATAAGATTGTCAAGAACTTGAACAAAGAAATGAATGTTTTATAACTATATTTAGATCTTACAATGTGTGTAAAACCTCAAGAATATATTTTTATTACAAATTATTCTGTTGAATTAAACTATAAACAAACTCTTTGATATTTATATGAGTCGTAAATCTTGATTCATAAATTGTGAAACATTTCTCCTTTGTATTCAATGAAATTCATTAAAATCTAAATCAGTCCCGATTAAAATAGATGATTCCTAATTGATCATTGAATGTATGATAAAAATATTATATAGATCTATTCTAAAATATATAAAATATCAGATTATAAAAATATACTATACTAAAAATTATTTAAAAAATTTAAATATGGAACAAAAGTTAAAGACAGATTGAAGCGCTTTATTCAACCAAATGTAAATCTCAAATTCAATAAAAAAAATTCAATTAACCTCATAAAATTCAGCTCCAAAATATACATATATAAATATAAAATGTGAGAAAAAAAGAGTAAAATATATATTTGAAATTTCTGGCAATTGAAATGCGAATATAAAAAAATGTTTTGCATGCAATGGAATACAAAATGAATATAAATAAAGTTCATAGTCATCATATCATGATTGTCATGACAGGACACAGTAATGGCACAGACACCCAGACAAACAGACAGAGACAGAGAGAGAATGCAACTGAAAGAGATAGAGAGATTCGTATAACTCGTACAAAGTCAGAATCTGTCGCGTTGTCCGCATTGACATTCAATCAAAAAAAATAGAGAAAAAAATTATTATGATTTTTTTTTAGTTATATTCGAGCAGGTGTCTGCGACAGATTGTCGATAATTACGACTACGTGTATACCCTAGCTCAGAGAAACAAAACAAAGGAAATCAATGTGTTGATAAAACGTAATTATAGATTTTAAAGGGTAACTGTAAAGCTAATACAACTCTTATGTATACATAAAACTATCACATGGACAAACAATCACTAAGAACATCATGCATTACTCATTGAACTTTTACTTAATACAGGGTATATGTGCAATGTTTTTATTTGCGTGCCATGAAAAACGATGAAAGTTTTTTAACTGAAACTTTACTTCATCTTTTTTTGTTCCTTTTATATTTATGTGTGTATACATATACGTATGTATACATATGTACATACATATATGTATTTTCAGTTCCTAGATTTTCTTTCGTTTTTGTTGTGTAATAGAAACCGTCGATTGGGCGAGCTTTACGGGAATCTGTGTGCGATGAAATTTCGTGGAATGAGTTTGTATTGGCCGCAGGACAATTTTCATGGGTCTCTTTTTTTATTAGCATTATTCTTGTTGCTTTTGTTGTTGTTGTTGTTGTTGTTGTTTTGATTGTTTTTCTGGCACACAACATAAATTGACGTGTTTGCATTTCAGCCTCGAAATAAAAGTTTTCGATATTTATATTTCGATATGTATTTGTAATTTAGGTTTTATTGATAGCCCCGCCGCCGCTCTTCACCATCCCTTTTATAACCTTGTTCGTTGTGTTCTTCTCTTTTTGTCTCGCTGACAATTTGTTGATTTTTGCGTGACACGTGTTTTCCCACTTATTTACCTTTTTGCTTTACGGCTTATTACGGAACACGGAATACGGAATCCGAAATTGTTTTTTGTGATTTATATGGAGAAACAAAAAAAGAAGGGAAAAATTCTGCATTCAAAGGTAAACGTATTCCATTTCTTTTAGCTTTGATTTTGGTTTACATATTTATTGAGGCATTGAAAACAATTTTAGCAAATTTCTTTTTCAACTGCATTCGAATTGAGAAGCATTTAAAATGCTCTTGATTGTGACAACAAAGGATACTTGTAATGAAATAACAGTAAGATTTACATTTTAGAGAAATTAAAATTGGACTACTGAAGAACTTATGCATAAAGCTGATGAAACAATTAAGTATACGTAATGGGAATTTAATAGAAGTTCCTTGTAACAATCAAATGTTTATAAATATGCATACAATTTGCACATTTCATCATGTTTTCGAGCTGCATTTTGTGTAAATGTTTAATCATTTAAACTGTAATAAAATCTTTTGCTTAAACGTTTTCAATCAAATCTCAAATGTCGCTTAAATCATTAACCCCAACTCTCTGTCTCTCGCACTCTTTGCTTGCCTTCTTTGTTGGCATTTAATTGTCCGGTTTGTTTTCGACCCTGGCACTTGTGTTGCCCATTCGTTGAAATCAAACTTTTTCCTTCCGTATGCATTTCACTTTTTTCGCATTTTAGTTTTCATTTTCAATTTTTTTCCACAACATTTTCACTATTTTTTATTCCATTTAACACACACACACTCACACAGACACCGTGCTCTGCTCTTTGTTTTGAATGTTGTTGTTGTTGTAGTTGTTGTTGTTTTTATTGCGGTTTGCATTTCCGTTGCGCTTATCATGCAATGGCAGCGGTTGCCGCCTTTCGCATTCACTAGAATGTGATATGAATAGCACAAGGAGAAGGGGCGGGGTAGGATTACAAATAACACACAACTAGCGAAAAGAGCAACAAGAAGAAGAGTAGCAACAGCGAAGAGCAAAACTATGGCAAACGTGTGACACACATGGCGTCAAATACCGCGGCCGCCATTGCGGCTTCACAGCTGACGCAGTCAAGAGAAAAAGAGAGAGGAAGAGAGCGAGCAAACGAAACAGAGACTAAAGCAGTTGGACAAGCAGTCATCAGACAGTGCATAAAACCTTTGACGCGCCGCTCGAGTAAGCGAGTGGCAAACTTGACTACCCTGTAAGCACTTAAGATGTACCACCTAAGACAGGGTATTGGGTAAGAGGCAAGACTATAAAGACTATATACAACAATATAAGTGTAGGGTATTTAAACGAAATACCTATTAAATATTAACTCTAGCTCATAATTTACTAACAGTACATTTCAAAGTCGTTTAGTCTCGGTTATCCAGTTTTCGTATTTAAAACTTTTACAACATCTTGAAATAATAATTATATTTTAAATATTCCTAGCAGAATTAGTAATTTACATAATAATAAGTATTTAATACTGTTATCAGAAGTAATAATTCACTAACAGGGTACTTGCAAGTCGTTCAATCTCAGCTGATAGACATATCCCATATTTTTTTATATTGCTTTTGTTATTATTACTCCCGTTGATGATGTTGTTGCTCAACTAAAGCAATACTCCAAACAAGACACAAACAGGCTGCGTGGGTTGGAGATGTTGGCAGTTCCCCCTCTCTTTCACTCTCTCCCTCTCTTTCCCAACCTCCTTCCTACATTCAGGCGTCTAGCGGTCGTTCATCTAACAACCTAAATAAGTTTCGCTGCCTCTCCAACTACTATTTTTTTTTATTTCTATGGTAATGGAGTGCCAGAACCATATGCCCAACAACGCAGACGACCGACTGACTGACTGAAATTTGAAAAGGCCTAGTCCGCCAAAAAGACAGCCACCAACAAAAACAACAACAACAACTAAATATAAGGCAAACTGCGTTGACAGGCAAGTTGGTGACATACACAGTGTGCGTGTGTGTGTGTGTGTGTGTGTGTTTATAAACGGGATGTTGGGGCGGGTCCGGGTGTGATGTAACTGACGTGCGCAACATACAGCTCTGACTCAAAAAGAACTCCAGCTGATTGCAATATTGCAAGTGCTTGCGTCGGTAAAGTCGGCCTAACATGCTTTGGTAATGGAATTTTTTGCGCATACGTATATCAGATATACAATAAACTTCGCAGGGTATATCAAATTGTGTTTATAAGACATCAAATAAATGTGTCAGTCAGTGCTGCCAACAAAAAAAATAAAAGAAGCTATCTCTCAAGAAATATGTCGAAGTAAATAAAAGCTGAAGAGAAATAAGGCGAAATTAGCATCTCTGCTGCAGGTACCGACAAGCAATAAACAACAGCAAATTCAAATACAAACACATATACTTTGTATGTATGCATGCACACACGAAACACTCTCCATTTCTCTTTCGATTTGCATTTTCGCATTGTGAACGACGCTCATTGTCCATCAGTTAAACACTTACGCACTTCCAAACGATGCGTCGCTGCTGACTTCGTTTTGAAACAAATTTGACCTCGAAAAAAGAAGCACAAAGAAAGCAATAACAATGCGGTTACAAACAGCACTGCGTCAATATCGCTCTGTCTCGCTCGCACACTCAGTGTGTAAAGCAAAGATCCCTTCATATGCAAAACGCATTCAGTGGCAGCGACGGCAACGTCAACGTCAACGCCGACGTCATCGCGTACTGTTAATTGTCAGTGAAAACAAATAATTATAATTGAATAAGTTTGCATTTTCTGCGGGTTCGGAGAAAATTCCTCAAATGGGAAAATTGCTGCAACTCTCTGCGATAATTGTTGCTCTGTTTGCGCGTTTGTTTTTATTTTCATTCCCTTCATTTTTTTTATTAATTTTTTTTCTTCATATTTATTATTTTGCGTATTTAAAGCCGTGCAAATTGTCGTGCCTTGCAATTCGCATTTTCTTTCCTTTTTCATTTGTCACCTGCACAGCATTTCACGGAAATAATTAACAGCATATTTCGTACGGTTCGTTGACATATTTTTTCTTCGCATTCGCACACACACACACACAAACAAACACATATACAGATTGTGTGCATTTTATTTGCTTGTTAATTGCTTTCAATTTATGGTTGGCGAAAATAATATTTAAAGCAATGGGAGCGAATTTCTTATGAATTATTCAGATTTGCATTTCGATATATTTTTGTGGATCGTGAATGGAAAGTGAACTGAGAAGATAATCTCATCAGGGTCAAAGGTCATTCAATCAAAAATTTGGAAGTAAGTGCAGCAAACAGTTAGTTGAATGACCGACAGATTATCTCATTATATTATATTTCTATCAATATAAACAATATATGTATCTATCAATAAGCTTCTTTTGTCATTTTATTAATATTTATTGAATTTGTCTTTCATTACAAATAATTGCACTTGTTCAAATCGTTTGAAAAGCCATTCAAAATAATTTGCACGTTTTTCGAGAAACAAAACACGTTTATTTTGTATTTTCCTAGTAAATGCAGTTTGTTGTTGCTGTTGTTTCTATTTACTTATTTACTTTTGTTGCATTTATTGAAGCAATTCGTGGAAGCTACGTGACCGCAAATAAATAAATAAATACACACACACACACAAACAAATAAATATTGCAACAAGCAAAAAGTTGCTCCACAGATATAAATAAAATATAAAAAAAAGACACACTCATACATACATACATTTTTGTTGTGGTGGGGAGGTGAATTTTGGTGGTGGGAACAAACTCATATTTCAACTATAATCTTATCAGCTCTTCGATGTTGAATTATAACCCAAAGTAGAGCCAAGTAAAGAGTGAGACACCCACACAGCGAGACAGACAGAGAGAGAGAGAGAGAGAGGGAGAGAGGGAGAGGGAGGGGAAAGGCATCAGCAAAACATGCAAAACAATTTATATAACAAGGCAAACAAGTACAGTGAGAGAAAGCAGAGAGAAATAAAAATCGCTTGGCATTTGCATCATTAATCCTTTTTAGCTCTCATGTGTCCTCCTGTTCGTCCGTTAGTCTGTGCCTGTGTCTGTGTTTGTGTCTGTGATTTCTTTATTTTGCACTGTCAAATTTCTATACAATATATTCCACACACACACTTACATATTTATAACTGCTAAGGGAGAAGATTTTTCCGCAAAATTTGTTTTATTGTCAGGCTTGTTGAAAATGGTTGTGGGAGGGAAAAGAGTAGGGAAGGGCGGGTGTCGTTGATTTCTGGTGAACGTCGTCATGTGTGCAAAGAAAATCTTGTTACAGGCAGTTCTCTTTCTCACACTTTATACCCTAACGGTTTATGTTGTAAATTTGTCATAAAATATATATGTATGTAAGAAGACTTACCTAGAAGATTTTATTATTTCTATTTAAAAAGAAATGAAAAACATGTCTTTAGATGAAGTAACTGTTCTTCCTTTTACAACAGTTTTTCGTTTTCTGTTTTTGAGTTATTTTACTCTTATACAACATATTTCAAAAATCAAAATAAATTTGTAATTGTATTAAGTTAATTTTGCATGGCATTCTTTTAATATTTGCTTTATGCAAAGGGTATTAAATGGCAAAGATAACGTTTAATTGTATTTATTTCGCTCAGCTTGCTTCTCGCTCTTTCTCCACCTTTTTCTCTCTGGCTGTGGCTTTCCCCTCCTCGCTTATCCTGTTGATACTTGTTGTTGCTCCTTTGCCGCATTTGAAAATAAATTTGCATACAGCTGCGACAACGACGACGAGGACGACGCCAAAGCCAACACAATTGTTGCGGCAATGTCCTGTGCCACCCCTTCAAATGCAACCCCGCCCCCTCCCGCGCCTCTTCCTCTAACAATCTCGCACACACACACTTTCGTTGCTCGCGGGCAGAAATTGCAACCCCAGCCACGCCCCGTTCCAACGCCTTCCTTGCTGCTTGCTTCTCCATCCCCATTCGCCAGTTGCTTCAAAATTTACGACCAAAAGCATTTTCAAGAGTTTTATTCGCGTTGAGTGGCAGCAGCAGCAGCGAAGGGAGTACCAAAAGGGAATGGGCTAGGGGGTTGGGGGTTGGAGGTAGGGGCTGGCAAAACTCAAATTTAAGTTGGCCAAAAAACTGCACACAACACACACACACACAAACTTAGCGAGTGGAATAGATATGTATGACCGTTGGTTATTTGAATGGTTTTAGGCCCAAAAATGATTTTTTCCTTCGTTGATCTCCCCTCTCGGTATCCCTTTTTCCTGCCCCTCTCTTCCCCACCTACTGTTTCATTTCATTTCGTTTCAGTTTCTCTCTTTTTACTATTTTATTTTGTATGCTGTAAGAAATGCTCGAACATTGGGTTTGATAGATTATCATTAAGCTCTTTAAAATTATGTTTTCTCTATATAATAATTGAGATTTTTAACAGCTAATGGAATTTTAGAAATTCGTTATATTCTTTTGACACTCATTTACCTTTGACATTGCAATTTATCTTTTTTGTAAACAAATTTCATATTAGAAGGTATATCAGACATCTGCTAGTCGTGCATACCCCACTTTGTTGCCTCCAACTTGCCTTTTTTATAGTGCATTTCGCTAGTCAGTCGTCACTCGCCCGTCAGGAAGTACAAAATTTTCCGGTTTTACTGTTCGCTCGTGATGGCAGGAAATCGCTTCTAGTTTTCTAGGATTGTTGAAGGGGGCAAAGTAGGCAGAAGAAGAAGAGAGAAGAGTTGGTTGGTTGGTAGGTTGGCTGAGGGATTCGCTTCATCCATGCTGAAACATTAAATGAAACCCCTCTCGGCGGCTGCTGTGGAGATTGGGTTGATGGGCGCGTAATAATTTTTTTTTTTTTACTATTTTTTTTTTTTTTGTGCCAAATGGAAAATGGGAGCATTTATTGAACTTTTCGCTAAAAGATATTTTCGGATGCAACGAATTGGGTTAAAATCGTCAGAGCAATGGGCGGAACTCTATCAAAATGTAGGCCGTTTATTTGGATGGTGAAAAAGTTGCGAGAGTTTTCAACTTCAACTTTAACTTTGACTGCAACTGTTATGAGATTCGAAGAGGCCGGCGGTGATTAAAAGCCGCTTTGCCAGCCACTTTGCAAGGTGGTTGTAAAGTGATTACTAAGTAATAAATGCACTCATTAATTAAAAGTTCAAAGCTTTTAGATAATGGCATTTAACTAACTTTTTAGTCTGAGTGGAATTTAAGTTTCAGAAAATTATAAATTGAAATTCACATTGCAAGGCACTTTGCAAGGTGGTTGTGAAGTAAAGCTAAAAATTAAAAGTCAGTGTAAACACAGTTAGATGAATTCAAAGAACTATAAAGTTTTATAACTTTCAAATTATTTTTTTTTTTTAATATTTATGAGATAAAAATTACTTTAAATAAAAGTTATAATTTGTCTTATAATTTAGAGCATTTGACATTAAAAAGTTCTAATTTGAATTTAATTATTAACAGTATTTAAGAATCGAAAAGAATTTCAATGAGAATGAAATCCAATGAGAAATGCGGCGCATCAAAGAGAATTTAGGTAAACGCGCTAAAAGCCAAACAACAATTAACCGTCTATTAGGCCAAGCAGCCAAAGGGCACAAACGCACACACACACACCCTTACACAGTCTCTCACACACGCGTTCGCACTAGCTGATCAAAGTCAGTTAGTCAATGCCACGGGGCAAATTGCAGGGAAACCCTCATCAAGCACCGTTGTTGTAGCCCACATGTAGTAATCACTGCAGCTCATATAATCATAATTATGAGCGTATTGCCACGCCTACACACCAACTAACGGTGCTTCGTTGTGGCTCTAGAATCGTGCCTCCTTTGGCCCCGCATTTTGCGGCGTGCAACGCGGCGTATGAGCAATTTGTGTGAAACACAAAGTGAAAAAAGGGCGCAACGCATTTTCAAATGCCAAGCGAAGCATATGCCGCAGCCACGCCCCCTCCTCCGCCACCTTGGCACGAAGCTTGTGTTAGTTTAGAGCTCATTACGAAATTATGCACAGATATAAATATTTTTTCTTCTCTTTCCTCCAGTTCTGTTTTTTTTTTTGGAGTACGCAAAAAATAGATTTTTTCTTATTTCCATCCTATTTCCTCCCACTCTCTCTTTCTCTCTCTCTCTCTCTCTCTCTCTCTCTCACACACACGCTCTGTCTTTCGTTTGCTACTTCAGTTTTATATATATAGGTAAAAATATTCATGAAATTTACACAAACTTTTCCTCCTCTTCTCCTTCTTCTTCGTACTTTGCGTTTACTTTTATGAAATGCGTAAATATTATTTTGTTTCTTTATATAATTAGCCAAAAACTTGTTTGTGGAAAATGTGGAAAATTCACTTGAGTTAATGAGAAGTCTATTAGTATACTCTATTCGTTAGAAGTACAACAAAAATTTTAGATATATAAAAAATTAACTGCAAATAATTGAAACGTATAAAATTAATTAAAACTTTTAGAAAATATTCTCGATAAATCCGACTTTGATATAATATATTCTTCTTATAAATATTCAATAATATTCTATTTCCCATTAGTGTAATTAAGAGTTACAGTTAAGTAATCGATATATTTAATTATAATTTAAAAGTTTTGCGCTTAACTTTTGCAGTTGAATAAATTAATCGCTTTTCTTTTCTCGGTCATAGAACATTCCTAACAAATAGACGACATTGCCACAAAAGCTGGAAAATCTCGACTTACAAGTTTCCTAATTACTTGGTCACAGTTTGCATTCCCCTACCCCCAACCTTTCCTCATCCCTTTTTCCATTCTTATTCTCTTTCATTTTCTGCTTGACGTTTAATGCGAACTCAAAAATTCATCAAGCAAACAAAACAGGAAGAACAAGCAGCAAAGGACTTCGGACTTAAGGCAAGGATGCCAGTAAAAAAAAAAAGACTATATAAAAAAAGTATGAGTAGGTGGATATAACGGGATTACATAACAGTGCAAAAAAGACTGATAAACAAATCGACAAAGACTTTGGCAACATTTTTTTTTAACTCCCTTTTTTGCTTTTGTAATTGCAAGTTCGTTCGTGTTATTGACGCTCTTTGTGTCTTCCTCTTGCTGCCAGTCTATCTATCTGTCTGTTCACATATCTGCTATTTTTCTTTACTTCTTTTGTGCCGGTGGTTTGTCTTTTGTGCTAATTCCTTAGCCAGAGCCAAGTGATACACTTCGTCTGGCCAATTTGTATCTATGTATCTATATGTGCATCCTCCATATGCATCGCTTTATCTATTCCTTTATCTATATCTTTCTAATTCTGTATCTGTCGCCCTTCCAGCTGGCGACATTTGAACTACTAAAGTTGTATGTCAACCTGTTTTCGAAACTGACACCGAACCAGCCCGAACTAAACAAAACTCAACTAAACAAAACTAAACTAAACTCAACTCAACTGAAGCGGAGCGTAGCAACCCAGTAATATGTTTTTACCCTACCAAAACCTACCAAACCCTACCCCCAACCCCAGCAGCAACCCCACCTCTAGCCCTCCTTTTGCTGCACCTTTTACTTGCGCTTCGCTTCCAACTTTTATGTGGCCCACCTGTATCTAAAAATAAAAAGCGGACCCTGTTGGCAGCGCACAGTGGATAAAAACTGATTTACAATATATCATTAAGAATTACAAAAATCTTTTGAAGATTTCTTACTGTATTTTATCTTCAGGTATTTTTCTTATGTTGCTTTATAATGATTTAAATAAAAATGGAAATATATTTGCATTTAAAAATTGATAAAAATTTCTACAATTTTAGATTTTTATTTTTATTGAGGTGATATACATATAAAGCAAATTTTTTGATCGAAGTAATCAATATAAATAGATCTAAATAAATAAGTGAAAAATGTTGGTTTATTTCACATTTTCTGTAACATTAATTGTGAAAATATTCAAAACAAAAAAATGTTTGTAGCACGCAAAATATTACATTTATTTTTGATTTGCAATTTCTCTATATGTTGAACCACTGTACATCAATCTACGAACTTTGTTGTTGTCAGCGTCTATGCTCACCTTCAATTCGACTCAATTACTTGGGAAAATGCAAGGCCTGGCAGCTGCTTCTCACTCTTTCTCTCCTTCTCTTTCCCTACCTCTGCCTCTGTTTCTTGGTCTATGCCACAGGGCAAAAACTCTCTAAAAAAAAAAACAAAAACTTTGATACGTCTTTGGCTCTGAGGCTTTTTGTAAGTTTCTCGTTTTTCGTTTCATGTTTTGTTGTAATTGACATTTCAATTGATTTAAGTTGACATTAAACACATTAAATGCAGCTATAAAGACCTAAATACAAGTTTTCCCCAATTTGTACCCAGTTTTTAAAAGTTTTTTTCCAAGTTTTTCATTTATTATTTTTGATAAAGTGTTATTTTGTGAAATGTGAAATTATGTTCAAGGCGAGTTTTAGTGCTTAATGTTTGGTTAAAACTAGATATATCTATATATATGTATAATAATTCATGGCTGACAAAATGGAAAACTACGGTTTATCACGCAATCCTCGCAATCGAATACTTGCATGACAAAAAAAAAAACTATGTTTGAGCTGTCAGCAATTAAGCGATCAAAACATTTTTTGAAACAAATCTTGTTAAGAGCTCTACTTGAAATATAATTTTAAAATATGAATATAAAACACATAATATTCTTTAGTTTATTTTATTATAATTGTATAACATTATAATATAAATAAGCCTTTCTTTTCCTTTTAGCTTTACTTTAACTGTTTAACTGTTTATTTAGCTCTGATTTAGCTAAGAGAAGCTGCCTTGCCACAAATCAAGTCTGTAGCAAATTTAATCTACGCTGAAATAACGGTTTCGACGACTGCAACCAAATTAATTGGACAATTTATAACTGTTTAATGAAATCGAATATGCTTAAAAATAAAACAAAAAGCAAAAAGCAAAAAGCATTTGTTGCTGATTAAGGAAATAAATTACAAACATCGTTTGTCAGCTCAAATGTCATAACAATTAAATGCAATTGTTTGTAAATTATATTTGTAAATCCATTAACCCAATGGAGTGGGGAGGGCGGTGTTATAGGCTATAAGAAGGAGACAAATAGCAACATTTTGTAGAGGCAGAAAAGCAAACCAACAAAATAGATTTCAGGAAAAGTTTAAATACTCTTTCTGTCAATATTTATTTAATGACTAATAAAAATTATTTGAATTATTAATTTAATAGATTTATTAGATATTCTTTGATTTCTATATAACAATAATACTATAAAGAGGAAAATACTGCTGTACAAACAGTAAATGGAAATACTTGTATCTGATTTAAATATTTATCCGAAAGGAAATTTCTATTTCAGTATCAACTTGACTACATATATAGGTATGTATATACATAGATATCTACTCTATAGATTCATATAGAATCGAATATATCCACCTGTAACAAGAAAATACACTTTGACAATCTATTACAATAGACATTAAAAGGCCTCAAACATTAACTAGAACATAAAATACAATTAGTTTTAAATGCATATTTCTAGCTATTAGCGGCATCTAAAATTTAATGGAGCTACTAAAAAAAAAATAAAAATAAAAAAAATAAAAATAAAAACATTAAAATTGTTGCCTGTGTGCCAATTAAATAAAACGCGCCCAAAAAACTACGCTACTCCACTAATTTATGCCAGATACAAATATATATGTATATATGTGCATATATACAAAAATATACATATATGTACATATAAACAAAATATATACATATAGAACTCATCATTAATCATGGCCCTGGATATGAGTAAAGCGCAAAATGTGGCACAACGTAAGATAGATAGTTGGCTAGGTAAATAAGCCGGAATGTATATAAATATATATATGTATATACATACATACATATGTATATATATACGAGTGCAGGAACAACAAGAACAACCGAATGAAAAACCCACATCAATTTAGCCCAAAAGTCGGAATTAGTCCGTGTGGACCCAAGCGAAAACCCGGACAGACAAACGGACGAACGGACAGTCGGTGGGAAGGACGAACGGACAGATAGACAGAGCTAACGGTCAATAATATTTCACACCCCGTCAAGTGACCAAACATCATTAAGATGGCCTACAAAATGATGGGGGTTGCTTGTTTGGCCTGGATTGGGTTTGGTTTTCTGGTTAGGTTACGACTCTCTCTCACTCTCTCTTCCTCTCCTTCTCCCTCTCCCGCTCTCTCTCACTGTCTTTTGGAACGACAATGACACAAATGTTTATGACATGTAAAATGTTTGGCTAATTGTGTCCAAGTGGGTGGTGGGTGGCGGGTGGTGTGTGAGCCAAAAACAAAAACATTCTATATAGAGCACACACCAAGTGTGAAAGAGAAAGAAGAAGCTGGCAGAGAAGGCGCTAAAATTCGATCAATATTTTGACACAGTGTTGGCAAACAATACTTGAGGCATGATGGAGTGTTGTTTAAGTGTAGATAAGGCAAAAAATTTTCAATTGATTTAAGCTAACATATGTTCGTGTTGGTAAACAAGCGTGCGGTGAATGTTTTCTAGATAACATCAAATAGTTTTGCTTGCAAAGCAATTTTGAGCAATAAATACATGTATCAAATTAGTGTTGCGAAATATATAATAGTTTCAAATGATAAAAGCTGGTCATACATATGTATTTATGCTTTCAATTTTTGTATTTAAATCAATTTTTAAGCATAAGTTGAAGGTCTAATTTAAAATTCAATTCAGATCAAAATAAACTATGCCATCCAGTGCTGGTAAATGTCACTAAACTCTTATTGGTAAACACAACCCCAAACACACACAAACACACTTGTACACGCACACAACTATACTTATTTTCATTTATTTGCCGTTTGCAACTTTTAATGCTCAACACAAAAGATGGGAAGAAAAAAATGAAAGAAATAGAAAATAACTGTAAACTGTAAAAGCAGCTCAAAAGAAACCAACAACAAGCAACACTTGAGCCAAATAGAGCGAACGCTCACACAACAGAAACAACAGAAACAACAAAAACAACGGCAACAACAAAATGGAAAGCAAAACACAGCAATGTGAAGTTTTGTGTCTGCTTCTGCACAGAAGTATAGAGAGAGAGAGAGGGTAAGAGATGGCAAGCGGGAAGAGTGTGGAATGCTAAAACGAAACAAGCTTGGCCAAGCACCAGCAGACGAAATGTGGCTGCCGGCGGCTAGCAGCAACAATTTTCAGTGACAGCCTCCGCCTGCCTCTCACCGATAGCAATAACGGCTTTCAGGAGAGCCAGTGAAAGAGTGAACGAGGTAGCGGACGGTCGGGCAAGTAACATAAGGTCGCCGCGACGGGTTGCCAAATGTTTTGCATTTGCCTCCCTCGGGCTCTTTCAACAACTACACCTCTGTCTCTCTCTTCAACCGCCCAACAAGTCATATTGTTTCTTTGATGAGTGGGTGGCCAAACAGTAAGTGAGAGAAAGAGAGAGGAAGAGAGGTGTAGTAGCTGGACTCCCTGCGCTTTGGGAGTTTTCTGCTGAGCAATTTGATGAGTTTTTAATTGGTTGTTCTTTTTTTTATTAACTTTTTCTGTAGTTACAGCTACTAGAAATAAGATTGGGGGACTGATTTTCATTCGCTTTGAGTGGGGTTAAAACTACAAAGTAACATGTTTGTATGTTAACATGAGATTATGTATTTTAACATAAACATAATGTAATGGTAACAGTTAGTTTGTTTATGTAACATTTAATAAAAAATCATATTTTCATTGCCATTTTTATAAGAATCGCTTCCCGTTACTTAAGATTAAAATGAAATCAACATTTTCTGCATACTAACATAAGCTAGCAATTTCATTTTTGCACGTACTTAACATAACTCTGCTCTAACTTAACATACGAATAAAATCCACAACTTATGTATGTTATCGGTAACATTTTATTAAGCACGCGAGAAAAGCCAGATGCCAATACAAACATAGAAAGTGTATTGTGTATGTGTATTTACTTAATTGTCCCAGTGCTGCATAAGTAGGTATGAGATAAAGGGAGCGCGGCGCCAAATTGTTGTTGCTATCGCCTTTTTTCGCTGCTGTTATTTACGGCAAACTGTCATCAGTGTCAACAGCAGCAGCAACAGACATTGGCGGCCGCTGTCGTTTGCTCATTTGTCTCAAAAAAAAACAAAAAAAAAAAAAAAAACCGAAGCAAAGAGCAACGGCCATGCAGACAGACAAGAGAGCGTAGACTGTGCATAGAATGAGCAGCAGGCAGCCGTCAAACAGTTTTTGGGGCGAAAACAAAAAGAAGGAAAAAAAAATGAATCACACACAACAAGCCAAAGAGCGTGTGCCGACGCACGGCTGCTGCTGACGTGACGAAGTCGACGTCGCTGCCAAAAGCAATGAACGAGCGCCGACAACGACGCTGGCGTCGCTTTGGGAGCAGTTGACGACGCCGACGCCGACGCCGCCGCTGGAAATGTGTTACAAAGAGTGTTCTACAGCTGTGCGCTGTTTCTGTATCTTGCTGTCTCTATCGAATCTTGTCGGTCACTTTGTTTAAGTTCATTATAAATGCGTTGCCATATGCGACTAAATTGCAAGTGTGTGTGTGTGTGTGTGTGCGAGACTCCAAAACTGTAAACTTTGCTATGCTGACCAGCGGCTTCAAACTGTAGCAATATTTTCAACTTCCTTCACTTGTTGTTGCGTTGTTGCTGGGGCAAATTAAAGTGGCATGCACAACTTTTGTAAAAACCAACTGCAAATAAAACACAAACACATACACACACATAAACACACACACATGCACACACAAAGATGGGAAGAGCGAACAGAAGACTGGTAAAAGAAGAAGCAGGCAAAACAAGTTGATGATTCTAAGTGGTTAAAGAAGTTGAAAAGTCACAAGCTGGACAAGAGTGATGGGCGTGGCAGGGGCGGCATTCAGTAAGCAATGGAGGTAGCGCCAGGGTATAAATGTATGTTTGTGGTAAGTAACAAGCAGCTGTTGACTGAAAGTTGTGCAAGAAATTGTGTTGCAAGTTTCTCCATTTGCAACCAAGTTGTATAAGAAGAAGAGCAAACTGCAGCAAAGAATGCAAAAGAGAAAATAAGAAGCGTCACTCGGCTGCGCTTTTGATTAAAATGCAGAGCTTTTATTTTTTTTTTTGCACGGAGAGAAGGAGAATGAGAGATGGTAAGGGGTGGGGGGTCGACTAATTGAGTGAGCTCTTCAGCTAACCAAAGAAACTCAGCTGTGCTTTACAGTTTTAATTGTGATCAGAGTTGCCAGACTTTGAGAATTTTATTTTTTACAATAAAGTTTTATATTGAAACTAACTGAAAGTTTTAGATACTGAATGCTACGAGGTGGACAATGATCTGGGATTCTTTATTTTATGACGTTCCTCAATGCTATAATTTACTTAATATAAATCTTCTTAACTTTCGAGCCATATAAAAACATATATAGTCTACAGTCCACAGTCGACATCACAAATTCCAAGCCATGTCATAATCGTTGTGGAATTTTCAACAACAACAACAACTTATAGACAACACACCTGATTTCACCTTTTTGCCACATCATTTTCAACAGTTCACTTGGCCCACGAATTATGCGAATATAAACAAAAATTTTCAGACATGTCGATCAGAAAAAAAAACATGCATAACGTACATATGTAAATTAAGTGCATGCCAGACAGAGACAGCAAATGAAAGTGTGAGCGAGAGAGCAAATCAATGTTCTTTTAAACTTTGAGCACTTAAAATTATGAAAATCCTTGACCTTATTATTATGTGGGGCTCGCATAGCGAGACGAAGCTACTAAGAAATATATGTATATATATATATATGCATATAAAAAGATAATGAACTCGATAAGTTACAGTTTTGCGGCATGTCTAGTTAAGCAGTGCCATCAACAACAACAACAACAACAGAAGCAGCAGCAGCTAAATGAGCTGAGCTGAGCTCAGCAAAATAAAAACAAAAGCAAAAGCAACAACAACAAAAGAGCCGCCTCATCATGTAATGGAGAAATTTTTATTTCGTTTTGTTTTCATGTCTTTCTTCACCGTCTTTTTTTTTTTACTTTTTTGCTGCGCTCTCTTTTGGCATCGTTTTTCGGGCTGAAAGAAGAAGGCAATAACCTTGAGGCAGGTTTTTCACATGAGACAACGACGTCGCGTCGCACAGAATCAACGGCAAAGAAAACAAAACAAGCAAAAACAAAAAGAAATCCAAAGCAAAAGTAAATATGAAGCGTACTGTATAATAATACAAATATAAGCTTCGTTTCTCGCTCTTATAACCTACCCCCTCCCCCTTCTGGGAGATCAACATTCAACAGCAGTTACAGCAACAAAAATTTAACCTGTAGTTATTAAGGGGCGTGGCAGTAAAAGCAGTGTTGGAAATGTGTCTGCGCTAGAAATACGCTGATTATATACAATGTATACGTTGAATAAAAGTTGAGGAAGGGCCGCTGCTTGAACTGAAGTATGATATCATTAAGAGTTCAGCTGAAGAATATGCGATATACGACATACAAGTACGTATTTATGTCTAAAGCTTTTAGTTAAGCCAATTTTACTTGAATTAAGTTCAAAATTATGAGATTTTTTCATATTTTGATTACTCATGAAATTCCAGTTACTCATATTAATAAAATTATATCAAATGAATAATTATGTAACATTAATCAAAATTATTTTAATATTTTGTCACTTTTTACACAGAAATCATTGAATAATAATACTACTTATAAAATATAAAATATATTGGAATATTTTAACTTTCTTCTGATTCGTACTTGATAAAAATTTTGTTTTATTCGCTTCTCAATTCATTTATCGATAAAAGTTAATCGAAAGAATGCAATTTTAATTACAGCTACGCTAAGTATGGCTATTTAGCAGCACAACAAATTAATTTCTGGGTCATTGGCAAAAAGAAATGCCAGCATTTGGCCCAAACACACACAAACACAGACACACACACACACACACACACACACACACAGGTACACACTTTCTGTTTGTTATTGTTGCCGTCGAAGAACATTAATCATTGCCAGTTAAACAATAAGAGGCACAAACAAGTGGCATTTGGGGCATCTTGAGGAGGGCGCATATTGTGAGTGTACATAAGAAAAGTGAAACCCAATGACTGTCAAACTGCCCTGTCTGTGCGTGTGACGCGCGACGTACAAATGGCAGACAGAGAGAGTGAGAGAGAGAGAGAGAGAGAGAGAAGGGAAAGGAGCTGAGGCGAGGTTTTTGGGTACAGACTGTTGAAAAGGTCAAAGTTGATGACACAACAAGAATTGGCCAAGAATTCTGATTTGCTTTTAGCCAAATTTGAGGTTAACTGCCCTTTAAAATGCATATAAGTAAAAAAAAAAGGAACATTAAGAAAGGAACAACAATAATATAGCATAAATATGGAAATATAGGCCAATTGTACTAAAAGTAAACATGGAGTTGTAAATTGATACTTTAGCACTCTTCAATTAACTGAACGTGGAGAACTTCTACACAAATAATGTATACTTAAAGCTGATAAATTAAATATATGAACAGAAGATTAAGCTATAAGACAGAATTTATGTGCATTAAAGTGTACATGGAGGACAAATCAACTAATCATACAGAAATACTCAGAAGATTAAGACAAGTCGGAATTGTATATATGTATGTATGTATATATTATACTAAAGTTTCTCTCTTATGAAAATATAAAAATTATTATTAAGCAATAAGTTCAAAACTCGAACAATTCTAGCAATATAAAAAAATAGATTAAAATTGATAAAATTATCGAATAATAAACTGAATAATGCAATAAACGGATACAATTATAAACGGATATTTGTTTAATTAAATTAAGTTAAATTTTCAGAATAAAATTCGATGCTAACAAAAGTGAATTAACAAATTCTAATATTATTCTATTACGATAATTAATCGATTAATCTAACTTTCTGAAGTAAACTCTTAACACACAGAGAGCAAGAAGAACACAATGTTTACGCCAAGTATTACAAACTTGTTGACCAGATTGTTGAGACACGCCCCGTTTTAGGGCATTAAAAACGGTTAAGGAGAAGGTCGACATTTATGTGTCGAAGGTTGATGAGTTTGCAAGTGGCAGTCGAGACTGCGCTGGCAGGACGAAACGCATGACCTCGCTGGAGTGCTGGAGATAGGGACATTCGACCCTTTTAATAAGCATCGTCGTCAGTTTTCAACAGGAGGTCAGGACAGAAAATGTCATAAACGGCGATGCTCGTAAACTTTAAGCTTCCCTTTCTTCTTTGTGTGGGCTGTGTATATCGGAATGGAATGAAACGGAACGGCATGGAAGTGGGTACATAGGGTATACACTCTACAGGGTATGGGGGTGGGTGTTTGGGTTGCTGTGTAAAAGTGAAATCTATAATAAAATTTTCCATTTACACTTTTCATTTCGGGTCGCAGCGTAAGACAATGTTTTGTTTTGAATTTTCGCTTTTTCTCTTCTTCTTTATCTTTTTTTATCTACCCACTCACACACAATTTTCGCACGCTTCGAAGGCAGTTAAAAACAAATTTTAATTTTCCTCGAGTCGATTTTAGTGACTCGTCATAAATTTCCAGTTCAAGTTGCTTTATCAATGCAACACGCAATGGAATAACTTTCGCTTGAACGACCAGCAATTGCTATTATACATATACATATCTATATCTATATCTATATCTTTATACGTATGTATGGGTTATAAAACAGTTAACTTAACACTCACACTGTATCGAGAAAGTCGTTAATATTTTTTTTTTTAGAAATACGCTCATGACTCACCTGCAAAGAGATAAAAGAAAATCAGAAAATGAGAATCACATTTACATTGTTGCAAAATAATAAAAAAAAATTAAGAAATTATAGATAATAAAAAAATTGAAAAAAATTGTGACACGATGGGGGTTTCTACGCGGATCATTAGATATGTATATCGTTAAGGTATCGGTGTATATATACAGTATATGGCTAAGGTTCAAACGAACGTTTATGCAAATTTTATTTGGTATTTTGTTTTTGTTTTTGTTTTCTTCTTTTGTATGCGATTAGTGAAAGGAAGTTTGTCCGATTTGTTATGTAAAGGTAAAAAAAATTGCATATTTAAGTCGGAATTTGTAGTCGATGACGCAAATCGCATCGGCTTGACGTTTTTCATTGGTATATTCCAAGACTAAACGAACCAAAAGTTTGCTATAGGCATTATTTATTGCCAGGGTATAAAATTGTTTAAATCTTCAAATATATCATAATTATTTTCAGTTTTTCCGGTTTTAATGTGATTCCCTTCTTGTGAATCATTTAACAAAAAACAGGTTTGGAATATAGCTTAAATAAAACCATGACAATTCTGATTGGAGCCCAGTTGGAGATTCTTATCCAACATAATACCGTTAAAAGTTTACATATATATTCATTTCTCAATAGTTGTTCCTATTTCAAATTATATACAAAGTAATTACAACATACATTTAGCATGTAAATTTTATTTTATATTATATATTTATATTTTAATTCTTATTATTAAAAATATTTGTAATAAAGAATTCCGTGGTAAATTAGTCTAAATAAATCGGAATATATTTGTATACCAAGGTTTAGCGAATAAATGTAATTAAAGTACTTAATAACAAAACAAAAATAAATAAATTATAAATATAGACAAATTGTTTTTATAACACAATAAATAAATCTATATAAAGTCTATTAAAAATCAGTAATGTGCAAATATGTATGTATATATGTATATTTATAAATATACACAAAATGCAATTGGAATATAGGGCAAAATAATAATGCAAACATAATGTCTGGCTTGTGAGCAATAAACACATAACACTTAATTAATTAGGCTAATTATTTGGGTAATGCGAAAAGTTCCAAGCCAAAAAAAAAATTAAAAAAAAAAAAAAAAGAACACGTGACTCATCTACAAAACGGAATAAAACAATAAAACAAAACAAAACAAATAAAATGAAAGAGAGAGAGAGAGTAAAATATTGTATACCACAAAAAATCATCAAGGGAATATATTTATATATATGTATGTACGTATATATGTCTATAGTGTGAGCGATATTATATAGAACGCTTTGCGGTTAACCGACAAATTAAATGGAATTCTAACGAACTGAACGCGGTTTCGTTTATGCATATACATAGATTTATTGTTTAACATATACACATACATATGTACACATATATGTATGTGTGTAAGCTGTTGCAATCTAAACTGATAAGCGATTATACAATACGTGAGTGCCGTTAACTCGAACTCGAACTCGCAATCTTTGACAACTTATCAGCGAGTGCAAATAAAACACAGTAGCTTTACAGTTAAACAGATATAGAACTATACAGCTATAGCAAAGAGTGCCAGACTTTTACACTTGATAAGCAAACAAAAATTATATGAAAATCTTGCCATGGGGTTTGTTTCAGTTTAAACTTTAAACAAAAAGTTATACCAGCTATATTCATATTTACAATTATCAAATGAATGTTTTTATTCTACGCTTTCTTTTGAGATAGTTTCACCTTGTCGCTAATTTTCCTAACTTTTTGTGCCCTATTTTAAATTTTATCGATCAAACTGCGTGTGAATACCCTATATCCTTTTCAATTAGGTAACAGGGTATGCTGGTTGCGTGATTCTGTATGTAATAGGCAAACATACTTATATGTATAAATACAGTTCTATAGTAATGATGATGATTATGATAATGCTTTTTAAGATTATAACAAAAATGAGAAGAGTAATCAATGATAATGTTGCTGCTTAAGATAATGAATGTTACAGGATATCTTTCAGTCGAGTACTTTTTATAAATACACTTCTATATTTGTATAAATTATAAGCCATATACAGTTAACTGTTCAATTTTCAATTTGTCGTTCGGTTTTTTGCTTTTATTTAGGTCTTTCGCACTTCGAATTCGAAATATTTTTTCGCTTTCACACTTCTTGTTCGCTCTGACCTTGTTTTTTAATTTTGTTTCTTTTTCTTTTTAATATTGCGCTCTCACTCGATATAAGAAAACAAGTAAAAGTAATTTGGATATGATAATGAATGTGTTTCTTACACGTGCACATTAATGAAATGTGCAAAATCAATGGATGAGAATTGAATAGAACAGCGTTTTTTGAAAGGTGAAATTATAAAAAGATTATATTATGAAATATTCTTAATTAATTCCAATTATTTTCGCTTGTAGCAATCAAAACATAACAAAATTAACTAAATTCATATAATTTCCCAACACTAAGCATACAAAAGGCAACTGCCAACACTGAAAAACAAATGACAGCTGTCAAAATAGATGCGACAGATGGCGCACAAAAACCAAAACCAATGAAAAATCAAATCAGCAATAAGCAACAACAACACCAATAAAGAAAAAAAAAACGAACAGTTAGACAAAACAAAGGAGAGCACAAAATTTAGGCCAAAGACAAACAAAAGCAGCTACCAAATTGCATTAGGCCAAATCACAGTTGAAAACTTTTCAAGCATAAAAACAAAATAAAAAAAGGAATAAGGAAAAAAAAAGCTGCTAAAAGCCCAAAAAGCGAGAGACGAAAAGCAAAGCATAAACTAACACACAACAGAAAAACATAAGCAACAACAATAACAACAACAACAAGAGCAACACACAACCTTGACTACAATTAAGAAACACACGCATGCAAAGGGAAGCGTGCGTTTTAAAACGCGCGCGAGCAAAAACGTAACAAAAGTCGCGCCTCCGAGGTAATCAATCAATGTAAGCGCTTTTAAACGCCTGCAAGTGCGACAGAGTGCGCGTGCGGCACTGCGGCAGCCGAAGCGAGATGGCTATATATTGTAATTGGTATTGATAAATTAAGTAAGCAAAGTGTGTCGAGAAGCTTGTTTAATGAAGCGCAGCACGAGAAGCGGAGGCGAACAGAAGCGAAAGCAAAATGAAGCCGATAAATGCGACACAGAGAAAGAACTAGAATTACAGCAACAGCAACAGCAACAACAGCAACAAAACAAACAAAAGGCAGCACCACAAATACTGTTGATTGTGTTTTGCTTAGTTTTATCTTTAAACTGAAAGAAACATATGTTTTAAAAATCTATTCAGTTCGAATAAGAAAGAGATGAATGAAAAAGTTATGGGAAATTAAAATATTATTTTGTTGAATGCAAATGAATTTTTGTTGAGTTCGTTAATAAATAACTGCCATGTTTACATAATAATTTTTATGTTTTTCTATTTATAGTAATATATGTATTAGAATCTTAATAAATATCTGTTTAATATTGGAGTTTTATTGAGATACTTTTGTAACTTATAAGAAACAGTCATCAGATTTACTCAACTATTGTTCTCATATTTATAAATAAATATATGTAATTTTTTTTTATCAGAGATATGTATCTATGACTATATTTTCTTATATGCCTTCTCGCAAATTAAGGCATGAATGTTTATTTTTGTACATTTTTTTATTTGCTGCTTTTCATGTAATTTCCTTTGTTACACTTTTAAAGCAAGTTCAATAGAAATCCGTTTTATATTCCACAAGCTTTACACATTATTCCCGACTGGGCACGCCCACTCTGTGTGCCCCAATGCCGCCTCCGTTTGTGCACATTAAAATTCCTATTCCGCACACATCCTTCAAAACAACTTAACTTGACTTCGCTCGTTGGGCGCTACTTTTGCGGCAAATCCTTGCGAACGCAAACACAAACAGCCATAAGGACATTTGGCTCAATGCCTAGACGACTGGAGGAGCTGGAATTTTTGCCTTTTCCTCAACCATTTTCCCTATTTTCCGAGCGTTGTTTTCTTTTGAGCTTTTCTAATATGGCCCACACGCTTTTAAGTTGAGCGCCTAAAACGCTTCAACTAGGAAACAGACACAAACACTCACACACACACACACACTCGCACACACTCGCACACACTCGCACACACATATACATATACACTTTGAAATGCAACATTGAACTGTCAACCACTGTGCCACACATCCCTTGGCCCCTCCACTATCTCCCTAATCCCTCTTCCCGTTGCATTTGCCACATGCAATTTCCAAATGCAAAAGCAGAACTAAGTGAGGCCTAGCAACAGACACAAATGTGTAGAGAGGGGAGCAGAGAGAAAGGAAGTGAAGGTAGAGGAAGGGGAGGGTGGGAACTGCGTCAAGTCTAGTTGAGAGCCGAGAGTTTGGAGTCTTTTGCATCTTTGCAAGTTGCAAGTTGCACGCTGCACACCCATGTTGCACGTTTATTGCTGTCTCTTGCAACTGAAGAGTAGCAAGAAGGGAAGTCTAAAGGACGGGGGCAACGGGTTTTGGGCCTTATTCTGTGCGCTTAGTTCGGTGTTTGGGGGGCAAGTTTAATGGCGGCTATAACCCAGAAATTGCATGAATACTCAAGTGCTGCCAACCCGCCCCCACACCCATTGCCAACCCCTACACCTACCCCTACCCCTACCCGTACCCCACTTTTCAGCCATTTCCCTGTTGCCGTTGCAAGTCCAGTTACATTTCCCGACTTGGCCTCGTACATAAATCATCATTGCTTTTGAGCTTGCGTCGTTGTCCTCGACGCTAAAGTTGTCCTCGTCGCCCTACACACACACACACTCACACACACACAGGCACAGACTTTTGCCTCGTCCTTGGTGCTTCTCCCCTTTGTCCTGTTGCCTTTGGCTTTCATTGCAATGCCTTTTGTTTTTTTCACTTCAAGTGGCAGTTTCTTTTCGGCACACCAAGTCCTTCGCCTCCAACACACACCCCACCCCACCCCCCTCTCCCGACCACGTTCTCTTCACTCCTAGGTTGTCTTGCTTGGTTACTTCCCCTTCCTTTTCACTCCTGGCTCGTCCTTTGAAGTCTTGTTTATGCGCCGGTCGCTTGGCTGCTGATACTTTATAGCCTCATTGGCGGCAGTTACGCTTCGGTTTTGGCGCTCTAATTGAGCGTATGCCTCGCAGCCAGGACCCGGAATCTGGCGAACCCCAGATAAGACTCAGCCCATAAGTATACATATATAAATATATGTTGGGCAGGCGTGTGGCAATGATTTACACTGTTGCTGGCTGCCACATACTTACAGCTCTCATGCATATGTTTTTATGTTGTCTATACTAATACAATGCACTAATCGATAACAATTATCAGTTAATCGATAACTACTTATGTCATCCACTCAACAGAATTGAAAATTTGCATTTAATAATCAAATATTACTTTATCGAACAGCAATCGATAAATATTTCATAACATTTAACTTGCACGTAAGTAATAAAATCATTAAACATGCAGAAAAATCAGTTATCGATAAACAACACTGGGGACTAATCGATAACTGTATTTGCCAATTATTTTACTAACACGGACTTATAGACTTGCATGCCACATTGATATATGTTGATTGAGCTATAAATATATACAATTTCTGTCGAATTAACATGCAAAGCAATAATCGTTTATCGATAATCCGCTTATAACTGACTTGACCACAAGAAATGCTATTAAATATGTTACACCATATCGATTACCCCAAACTTTTGCCTTCTAGTGTATTAATCCGCTCACCTTTTCACACATTTAGCCATTAAGCTAGCCAGCTCGACGTGTCGTATACTTAACATATTTACGTGTTTCCGTCTGCATGTGTATTGCTCTTTGAACTACTTTGGCAAACAATTTTATTAACTTGGCCCGCAATGGCTGTCAACGGCGTCATTATTATCAGCTTTATCATAAACATAATCAGTGGAAGCATTTCATAAACATTTCTCGTCCGAGACCGAGGATTGAAATCAAATTTTGTCTAGCAAAGAATATTCAAAGAGCAAAGAGCAAAGAGCAAAGAGCATGACAATAATGATGATGATTATGCTGATTAAAATAATGATGATGATGACAAGTCTCGTATATGGCATTCAAAAAGTTAACCAACTTAATAATAATCTCTAAGCATAAGCAATAAGCAGCTTTTGAGCTGGCGCACGTTTCATCTGGCTGATAGTCGCAACTTTTAACGCTGATTAATTTGTGAATAGCTTCAAGGAGAAAGAAAGACAGAGTTCGAACGTGCGACTGAGTGTGGGCGGAAGAGAGAGAGAGGGAAAGAGGCAGATAGCTGAGGTCTGATTCGGTTTCGAGTTTTTGACCTGATAAGACTTACTTTGCCTGCCCTTCTTTCTATTTGATTCTGGTTGTGTTTTCTTCTTATCTTTTATCGCTGTTGAAATATTTGTTGTTCTTGCTCGCTTTACCAACATTTTTGCACGTTTTGTTTGCTTTTGTAGGCCCGACTGTTTGTTTTCATACGTGCCTGCTTTCAAAGCATATCTCATTTACATTGTTCCCAGATATTGGACTCTACCAATGCCGAAATTGTCGCAGATTTTTGTATTTTGCTGAATTTGTCAACTTTGAATTAACTTTGATTAATCGACAAAATTATGCAATTAAATTGATCAATCACAATAGCTAATAATTATGCCGAAAGTAAATACTTGTAAAAATAGGTTAAGCTCAATCGATTACATAAGATACTTCGATTATCGATAACAAATCATTTGATCACACCTCTTAAACAATCTCCGATTGCAATTGACGCGATTTCCTGGCTGTTAAGGAAATTATGACAAGCACCGTTGGTCCGCTTTTCGAAAAACATTCCGACTACGTTTGCCAACCAATTTGTTTGAGAACCTATCATTTCTTCAGCTGCCAATCCAGCGATAGCATCCACACACACACACAAAGACACACACAAGCATTAACCGCAACCAAAAACTTTAACACATTTTCATTTCTTTTCAACGCGCTCTCACAAATACTACAAGTGCGATTGCAAAAGCGAAAGAGGAGTGAGGAGAGAGGGAGGGGGAAAGAGCGTGAGTAACAAAGTTAGAGCCACTCCCAGACGACGAGGAGAGAAGAGGGAGCGAGAGAGTGAGAGATGCACGTAATTTAATAAAATGCCAAAGTCCTCGACTGCACATTGCAAGCCAGACGAACGGCTGGACAGAGAGACGGCGAGAACGTGAGAGACATGTGCCGTCAACAGCAGCCCACCTCACCTGCCGCCCACGCGTGAGCCCTGCCCTCACACGTGCGCTTACTTCACTCAAACATACACACACACAAGCACACACACAGACGTGCACTTGTCATTGTGTGTGCACTAAGGACTTGACTCGAATAAAATTGCAGTACAAAAGTGTATAAAATGAATGTCCGTGCGCTGCCAGCGGCTCTCGCATTACGTTTGCCAATTCACAAACTGTTTCAAATGTGAATTATGAGAAGGTTGTGCAGCATGTGAAATAGCTGTAACTGTATTTCAGTAGAACTTTTGCCAGAAATTTAGACAAACTTGTTGGCCAATGAACGGGCAACGAATAATAAATATGTATATATGTACATATGTATGTGTATGTATGTATGTATATCGATGCAGATGGAACAAAGTTACATGCGTTACATAACGTTTACAATAGATACAAATTCAATCGTTACGGCTAAACGATATAAACATACATATTAACAATACGTGCTTAAAAACTGTTCTCTTAATAGCCAATATATTCAATTATCTAATTATGCTTTGCGGTATTAAATTACAACGGTTTGTTTTACATGTACGAGTACCAAAGCAGTAATTAGATAGCATCTATAGAAGGCAATTAAAATTCACCAAATCAAGCAAACACTTTAAACATCTCTTTTAAAACTTGGTTTTAGCATTTTATGGCGCCCGCTTGGCTGCCGCCCAAAACTTCCTAACAGTTTGCAGTTAACTACAGTTTTATTTCGCAATGCGACACACATACACAAGCATATTGCTTATTCTCTCCCTCTCACCCACACTCAAGCAACGGCAGCAGCAGCCGGAGTCACAGTTACAACAACAACAGCAAACATGCTGATTAACACTTCATTTTGCATGCAAAAACTTCAATCACTGAAGGCAACAGCAGCAGCAGCAGCAGCAACAACAACTACAACAACGACAATATGAAAAACGTGTCGATGCATGTGCGCCATGAATGTCAACGCACAGAGAGGCAGGCACCCGAATACCGAAACCAAAAGCAAATGCAAAAGCAAAACTTAACCCAGCCCCCCCACCCCCTACAAAACACAAAACATTGACGTCGTTGTCGTCGCCTCTTGCGCATTCGTTCTTCTTTCTTTTTACTCACTCTCTAAGTCGGCCCTTTATTGTTTGAGTGTGTGTGTTTGTGTTTTTTACAAAATGCACATAGTTTACGTCTATGGGATTTTATTTAGTTTTAAACGTTTTCACATGTTTTTGCAATATGCGCATTAGTTTTAATGGCAATGGCCAACATAAAAATCGCATAAACGTCATATTAACCACAAGCAGCAGTTGTTGTTGCACTCACAGCTGATGCTGACGTCGTATAGACGCCGAGTGCGCTGTTTCGCTTGTTGCTCTAGCTGTAAAGTTCTTTGTTATATGTAGCAATTGTCGTTAATGCATGCTACTTGTTGAATTTCTGTTTGATTTTTTTTTTACTCGCTAACCAAAACAGAATCTCAAATTGAGATCAACATCGATCTCCTAATTATACCATTTTAAGAAAAGAAAACTAGGTCAAACTTATTGATTCTCAACAATTAAATGCACATCTCTAAGATTGTTTTCGCAAAATCCGATAATTGCCTATCGATTAAAATTGCTGCTGCAAATGAACTCTGTTATATTTGTATAGTACATACATATGTATGTATGTACATGTACATATCATTTCGTCATCTCGTTAAACTGCATAAGAAACGGCTATAATTGAGAATAAAATAAACTCGTAGACATGTGGCGCCCAACAATCAAGAGAGAAAGAACACACATGTCCTTGTTGCTGTCTTATTTCCATTTCATTTGAATGCAAATTCTTTTATTCAATGGCAAAGAAAATTCCACAAAATCCAGCAGCACCGACGCCCACTTAACGCTCAGGCGGCAAAAAATAAAAATAAAGTAAATTTAGTAGCAAACACATGCTACTGTTGTTGTTGTTGTTGTTATGGTTATTGCTGGTACTGGTTGCTGCTTGTTGTTGTTGTTTTTGTCGCTGCCAGCGGTTGTTTTAAAAATAAACGGCAACAAGCTGCTCGCAGCTCAAGCGGCAACAAAAATAGAAAACAACGAAGGCAACTAGTGCGTAGACAGCTTAAGGTGAGAGAAGAGAAGAGCACGCATTATATATCAATGTATAACCATACGCAACGAAGAGCGCCGGACAAGAAAGAGAGTGTGCAAGAGATGCTGTTTAAAGCTTGGAGTCTTACTCAGACTATGCTATTTTTATCAAATTATAATTGTTTTTTGTTTTATTTAAATAAACTTTGTACCATACTATTTTGTATTTGCTTAAACAATCTGCATTATCAAGTGTTTGCTTAATCTAATATAAAAATAATTACAAATTTATAAATAAATTGTTGGCCACCATTTATGGCCTTATAATCGCCCCCTTCCCCTTTACATTTGTGCAATTTTCTATTTTTAGCTCACATTCGTTGTGCTTGTTTTTATCCGTTTATTTATTTATTTCTTTGTAAAACAGTTGTTTTTCATTGTTGTTGTGTTCGCTGTCAAGCATTGCATGCATATTCGCTTATATTTTTTATTGTATTTTTTTCTTTGCCTTGTGCTTTGAGTTGTTTCGCCTTGCCGCTTGATTTATTTTGCTTGCCAATCAAGTGTTAAGTGTCCTATTCGCCAATTCTGTTAATTAGGCATACATTTTGATGCTTCTTCTATTTGTTTTAATTTCGGTAAACAAAATCGAAAATGAGAATGAGAATGATTCAGCATTGATGGTAAAATTTACTGACTGTGTATACCATGACTAAATTGTGGGAAGTACCCAGAAAAAAAAACAGCATACTATGTTATTAAGGTCAAATTTTCTTTAAGACAAGATTCATTTCCCGCTCTTTGATTTCACTTTAAACATACACGAATTGCTCTTTAATTGCATGCAAACAGGAGTGTTAAATATGCCAAGCAAAATGCTCAAGCCTTAAAATTGTCCGATGCATATCGCTCAGAATAATCGAGTAGAAGAGAGAGAAAAAGAGAGCCTTTCCGTCTGGTAGACAGTTACTTCATTTCGCTAAGGCAACTCACATTCAGAGATGGAATTTCGAGCTTATTATGCGCTCTTCAAAACAATTAAGAGTTGTCAAGGGGAAGAAAACTTCAACACACTTTTTTTGTTTTTATAATACAAATCACATTTATATTAAAAACCAATAAAAATTAACAAATGAACACACAAACAAAACATTTCCCAGCGCTCATTTTCCCAGTCAGCAAATGCGCAAAGTAAATGTAAACATTGCAAGCATTTCAATATCAATTATACATGCTACATACTTGCTATAAACGTATACATACATATGTATGTGTGTATGAGTGTACACTAAGTAGGGGGAATACCCCGCTGGCAAACAGCAATCAATAAACATTACAATAACAATAGCGGCAACGCAAATGCGACAAAAACGTACCAGAAATTTTCAACTAAAAGCCACTCAACTAATAAAATAAACAAAAACAAGGCAAATGCGTGACAAGGAGAGTTAGTGTGTGTGTGTGTGTGTGTGTGTAAGAGTGGGAAGGAGATGAGCACAGCAGAGCAGAACAGAGCTTGTGATATACTTGCACGTTAAGTCATTTTGTTGTGTTTACAAAATACGCAGCCTAGAAGAGAGGCAGAACTTACATTGTAATTCACAGTCAAACACAAGCATACACTCACAAACACAGCAGGAAGCTAACAATGAGCAGAGCGGCGTCGACGTCGACATCGGACTACATTTTATCGATCGCAACAACAAGACAACAAGAGAGGAACCGAGAGTTTGAGAGCGCGTGAAAGAGCGACATATTCAACGTTACTTACACACGCACACAAGCATAAATATTTCATGTGCAAACATTGCATTAATATTTCAGTAAGTTGTTGTTATTGCAGCTGCTGTTGCTGTTACTGCAGAGTAAAATGTCGTATTAACACCTAATTGTGGCAAAAGAATGCGAGCACTAAGAGCAGAGTGAAGCAGAGAGGAGCAGACATTTAAATTTGAGAGCCATTCAAGCGATGTTCTTTTCATTACTTTTCTTCTTGTTGTTGCTTTTACTGCTGCTGCTTCTGCTTCTACCGGCAAATGTGTTTATGACGTCAAAAACTACAACAATAGTAAATATGCCAAGCAAAATGCACTAAAAATGTCTCGTTGTCAGTTTTTGTGTGTTTTGTATTTTGAGTGTGTGTCAAAGTTGAAGAGCAACTCCAAATAAAGAGTCAAAAAATATCTAAAGATGAATATATATAGATTGTTTTTTTTTCTAAGGTATAAACTATAATATTTATTGATTCATAACCACTAGTAAAATTGAATGCTAAGCGGAAGCATTTATACATATATTTTTTTTATTTTTATAATCAGTTTTATCAATCAATATAAACCCATTTAATTAGAATTTCACGCATAATGAACCCTAAGTTGAATTATAATAATAAAATCAAGCAAAACCAAAAATTAACAATCTAAATGCATTTGATTCCCACAAAGCGAAAACTTTTGAGGGTTGTCATTTTTTCAGTTAACAAATAAAATATATTCACGGACATTTAATATAAAAAAAAAGGGGTTCAAACTCAATGAAAAGGAAGACAAGAGCAAAAATACTTCAGTAAACCGTTGCGTGACATGAGAAATAGAATAATGATCAGAGGGGAGTTGGAAAGAGGGTGGAGATTGCAGTTAGCAAAGCTACGGGGGTTGAGATACACGCTTCATATATAATTGAAGAGCAAAACTCGTTAACAAGGCTTTGAAATATGTAAGTTTATTGTCCAGTTATTTGATAGTTCCCATTACAATTTTTGTAGCTGTAATACTGGGAAATTAGGGAAGCTTAAGCAATTAAAATACAATTGTAATAGGTTATCGATTCCTTATATACATGCGTAGCAAGTTATCGAATAAGTCTTAAACTCAATGGAACAATGAGCAAAGTTTTTGTTATCGATAGGTATAAGAATTATAGCTATAAGCATAATTAATCAATAGAATTCTCGAATTCCCAAGTTCAAATACAATTATATAATCAAAAGTTTTCAATAAATGCAACAAATAACTGTTTAGTTAACATTTACTTAAGATTCTTTACACGGATATGCTTGCAACTGTGTGTGGCAAGCGTATTTGGTTCACATGTGGCATGTTTCTCACGCAAGACACAATCAAAAGGAAGAGAAAGAGCAGCAAATCCGAAGACCACACAATTTCCTTCCTCTTCTTCTTGCTGCTGCTGCTGCTGATGCAGCAGAAGGAGCTCAACAATCAAACACAAACACTCATTAAAAAGTCCTTCGATAAAGGCTTCAGGTTACAATATTTCAACCATGACAAATTTTTATCCCTACACCGGAAATACTTTGGCAGCGAGAGCGAAAAAGGAAGAGAGAGGAGACTGAGAGAGAGAAAGGGGGAGAGGGAGAGAATTGAGACGGCGAGCGACTCCCTAAGGCGAAACGCTGGTCAGAGCATTAAGCACAAAAGCAAACAAACAAGCAACAGCAACAGCAACGGCGACCCCAAAGGCTTGTCGAGGACCTGTCCCCACAATCAGGCAGCCACACCGCCGGCCCCGCCCCGACCCGCCCCTCTCCCGCACGCCCGCTTCAGAGGCGTCTCGCCCCTTGCTGTCAATATTAATAACAGCTGAAGAAGAAGCCGCTAAGAGGGGGGTAAAAAAAACGTCAACTGGAAATAAATGGCAAATAAGTTTTTTGTTTTTATTTGCAGTCAGCAGCCACGAAGGACACTCAGTGAGACCCCTCCGCTCCAACGCTATTCACGCACCTTCATCACCAACCCCACCCCCTCTTTTGCTTCTTGCCTGACAGCGGAAAAGTGCAACTTATTTACTGTTTCCGCGCCTTCTTCAGCGCCTTCATCGCATGGCTCCTCAATTGGGGCGGCTGACTGGGCAAATAGATGGAAGACCAAGAGTCAAGAACAAGTCGAAGACGAAGAAGCAGCACAGCAAGGACCCTCCCAAACCCAACAATGGGGAAAGCGCCTTAGTTTGGCTTACAAGCCCCAATAGCCTTGAGCGTGACCGTGGAATTTTGTTTACATCGATAGATTATGAATTCCGTTTAGGGCAACCACAATTTAACCCCTTTTATTTATTTAATTAAATGTATCTATACACAGTGTATATCTAATATTTATTCTGTAACTTTTTTTTCTTACCGAACCTGCTAATTGGAGCAGTTGATCAGGTTTCCATTTCTTTGCATAATTAATAGATATTTCTACTGTAGTCTATATTTAAAATCATGTTTTAAACATCTGCTTAATAATCGTAACTATTCTAAGGCATTTATAAAATATTTATTTATTTTTCTTGATTTGTTTGTGATTGAATAATATATTTATAATATAATATGAAAAATATTATTATTTTTAATTATTATCTGAGTTTGAGCTAATTTTATTTGGTATTTCATTTATCTGAATCTAGACAATTATACTATTCATTTCAAAAGTGTAATTTATATAAACTCTAATATTTCTGTCTAATAAAATAGCTGAATATTGTTTTTATGATGTTAACGAACAATATTTACTTAATTAATGTATTATCGAGATTTTTGGGATTTCTTGTTTAATTTATTAAAAAAGTCTAATTGTTCACTTGCAAGTAGTTGATTCTATAATTTAGTCTATTAATTCAATTTTACTAAATCATTAAATTGGTAAATCACTTCTTATATTGAAATTAACTATAGACTTGGATATACCTTATTAATGTTTGTTGTTGCTTCACCGTTATCCTAACCGGTTGTCTTTGGCTATTAGTCTCCATTGTCACTTTATTTCACAGCCATTTTTTTAAAAGTTATTTCAATCAAAAAAAAAAAAAACATGCATAGCTCACTGCCAGCTTGTTGGTGTAGGGTATCAGAAGCAAATGGCCAACAGCAGCTAAGGACTTGGCCATTGCAGATGCAGTTAGCAGTTGTTGTTGGCTTAAAGTGGCGCAAGCACTCGGGTGAGTGTGAATGTGTGAGTGTGTGTGTGTGTGTCTGTGTGTGAGTGAAATGCGAGTGGCGACAACAACTTGCCACTTGCAAGTGGCACCGCTGAGGGGCAGAAAGAGGCGCCAAAGGCTTGAAGCGACACTTGGCCAAAGCAACAAACAGCAACAAATGTGTCCCGTGTCCTTCGGTTTCCAACTGCAACTGAGTGATGGGCGTGGCAAGCGGCACATGCAACAGTTAATCATTTATATATATATATATATATATACATATATATATGACCCAAGTACAACAAAAAAGGGTCGCTAAGTTTCTGGGAAAACAACCGATATGACACATCAGCAGATACACCTTGAGCAGAGAGCTTTCCAAAGGGCATTTAGTGAGAAAAGCAGGTCGAGGCCCTTCACAGGTGTGTCCCGCATGCAAAATGCATTAGCAACAACAACAACAACAACAAAGCCATCAAAGGTTGACATTTAGATTAATCAAGTCATGGCTAGAGACAATTTATTATAGAAAAATGGATGCAAATTTCAAAATTAATTTTTAAATATTATATTTATATTTACATTTTGGAATTCTGTGACAAATTTAAGACTCAAAGAATCTTTTTCGTAGTTAATTTGATGTCCAAATCCAAGGGTTTCTTTTAGCTTTATTTTGTAAACTCCTAAATCTTTTATGGCCAACAAATGGCTGCACATCAAACGCCATTTATATCAGCTACAACAAAATGTCGTCTCATTCGCTTTATTTGTAGCACATATAAAAGATGTTACCGTTATTATTGATGTATGCATGTGGTACGCTGTCTGTTCCATTTTACATACATAAGACATCAAACTGAATTCATGATTCATGTGCAATTTCTAGTTCAAATAAGCCAAAGTTCATACGAAAATTCGTATTTGAACTATGGAGCCAAGCCCCAAGCCAATAACCGACCAATCAAATAGACTGTTCCCCAACCCCGTTCACCCCCCTTTTGGACCCTTATATACACTTAAGCTATTGACCTACACACCTAATTGATATGCCGCACGTTGAGTCAACAATCAAAAGGCAGCCCAAAGGGTGAGAGTAGCTTAAGTGAGAGGTATTTAGAGGGTGTGTTTTTTATAGGGCTCCTTTATAGGGGACCTTTGCAAAAAACAAGAAGAAGCAAAAGAAGAAGCAGAAGAAGAAGAAAATAAGCAGAAATCTCCCCGGGGATTTCACTTTTTATGTCGAAATTATACATTTTATTATGTCATTTAAATGCGATGCCGGAACAAGAAGTAGTAGAAGAAGAAGGAAAGCCGCAGCACGCAGAGAAGTGAGAAGCAGAGGGAATGTAAACTAAACGGACAGTTCGTACCACTAGCCTCCACCCCCAAGCATTTACCCCCCCCCCCTCCCACCATCAGCTACCCCTTCCCCTTTCGACCGACCATAAATCAGCAACAGTTAGAAAGGATGTAAAGCAGCAGGACGCAAGGTAAAGTCCAAGTTCCATAGCAAACTTTGCTGCAAATTGAAGCAGCAAAAGGCGAGGGCAAGAGAGGGTGAAATGGAGAGCATTACGAAACCGAGTGCAAAGCTCTGGTCTGGGCGCAAGTTTTATGACTTTGCTTCAGGATACGAAGGATACCAGGACACTAGGCTTACGCTCTCACTGTATATATATATATATATATGTGTGTATGTGTGTGTGTGTGTTCACTAGGGCATATGTAATTTTCATACCTTATAAAATTGCAAAGCGTGCAACAGTAAGGGGAGAAAAGATTTGCTCTTTATACCCTATACACTCGAATAACAGCAGAGCTTGAACATTTGTAGAGGACAAAATGCGACATCTTAACATTAAAAGAATAGAATACAAAAATTTACTTTAGAATGCATTTAGCAAATAATATAACATTAAAAATAAATAATAAATAAAAATGTTGACAGTACGAGGTATGCGCTAGTCGAGTGCATTCAACGTAAGTACCTCTACTTGATTTTTATTACTTGGATTTTTGTGCGAAAAAGGATTTGGTGAAAGGACAAACCGTCATGACAGATGTTTTGCCGCCACTTGAGGGATGCAAGGGTGCGACAGAGAGAGAGAGAGAAAAAGAGTAAACGATAGAGTGCGAAAGAGGAGGAAAGCATAGAGTGATAGAGAAAGCAAACGTATTCGTCTGACTCTGCTGCCAAATTGTTTTATGTGTCCATCGATAAAGTAAATCACTTCCCTTAACATTTATTTCGTTTTTATACTCTGTTTACAAAGCGAAAGAGAGTATATTGGCTTTGCAGAAGAGTGGATATGTATAAAATATATGTGTTCTATCTGATAGATTTCTCGTGGATCTTCCAAAATAATTATTTATATTTTATACATAATAATTTAATTATTAACTATGTTCAAAAAAAGATCATTCATTATTTTAACAGTTAAGTGGGCAACAAACAGAGTATCACGCAGTTAGTTGCACCCGTCTAGTTTCTGGTTCTATTTTATTGTTGTTCTTCGTCGGCATTTTTCTTTTTGCGAATAATTTGCTGCGTTCTCTTACAAGGGTTCGCCTCATGTTTGACTTTGTTTGGCTTTTGTATACGTAATACACACATACACACACACACACATTCGTATGTTTATCCTTATATCTATATAGGTATATACATATATAGGTGAGCCTTGTGTGTGTTATTTGGAAAGGCCAATCAATTCGTTGCGACAATTAGACATTTGTTTTTCCCGCCCTTGGGGTAAGTTTTATCATTAACAGCGAAAACTCCCCAGTCGTAAATTGGGGAAAAACTGTGAATGAACCGTTAAATAGCACTGGGGTTGAAGGTGCCTAATTAAATATTTTGGTTGCTATCTGGCAAATGCAATAAGCTTTAATTAACTAACAACCGTTAAATATTTAAAACCTCTCCATGCAAAAGTTGTAAGGTTTTGTATAATTATAAATGTAAATGTTTGAATGAAAATGTTTTGTATAGAAGATTTTGTTCATAACAGTTTCAATTTGCATTAAAATCTGTCTAAATATCTAAGATAATAAATTTAACAAGTTATAAGCAAAATATGAGGATTTTTTACAAGAAAAGGAATACATTTTATTTATCTTAATAAAGAAATATATGTAAATTAAATAAAAAGAAATTCTCAATTTTTAGTTACACTTCAAATAGAGTTCACAAATCAAATTATGTTTAATAAAGGTTGTACGAAATGCAATTAAAATTCTGCATAGCTTTACGTATCATATGCCACTTCTCATTTGCCACCTTCCCCACTCACTCCTCAATCACATTTCACCCTTCACCACCCACTACATCCCTTAAGGGACTGCGTATAATGAAAATGAAAAGGCTGCTTGCTTGCAGCACTTGCACTCACTTAGCTATTCATAACTGACGCACACACACACACATACACATACACACAGACACAAACACCGACAAATTTAAATAATTCAACGAAAGAAATTCGCTTTTAGCCAATGCCAAAAGCAGCGCAGTGTAAGCCAGCGAGTGAGCGAGATGGAAAGACGTGAAGCGAGAAGCGGAAAAGCCACAAAAACCAGAAACTTGCAGTCGCGTGCAGCTGTCTGCCAGTGTGAGTGTATGAGTGTGTGTGTCTGTGTATTGCTGTGTCGTAGGGCAGGACTTGACAAGGGCTAAAAGCAAAGGGCCCTGTGGCCGAAATGGAGATTGCGGCCAAAACTCGCGCGCGCTTTAGACACACATTAAAATTTCAATTTGAGAGAAATTAAAATTTTATCAGCATATTTTTGGTTAAGTGTGTGTGCGTGCGTGTTTCTATCGCTAGATGGCGACACCAACAAAATAAATACATATAAACATATACATATATATGTATATATATATATATATATACAGGTGTATGATGGATTGTTTGTAAAGCTGGAACTATGTATAAATATTTTATTAACTTTCGTGTGCAATTAAAATGTTAATCTACTAAATACAGTAAAGCAAATATTGGTTAAAGCTTAACTATTTTTTAAATACATACAATATATATATTTTTTTCAATTTGTTGACTAGACACCTGTGTCTGATATGCACTGAAAACTTCGCAGATTATTCTATATATAATATATGTAAATAAAATATTCAATTCATTCGATTTTAAGTGTTCTGCTCCAGAGAGTTTTCATTATAATTACAATCAATTATAACATAAGTCTCGAATAGATCAAGTCTTAAGCATAGGCAATTAAAAAGCTTGTTTGATCTCTTGACTTGGCCATTATAATGCAGTACTTGTTTTTTATTATTATTTCTAATAACAGTTAAATATAATAACAAGGCTTATTAAAATGTACCAATTACCTAACTCTATAAAAAAAAGTCTAATAGATATCCAAATATTTATCCAATAAAACTGGTTTAGTTTGTCAAATTAGGTAAGCTGGTTTATGTGTTTGTTAACTGCGCTAGCGCGAGGGGGCGTGGCAGATGGGAGGCAGTGAGCCAAATTGAGAAGTTGCTCAAGTTTTTTAGCCCTCAAGAAATAGACGGCAAAAGAAATCTGTTATGGTTAAAGTTTACGCGCACAGTAAAAACTTTTCGACAAATTGCAGCGAAAAGTGCACACAATGCTTCAAGAAGAAGCAGTAGAAAAACGAGGCAGAAGAAGAAGCACCAGCAGCATGCGAAACAGTGCGTGGCGACGCCGGCAAAATACATTTATGTATATATACATACATATATATATATATATATATATATTATGAGTGTGTGTGTGTGTGTGTGGGTAGGATGTGTATATGTATTTAAGTATGAAAAAAGCTTAAGAAAAAACTTTTAGATTTTTCTACTTTGGTCAAGGTGGGCGCTAAATTGGGGCGGGCGCGTGGGCTGCCGGGGCTTTGGTTAGGGGTAAAACGGCAGTCAAGAAAACCGCAAACTTGGCAGCACTCTTCTTCACACTCTCTTCTTGCTCTCCCTCTACCTCACTCTCTCTCTCTCTCTCTCATTCTCTCTCTCGCTGTTATCTTCAAAGTGCGGCTGTTGCTTTCGCTCTGTTTATTGCCTGGCGCTAAAAGCAACTGGGGACCATTTTTGGTGCTATCCCCCTTTTACCTCCTCCCTCACTCTTCCTCTTGCTGCTCCTCCTATTGTCTGTGCATTTCAAGTCGTAATGTGGGCGTACAATTTTCAATTATACATTTTAGTGGTCGCCGCAGCTCATTGACAGTAGAAAAAAATAGAAGAAATATATATACATATATATATATATATATATGTATACGTATGTGTATGTGTGTGTATAAAAGGGTTGCCACAGAAATGAGAAAAGTTTTTAGCTGGGAATATGTCTGTGAATTTCCGCAGTTCATGTATGTGTAAAATTCTATCTGTCTGTCTCTGTGTGCGTGTGTGTGTGTGTGTGTGTGTGTGTAATGTGGCATTGGGGAACCAACAGCTTGTCTTCTTCATTGTGAATAAGCGACGATATAGCAAATGCATGCTACGTATATGGTATATATACATATTTATATATATTGTGTATTACATTTATATTGCTCCAATTCGGGAAAATTGCGGTGAAGCTTACGTCGAACGTGAAAAGGAAGCTTTACTAAGCTTTAGACATTCCTTTAATTGTAAACAGAAAACAAATTCTAAAGATTCTCTTTATAAACAAAATGTCATAACTAATAAAGAAGTATAAGTATACAAAGATCGAAAACAAAAATTAATGTCAATTAGAATTTAATTTAAATGTTCTTCTTCTGTCTTCATTTTTCAAATAAAACAAAAATTATTTCTATTACCTACAATTATATACAAGATAACGATATTCGTTCTACAGATGTAAAGATAAACATTAAAACAATATCATTCCCAACTATCGTTTCAAATTATCAATCGATGTTTTATTTAACAAAATTTATTAGATATATTTGACACTTACCGTGGTTTTGTTAATTTTTTCATATGTATATCCATGTCCCGTTACTGTCGATGTTGTTGTTGTTGGTGTTGGTTCCAATCACTTTGAATGCCCCTACATGAGTGCCTCAGTTGGGTTTTTGTTTTTGTTTCGGGGAGATGTTTGGGGGCTAATCCAATGTTAATGTGTGCGGCAACAGCAACTCCTGAGAATTTCAGAGCTGCGGCAAATAGCGCCGTTGCTCCCGTTAGCTTTACGCTGATGTTGTTGTTGCTGTGCTGCTGCTTCTTCCTCTTCTTCTCTCGTTGTGTTGGGGTTAAAGCTGGCGATTGCCTTTGGGCACCGCATTAGTTGGTGTTTTTGTTTTTGTTGTTGTTGGTGTTGGTGTTGTTCCTGGCAGGTTGCTGGCGTTGTTTTTGTTTGTTGGTGTTTTTGTTTAGTTAACATTTAACAATTAAGTTTAATAATTTCTTCTTCTTCTTCTCCTCCTTTTTTGTTGGTTATCAGTAATATTGCTCGATTTGCTGTGTTGATTGAGGTTATGGTTGTATTATTTTGTTTTATTTATTTATTTACTTTTTTTTTACATTGTTGATGTTTTTGTTGGATTTTTCTGTTTGTTGTTGTTGTTTAAGCACTTGGGGCACATACAAAAAATGTATTGTTGTTTCTTCTTAAATTTAACGTTTTTAATTTGCACTTGTTTTAGATAAACTGTTGTTTGTTTATATAAATGTTAATTTTGTTGTTGTTTAAAGTAAATTTGCTAAAGTAATTGCATGGATTTTTCTTTTTGTTTTAAGCAAGCTGATAAATTATTTTAATGTTATTATTACTAATTGTTTTCGTTGTAATAAGAAATATAGGGATGTATGTATATATGTATAATTAATATATATGTATATACGCTTTAATATGTTAATATTTAAAGATTTGATTGTATCGTTCGAATTAACGCACTTTATATAAACTACTTAGCCGATTTTCGATTTGCTTCTTCTTTTTCATCTTCTATGTTATGCATGCATATGTGTATATATAATATAACGGTATATGTATATTGTATAAATAACTATTGGAAGGCGTACTTGTATAGGCTTTATGAAATTTTCTGTTCATAAATGTTATGCGTTTGTTGTTATTTTGTTAAAGCTAATGGCTACAAATTTTCATTATTAATTGTAATTTATAAACGTTTTTACTTATGCTGGTATTTTTTTTATATATTTATTTATTGCTTTTTGTTGAGGCGCTTTTATTTTTTGTTTTAGGGCTGCAAATTGAAATTGATTATTACAAAAAATTTTATATGCAATATAGCCAAGTAAAAAGTTAAGTGTGCCCAAATCAAAAAAGTTCGTCATACCCAATTGTGAAAACAACAACAACAAAAATACGAAAATCCAAGGACAATAATCGCTCTCACACCCGATCATCACTCTTTGGCTCTCATTTGCTCTCTCAACAGCTGTTAAGCATATTAATATCCGCTTCAGTGTTGCCAACTATATTGGTCAATCTCTGCAAACCCAACAAAAACATCAATATTAACACACAAACACACATACACAAGAGGATGTTATTTTTCTCCTAACATTGCTTTACGCTAGCTGTTCAGCTGTTGATCGTTATTGCATTTGCATTTGCATTTGCAGAGTTGCCAACTACATTGTACGCAAGACTTGGCGTGTGTTGCCAATGCTCTCGTCACAGCAGCTGCGACTTTATTTAAGTGCGCGGCTCTCGCAGATGGAAAAAAGCAGGTGTTAAACAAAAATCAAAAAAATTATCTTACACACACAAAATACATAATAAGAACAACATAGAAGATGAGCACAAGACAAACGACAACAAAATGTAATAATTTTGTAGCTAAGTATGTATATTTATACATACATATTTATGTGTGTATGTAGACATGTGTGATTGGTTCTGGGTGTTTGTGTGTATGAGAGTACAGAGAATTGCCTATGCTTTGTTGTTATTGTACTATTTCATTCATTATGTTGCGACCAGTTGTTGTTGTTGTAGGCATAGGCAGCTCAAAGGGCAACGCACGCATAACCGTTTTTTTTTTTTTTTGGCGTTTGCTTTTGTGCTTGGCGCTGCCTAACAACAACAATATGAAGAGTGCCTAGGCAGCAGTTCCGTTACGCGCGAGCGAGAGAGCCGCGATTGAGCGCCAAGTGCCGTTTGAAGAATTTACAACAAAAAATCAACTTTGAATTCAATGCGCATTTCACTTTTTCAGTACCGTTTTTTTATTTGGTTTTTGTTGTCTTTGCGAAAGCGAAATTTTTATTTTATGCTGTAGTGGCTGCTGCGAAGGCTGTTGTTGATTTCATTAATTGTTGTTGTTGTTGTTGTTGTTTCTATTGCTTTAATTAATTTGCATAACATTTGCAGGCGCCACAGATCGGAAGAGTCAGAGTGAGAGAGGTAATAATAAAAATTATTCGCGTTTATACTTATGTATAAATGTTTAAATGTATGCGTGTGTTGGTCAACAGGGGCGGCAGGCGGTGGAGGCGAGGCTTTGCTCTACTTGCGACAACGACGACGGCGACGCTACGACGAAGGCAATTGTGACGCGTTGTTTTTGTTGCTTTTGTCATAAATATTTAATAAACACAACTTACGTATTATATTTGCATTTGCTTCTGCATTTACATTTGCATTTGATTTTGCTTTTATTTGCTTTTTGCTATTTGCTATTTGCTTTGCATGAACTTTTCACTTATTGCACTTGTTTTATAATTGCTACACACACACTTATTTGTAATAATTTTTATATTTTTTTTTATTTATTTAGCATGGCGTTTTGTTTAACGGGCGCGTGTAGATGGAAAAATTTCATGATTTTCGCTATTCGCTTTTACATCTTATCCGGCGCGACGTCGTACTGTTACTGTTAATAAAAAACTGCTAACACTGGCGCCAACTGGTAACCGGGTCTGCTAAGATTTGTCGCCGGAGAGACATGTTGACTCAAATTGTGTATGCTAACCGGCTGTTATTTAACAGGTGGCGCTCGCGCTCTGTTAAGTCTGCCCTGAGAGACACCGAACGTGAAAACTACGAGAGCGCACAATTTAGCCGTAATGTTAACATAAGCTGTTGACTGCCAACAATGATCATACTGTTGACTTTGTATCTCATTTATTTCATTAATTTACAATTACTGCAGAACAATTTAAATGCATTATGAAATAAAAATGTATTTTCTGTCAACATATGTTTGCGTTTTTTCTTACCGCGCATTTCACTTTATTCGCTCTTTCGCTAAGTACTACAGTAAAATTGTGAATGAATGTTTGAGAGCGGGCTGACACAAAAAGTAAGAGAGGGTGTCTGACGTTTTCGCCTGTTGTTTGTTGTTACTTTTGCTAGCTATTGCGTGTGTGTGCGTATGTGTGAGTGTGCGCATCTGTGTTTGTTGTTGCTAGTTTTAGCGTTAGTGTTGCCAATGCATTGGAATTTGAAACCGTGCGAAAATCAACAACAAATTCTCGTCTGTTATGTGTTTTGTTTGATTGCAGCCACTTTTCTTTAATTGTTTGTTGTTTTGTAATTTGACTGCATGCATCAATTTCTTGTTTGAACAAATACTTAGTTTGTGTGGGGAATCACACTTAAATTTTATGACAATGTGCTTTTACCGTATCAATTTTGAGTGCTTCCAATTAGCACCTTAAATAATGTATTCTATATGAATGCCTTTAGAATATATGTATGTGTAAAGATAAATAAAATTAGTACATAACAGATGCAAAATATACCAGACATAATTGAAAAACATTTGTAATATATATCGATTTACGATAATATATACTTATGTAAGAATTTGTGTTATCGATCTTTCTGCAATAATAGTTTCAGATCTAACCTTTTCCAAATGTGGAAATCGAGCTAATGCTGTTCTTTCATATCAGCGTTCAGTTATTGGCATGTCCGTTTCAAACAATTAAATCTTATCAGAATACCGATTGTGTGTGAGTGTGTGTGTGCACGTGTGAGTATAGCACAGCTAATCAAATCAAAAACAATGAAAAAAATATTACCAATAAAAACATGGAGCGACAACATTTAAGTGAGTTAACTTTCGTGCTTAAAAAAGGAGTTTTGGTCTTTACACGTAAGAAGTAGATTAGACAAAAACAAATCAAACTGATACGCACACACACACACATACACACACACACACATACACACACACACATACACACACACACACACACACACACATACAGAAATTGCCACTAAACAGAGAAAGAGAGTGAGAGAGCAAGGGAGAGTAAGCCAGTGAGAGCGGCTTGTCTGACATTTGACGTTTGTTTGTGTGTTTTGCGCATTCACAATAAGCGCGCGAATCGCGCATAGCAAATTAAAATAAAAAGCCAACTACAAAAATGACACTTAAAAACAAAACGCATTGAAATTAAGAGCGCGCTTGCCTAAGCTGAGCAAATTGAGAGCGAGAGCAGGAGAGATAGAGACAGTGCTAGCAGGAGAGCGGAGTGTGTTTGTTGGAAGGAGAGAAGGTGGCACTGAGCGGCTGTTGACGAACTTTTGACTTGGTCAAGCTTTTGTTTATAATTATTTATATGCCATTACTCACCTTTTGTTGAACTGCAACGCATAAAAGTTTGTGCGAATATAAAAAATGTTTAAACATTATTAAACACAAATACTAATAAACACACACACACACTCACAGACTGTGACGAGACGACGACGACGACACACGCACACACAACGACGCGACATGCTGCTATTTTTTTGTGTTGTTTCTCTTTTCTTAATGCAGTGTTGTATAGCAGCAAATTATTTTTGTTGTTGTTGTTGTTGTGCTCGGCGCGGCTGTTGCCTTTTCCACATTTAATTAGTGTACGTTTTATTACATTTTAATCAACAAAAAATCGTACGCAAACTGCAGTCAAAGTCACTCATACACGCTCGCATTCACACATGCACACGCACGGAGTCACACACACACACACACACACACATGAGTGGGGCACGCACACACAGCAACTAGTAAATTCTGCGACACTTACGAATAAATATTTTTTTTGTGTGTGTTTCTTATAATAAACAATTTCTATTGCTAATTGAACTGCACATTGTTTGCACACGTTCAGCCAGTTGAGGCACTTGGCTGGCAATTATTGTTCGGTTATAATTGTAATGCGTTTTGTGTTAAATCGAATTAATATAAATTTTTGTTGCGTGTTTTGCTGTTGTGTGCAACGAGTTTTTTTTTGGTACTGTGTGACCAAATTGTGCCAAAAGTTCAACAGCTGTTTTCCGTGCCTCAATCTGGTCACACAAAGTCTGTTAAAAATCCAGCCAATGGTCATACAATTATTTAAAGACAGTGCCATATTGAGTACAGCAAGATATTTGCCTATGTTAATAATGTCCCTTAACGTTAAGTTAACGTTCTGTAGCAAATACCGCTGGTGTTAACATACTGCATAACGTTTTAATTGAAGAGCAACAGATGATAAGAGTCAAGGACAGTACGCTGATCAAAAATGATTAAGGAATATAGAGTGGTTTTTAGTCGAGGACGATGTATGTAATAAGAGAAGGAGAGAGTTCCTTATAAAATATTATTTTTGCACTAATTGAATATATTTATCGTATATATGAATGGGTAGCTTGCATACACAACTTAACAGTGGCGCTAACAGTAACAGTTGGATTTTTTCTTTTTGTTGGAATTCCACTGTTAAAAGTCGTTACGCAGTTTTGTTTTGTTTTGGTTTGCTCGTTTGTCAACTATTGAATAACATAACATATTTATTTCAATTTGTCTAGGGAAAAGAAAGCAGTCAAGTCAGTCTGCTCTGCCCATAAATGCCAACGGATTCAAATTAGAATAATAAGAAAATGTTCCCGAAAGTAAACATTCTGAGCCATTTGATGAGCCCGCTGAGTATCAGCTGTAGGCGCGCCTTGCACCTTAAGAAACGGGAAGTATACCAGGTGAGTGAATATGAATGTAAACAAATAGTTTTAATTGTGTGTTTCTTCCACTAGCAATGCTTTCGCATACTCGGCGTACACGAATCCGCGGACCAGGAGACAGTGCGTCGCGCCTATTTGGATTTGGTGAAGCGCGTGCATCCCGATGCGGACACCGAGGAGGCGAGCAGCGAGCGTTTCCAGCAGGTGGACGAGGCATTCAAAATGCTGCAGGAAAAGTTTGCCAAAAGCCGACGCAACATCAGCGAAAACGAGGATGAGGAACTGGAGTTTGACATCAAGCATACCGCGCCGCAGCATCGCCAATATCTGTCCAATGAAGGCATCGGTGTGGGCACGCCCTTCCAACGCCAGAAGCAATACCAACAGGTGCGCGCCATGAAGGCGCAGGAGCGTGTACTGGAGCATCGCGTCGAGAAGGCGGCAGCCGGAGAGCATGCGATAATGCGCAAAGGTGGCAGCTATTACGGTAAACATGCGATCAAGACCAAGTACGGCATTGATCGTGTCGTCGAAGATCTCATACAGGAGGCCATGTCCAAGGGAGATTTCAATAATCTCAACGGCGCCGGCAAGCCGTTGTCCACCTTACAGACCCAGAATCCCTACTTGGACTTTACCACGCACAAGCTCAACAAAATAATGCTCGACAATGGCTTCACGCCTGAGTGGATAACTCTCAGTCGCGACATACGTGAGGCTGCCGCCAAGTTGAAGCAACGCCTGCGTTCCGAGCGCAGCTACTACGGCGATTGGCCACTTGCCACAGCCGAGGAGCTTGCGGCCTGGCAATCGTTTGCCCAACTGGTCCAGCCCGATGTTCAGCAGCTGAATAAAACAATCGACAAATACAATCTCATTGTGCCCATACTGGAGAATCAATACTTTCGCCTGAGTCTGGACAAGTTGGCCGAGAGCGTATTCAAGGAGCCGGATTTGCCGCGCAACGTCAAGCGCCAGCCGATCGGCACCAAGATTGAGGCTGCGGGCACCAGCGAGAGGGGATTCATGGTCAATCTGTTCTCCATCTTCCTCTAAAAGAAATCGAAATTCGTATATGTAATTGGTGATATTAGCTTAGAACACAACTTGTGATATGTAAATAAAGAGAAGCCTAATGAGAAACTGAACCAGAAGGATTTTTGAATATCTTCAATTTAAATTTTCTCCTTTAAATTTTTGGCTCTTAATTCTTATTAATTTTTCCTTTACTTATAATATAAAAGGGATATGTAAATGAGAAACTGAACTGGAAAGATTTTTTAATATCTTAAATTTTAATTTTTTCCTATTTAAAATTTTTTTTTTAATTTTCAGCTCTTAATTCATATTAAATTTTTATTTATTGAACTGAAAGGATTTTTGAATATCTTCAATTTAAATTTTGCCTTTTAAATTTTCAGCTCTTAATTATTAAATTTTTCGAATTTTTCCTTTATTAATATGATAGGGATATGTATATAAAGAGCAACTAAATGAGAAACTCAGCTAAATGTAAAGTAATATTTTGTAATTTTTGTGCTATTAATATTTCAGATTTTTTCTTTAATAATTTTATATATATTATATATTAAGAGAAGCCAAATGAGATACTGAACTAGAAGGATTTTTGAATATCTTAAATTTTTATATTTTCCCATTCATCTTTGCAATTAAATTTTTCCCTTTTAAATTTTCGGCCCAAATTCAGCTAATATTTTATATCGGCTGAAAATTTCAGCTATTAATTCTTATTCTCCCGATTTTTCCTTTGATAATGTAATAAATAAGCAGCATTCAAATCATATTTATAGAGATTATAGCATTAATGTATTTATCAAAAATATATAGTATTTACATAGGTGCATTATAACAAAATCGTATACCAAAATATAGTGGAAGGATTTTTAAGAGCTGTCTTTCGAGGATTGGCCATAGACATTAGTTGACGTTCGACACGCATTTGCCCTCCTCATTGAGAACCATGGAGCCGGTGGCCAGGAGGGCCAAAGCTCGTGGATATGCCCAGTGCTCGGCCAGATGGATGCGGTGTGTAAGACTCTCGACGTCATCGCCATGGAGGATGGGCACTGGAGCCTGGAGAAGAATGGCACCCGTGTCAACGCCCTCGTCGACGAAGTGCACGGTGCAGCCGGATTCCTTTTCGCCGGCATCGAGCGCTTTCTGCTGAACATTTAGTCCCGGATATTTGGGCAGCAGCGAGGGATGAATATTGATGAGGCGTCCACGCCACTGACGCACAAAGGAAGCGCTGAGAACGCGCATGAAACCAGCCAAGCAGATGATATCGATGTTGGCGACGACCAGATGACGGGTGAGTTCCGCATCGTAATCCTCGCGAGTATCGAAATCCTTATGTGATATGACCAGGGATCGTATACCCGCCTTGCTGGCGCGCTCCAGACCCAGCACGTCGGGCTTGTTGCTGATCACCAGCGTAATCTCCGCATTCAGTGCTTGGGCGGAGTCGCGCGATGCATCGATCAGCGCTTGGAGATTGCTGCCCGAGCCGGAGATGAAGACTGCCACTCGTCGACGTGGGAGCGCCAACAGCTTCTGGCTGCGGGTCAGCAACGCTTCAAAGTTCTGGATCACCACCTGCGGCCGTTTCGGATCCTTGCGCGGCGTCACCTCGCCTACAACCACAGCCCGATGCGGATAGCGCAGCTGTTGCATTATGTGCTCCACGTGCTTGGGACTGACTACCAGTATGAGGCCCAGGCCGCAGTTGTAGGTGCGCTGCAGCTCGGCGGGAGCAATGTTGCCGGCCATGGCCAGCCAGGCGAACACTGGCGGCAGCTGGAATCGATTGGCATCGAGTCGCACAGCCAGCTCCTTGCGCAGCACACGCGGTATATTCTCGGTGAGGCCGCCGCCGGTGATGTGGGCCAGTGCCTTAATGCCATGATCCGGCTGTGCCAGCAGCGGGGCCAACGCCTTCACATAGATCTTGGTGGGCACCAGCAGCTCCTCGCCGATCGTTAGATCGCTGAACGACGCCCTATCCATCAAGCTCAAGCCCGCCTGACTGAGCACCTTGTGCACCAGGCTAAACCCGTTGCTGTGCACGCCCGAAGAGGGCAATCCAATGAGCACATCTCCTGGCTGTATCACATCCAGACGTGGCAAAATAGCGTCTCGCTCTGCGACGCCCAGTGCAAAGCCGGCCAGATCGTAAACCTGCGGCTCGTACAGCAAAGGAAGAGCGGCTATGTGGGCATCTAGAAGGGATTAGGTAGGGGATGGGGATTAGAGATTAGCATGAGGACTTTCCTCAACGTTCTGGACTCACCTATGAAGCTGCTGTTGGCCTGTCGAGCGCCCTCATGGACGCCAGCAGCCACCTGGGCGGCCAATTTTGGCTGCCATTGGCCACAGGCATAGTAGCTGGAGAAGCTGAATGGTTCGGCGCCATTGCAAAGGATATCGTTGACGCACATGGCAACCAGATCGATGCCAACGCTTTCGTTGCATCCAGTTTCCTGGGCGATCTTCAGCTTGGTGCCGACGCCATCGGTGCCCAGGATAAGTATGGGATCCGAGTAGTGATCGGGCAGGCGTGTGAGCCTTCGGCCGGCGGCATTCTCAAAGCAATCCTCGCATATAATGGATGCGGGCAGTCGTTGCGGCTTCACCAGCTCCGAGGGCAACTGTTTGTTGCCCAGGCCGCCAAATGGCGCCGCCAACGTTGCCAACTGATCTTCGAAATTGCGCACCTGGAGTCGTTGCCCGTTTCCATTTGGATCGCTGGCTTGCAACACGCCCAGAACCTTGGCGCCGAGCAGGGCGGTGCGCCACAGCTGACTGGTCTGGGGCAGCACCAAGAGCATGCCAATGCCGCAGTTGTGCTGCTCCAGCAATGTCTGCGCGCTCAGCTGCAGCTGCCCGGCCATCCAGCCGAAGACCTCCGGCACGGGCACATCGCCAAAGTCCAGCACTATCTCGAATCCTTCGGGCATCACGCGATCCACATCGTGCAGCAGCCCGTGCGTCACATGTGCCACGCCCTTTATCTCGCCCGCCTGAAGATGCGGCAGCAGTTGCTGCACATACAGGCGTGTGGGCGTGCCCAAGACCTGAGCCAAACTTAATCCATGATCCCCCTCCACGGGCGAGCGCTCCTTGAGATTCACACCAGCGGCGCTCAATTGAGAGAGCAGCTCATTGAAGCCCGCACAGTGCAGGCCGGAGGAGGGCAGACCCACCAGCAGGTCCCCGGGCTGATAAGCATCGAAGCGGGGCAGCACGCGAGACTCCTCCACCAGACCCACACAGTAGCCAGCCATGTCGTACTCTCCAGCCGCATACAGCGAAGGCATCTCAGCGGTTTCACCACCTGCGAGGATTCACAATGGAGAGGGGAAGCGGTGAGATATACATGAAGCTATGCTATAGGTAGTTAATTAGATTATAATCTAGGGCATTCAGAGAGCGTCCAATAAATATCAAGAGGATCGTCTAATAAATCATTTGCTATTCACTATTTGTGTGTAGATCAAATGGATTCTGTCAAGAGGATTGTCTAATAAATTATTTGCTCTTAACTATTTGTGTGTAGATCGCATAGATCATGGATTATTTAATGATTCATACTTATTCAATGATCGGTCATAATTATTAAACCATCGATCACATATAATATAATCGAGTAATCCATTCATTCCATTGGTTTACAGATCCTGGATTATTTAATGATCGGTCATAATTATTCAATGATCGGTCATAATTATACAATGATCGATCTCATAAGATATAAGTCAGAAATCCATTCATTCCATTGGTTCCATTCAGTATAAAGAGAGCATTAAGAGAGCGTCCAATAAATATCAAGAGGATCGTCTAATAAATCATTTGCTCTTAACTATTTGTTTGTAGATTAAATAGATTCTGTATTATTCAATGGTCAGTCCAATAATCGATCACATATAATATAATCGAGTAATCCATTCATTCATTCAATGATCAGTCATATTTATTCAATGATCAGTCACATATCACACATAATTAAGAAACTCAATCATTCGATTGATGTCATTCAGTAATCCATTCGTCCATCTTTTTAAGACTCACCAACTAAAGCACAACGCGCATCCCGACAGCCATCGACCATTCCCTTGATGAGCTGCGCCGCTAACGGCACTTGGAGCTTGCCGCAGGCAATGTAGTCCAGAAAAGCAACCGGTTCGGCGCCGAACTCCAGCAGATCGTTGGCGGCCATCGCAAAGAGATCGTAGCCAATGCGTTCGTACAGCTCATTACCCAGAGCCAAGTGTATTTTGGCACCCACACTCTGAGTGACCTCCGCGATCACCGGCTGCTCGTAGTTGAGATCGTTGACGCGAAAGAGACCACCGAAGCCGCCCAGACCGCCGAGGACTCCAGGACGTTGGGTGCCCCGCGAGAGTGGCTTGATTCGCTGCACCAAAGCATCGCCAGCATCGATATCCACGCCGCTGTCCTTGTAGCTGAGCGATGGAACTGGCGTCCTGGTGTTAGGATACAAAAAGTAGAATTCAAGTTAAACCAAGCTATAGAGAAAGGCACGCAATCTTCTAAAGGGATTAAGCCTTCAGTATAGATCGTTTTACATCTTCCATTAATTGCCAGTTAGCAATTATTTTATTTTTTAGAATTACATTTTGAATGCCTTGTGTGCGATATCCATGCGATATTGTGCTCCAGCTCCAGCAAATTTGATGCCCGCAGCCATTTTGGTAGCTCGGGCAGCGGCGTTCCTCAGGCTGGCGTCCAGGGCAACGGCGATGAGCACGCGTCCTCCGTTTGTCTGTGGCTCGTTGTTGTCATTGAGGGACAAGCCACTGTGGAAGATCAGTTGGGTGTCTGTGTTGGCAGCGGGCAGACCTGAGATAAATAATATATAGCATTAGTTACAACTTATTGTTTATAAATTAATTAATTATGTATATATATAGTGATTTATTTTAGCTATGTGTATAAAGCTGAAATTGATTAACATTATAAGGTATTTAGTTGCAACTATATATATATATATATATATATTGTGTGTGTATATGTATGTATTAACTTAGTAGTCTCTTGCTTTGGATATATATATGAAAATGAAACTGAGATGTAAGTCTAACATAATAAAGAATTTAGTTAAAATATATAATATACATAATTAAAAATATATATAAATTAAAATTTAATATTCAATTTTATAGTTAATTTAGTTTATAGCTATAAACTTGTTTGACTTCTTATTTCTTTAATCTAAAATAATAGTAAAACTCGCTGTCTTGTTAAATAAGTTTCATAAATTCAAACTATGGAGTAAGGCAAAGATCTAGCACATAAAAAATAAGCTTCAAAGACTAGGCCATGTTAAAGTAATAGATTAAACAATTTGATTATTATTTTAATATATCTAACATTGATTTCAGTCACGAATGCTTCCACTTGAAGTACAGTTAAGGTAAGCACAAAGTCAAGACCTAGCCGAGAAGCTAATAAATATTTGATGAGGCAAGGATATACATTTATAGAAATTAAAGAATATAGAACTAAGGCTAAATGGATATTGGATAAGTTAAGGATATACATTTATAGACATTTCTCAATTATTTCCCTCTAACTCATCCTCATAATATGCTCAGTAGCTATATCATTATCATATTTTGGATATACACCTGTGATTAGGCAGCCTTTTGTGGAGGTTTCCGGATAGCCAGCGCTGGCCATGACCACACCGACGGCGCTCAAGCTGCTGCGCCACTGCAAGGTGAGCTCCTCCAGCTGTCCGCTGCAGCAGGCCTGCATCACCTCAAACAAATCCGAGTCCAGGAGGGGCAGTATTACCTGCGTCTCGGGATCACCGAAGCGACAGTTGAACTCGAGCACGCGTGGACCGTCGCGTGTGAGCATGAGACCGGCATACAGGACACCCTGATAGACAATGTGTTCCTGGACCAGACCCTTGATGGCGCGCTCCAGCACAGCGCGCTCAACCAGCTCCAAGGCCTGTTTGCTGATCAGGGGGCAGGGACAGTAGGCGCCCATGCCGCCAGTGTTGGGACCCGTATCGCCGTTGCCCAGACGCTTGTGATCCTGGGCGGGCAACATGGCCTGGATGGTCTTGCCATCGGTAAAGGCCAGCACGGAGACTTCCTCGCCCTCGAGCAGCTCCTCCACGACGAGAGTGGCGCCCGCCTTGCCGTACTTAAGCTGGCCCAGTATCTCATCGACAGCCTGGCAAGCCTCGTCCACATTGGCGGCCACCACAACGCCTTTGCCAGCAGCCAACCCAGCGGCTTTGATCACCAGAGCCGGATAAGGTGCACTGTTAAAGTAGAAAAAGATTGGGTATGGATTTTGTTGAGAATTGCTTTCAAATTTACCTGCGTATAAACTTTTTGGCCTTGGAGACATCCGTGAAGCTCTCGTAGCGTGCGGTGGGTATGCCATGGCGCAGCATAAAATCCTTGGCCCACTTCTTATCGGCCTCAATCTGAGCGCCCTGCTTGCCGGGCCCAAAGCAAGCGATGCCCGCCTTCTGCAGCACATCGCCCAGTCCCAAAGCTAGCGGATCTTCGGGCCCAACCACCACGAGCGAGATCTTGTTCAGCTTGCACCACTTGCCAATGGCCTGTAATAGATGAATGTAGACACGTTAGAGAAGGGTATGAGAGAAGGGTATGCAATACCCTGCAGTTCTGGTCTTGGTCTTAGCCAAATTGCATTCTAAATAAATCATTTGTTTAATGATCCGTTGGAAAGATCAAATGCCAGCAATTGACATTGAGAACATAAATAAACCATATCCGACTGCGAGATGCGCTGTAGTAATCTACATATGTCGAATTTTTAATGCATATTATTTTCTAAATAAGTTAAATGTTTTATTGCACCGGATAATGAAAAGAATGCGAACAATTTTAATTATAAACAAGTTTCAGAACATATCTATGGGGTGCCATAGAAATACCCTGTAGCATATAAAAATTATTTGATACTCAGATTATGAAAATACAAAAAAAACATAAACTTTCATTTACAATATAATTTTTTTTTTAAATTTTAAGTCTTAGTCATAGACTTGGACTAGCCATTTAGTTATAGTCTTTGCAGGGTATTACAATTTGAAATGTTAATTTCTTAATTCAGGGCAAGCCCAGAATATTCAATGCAAATAAATTGTAGCCGGTTCCATCGACAACGATTTGTCGCCACGAAAAATTCCTTCCTAATTGTTTTGCCATTAAACTGGGTGCATTGTCTCATTGGTGAATCTCGTTATTACCAAAAAAACCGAAAAATGTATTTAAAAAAAATAATACAAATTAATAATAACAACGACTTAAAGATAAACTGACTCAGTTAAGAGCTATGCCTGATGAACAACAAGGTGGAATTAAATCCGGGCCCTGATCATCCGGTTTGGGAGCGTGACTGATGCGCTACGTCTTCGTCTCAGTTCTAATCGATTTGGCGCCAATCTCCAATGGAGAAACCAAAGTGCAACTGCGTTCCAGACTATTTAACACATTAACTCCGGCCAGTACACCCCTCACTCCCCTCCCTTTATTGAATGCCTCCCACATGGGTTCAAGAACGTTCACAATTAGCTGCTAAAATGTGACGTATTCACATTTAGACATTTTATAACTCCATTTATGGCAATCTGGCCAAGGTTTTCATTTCCCAGAATATGGGATCACACATACTTATGGGACAATCAACGTCTCGGAATTTCTAACCGCTTTCCAAATTTGGCCAGGAACTGTTTTTTTTTCTTTCTGTATCTTCATATGATTTACTATATTGCATACTATATGCAAATGAGAACAAAAAAGTTCAGGTTTTTGGCCAAAAATGTGATAGATTAGTTACGCTTTGTTGGTTTGGTTTGGTTTGGTTTCGTTTGAGAATAAGAATGGAAACAGCTGTAGGAATTCTTTAAAGGGGAATTTAAATGCCGACTTCAAGATACAAAAACTTTTTATAAGACAACACACTATTTTATAAATCAATATGAAATTAGTGTCTAAGGATCATTTTTTTGACATTTAGTTGTTTTTTATATATGCATTAATTTTTATTTCTTATTTAGAGAATCTACTATATTATATTGTATTGTGATATATATATATAACTTCTCTTTTTTTCTTTTTATCTTATGGAATTCATTTATCCGTTGGTATCTGTAAGTCTTTCATTATCACAATTACATTTGTTTCTTTTTCTTTCCCTCTCAAGCTTAAAATTTATTTTAATGTACCTCTCTGTTTATTTCTCTCTTACTCTCTTTTTCTATTTACCTCTCTTTCCATCTCTCTCCCTCTCTATTTATCTCTCTTTCCACTTCCTTTTCTGTATTTCTCAATTTATCTCTCCTTCCATTTCTCTCTCTCTCTCTATATATATATATACATATTTATATTTTAATTTCTCTCTCTCTCTCTCTATTTATATCTCTTTTAAATTTTCTCTCTCTCTCTTTCTCTCTTCCTCTATTTATTCCATTCAATTTCTCTCCCTCCTCTCCAATATCTTACCTACAGGTTTTCTTTGCATTTCTACTGAATTCTCTTGCTCTCATTTTATCTTACACGCCGTAAAACTTTACTCCTGTACTCTCTTATAATATCTTACACACTCTCGCACTTCCATTTCTTTACTTCATATTTCTTGCTCATCTTCTAAATATCGTCTTTCTATACGATTTTTATAAATAAATTCCTTAAATTTTTTGCAATGCAATACAAATCGAGACTCTAGTTTTTTCTGTTGTATCCCCAAACTAAAAAACAGCTTTAACACAAAAATAAACAATATGGTAATTAATTAGAAAATCCATTTAAGGAGACAAAGCATTTAAAATACATTCTCAAAATAACATATTAAAAACATTTCAAAATAGACGAGTCAAGTAAAACAATTAAATGATATTTTAAAAGACATGTTGGAATAAAAACAGGTTCGAATATCACTCTTTTTTTCACATTTACTTCATATTTACTTTAATTCAGTTACGTAAACGAGCCCCGTTAAAAAACCTTAACTGAACTACATTTACGAACAGTTCAACGATCTCTTAAATATTTCTAGTTTCCTTGCAAAAAAAAAAAAAAAAAAAAAATAAATAAAGGAAATAAAATACAAAACTACTCAAAATTATGGAATGCAAGGCAATAAATGTTGTGAAGATCTCTGAGTAATAAAATATGAATATATATCAAATTTTAAGTGCTAGCCAACCTTCGAGTAGGGCATACGAAACGGTTACCCATTAATGAATTTAACCGGCCCACAACTTTAAGAACTGCAGCACGACAAACCATTTGGAGATCATATATAAAATAATTATAAAAAAAAACCAAGCAAGAAGAAGAAGAGATTAAGACAAATAAAATCATTTAATTTATGACTGCCGCTTGAGATGAGTAGACGAACGGCTGGAGACGACAACAACGACGACGACGACGACGACGCCTTCGCTGTCGGAACTGGGTTTCCAATCCCCAAAAAATAAAAATCACCTCGAGCGGATTTTTGGATATAAAAACGAAAGCATGCCAAAAGCAACCAAACAGTCGTTGATTTAAAGCGCTAGAACGAACAACCGCGTCGAGATTCGAGTTAACCAAAAATTTATACACATTTATATATACTATATAATCTATATATTACATATATAAAAAAAAAAACGAAAACGAATAATGTGCAATAAAATGCTGCTGAACCTTTTCGTAAGCAATTCAATCTAAAGGATCACTTGGATATAAACTAATCGCACGCACTGTGTACATTTTATAGATTCCACTTGTGTGCGTGATGTCTGTAATCCAGGCTGGATATATACCCGACTCAGATCGTAATACCCACACATTGCAAAACGATCTGGATTTGGGTCCGGATGGCAGCTATCGCTATGCCTATGAGACGTCCAACGGCATTGCCGGCGAACAGTCCGGATTGGGCGGCATTGCGGTGCAAGGCGGTTCCAGTTACATTTCGCCGGAGGGCACGCCCATTAGTGTTAGCTATGTGGCCGATGAGAAGGGCTACTATCCCATTGGCGATCATATACCCAAGGTGCCGGACTATATCTTGCGCTCGTTGGCCTACATCCGTACACATCCGTATCAAGTTAGGGATTACTATACGGGCGAGATTAAGACGGTGGCCCACGATGCGGAAGCTTTCAAAGTATACGAGCGTAACATTCAGGAGCCAACCACACCCCGGACCCGGCCAAGCACCACGCCCAAGGTGGTGCATTTGACGCATGCGCCACAAACGGAACACTGATCGGGAGTATTGGATGATCGGATGATCTGAATTAATGGGATGGGGTGGGGCGGGCAGGGAAAATGGCAACTAGTAGACAAGCCAAACACAACACTGTGAATTTGATCTAAACAATTAATTAAGCCACAATAAATAGAAGTGTTAAGCAAAAAAATAATATAAAAAATAATACAAAAATAATAAATAAATAAATAAACAAAAAGAAATATGAAACAAATGAAATTGTTTATAGTCGATCTTCGTCTTAGGCGCCAGTCGGGCAGACGCTAATGCGCCGAGGAGAATTAATGGATCCGCTAACAGGTAACGGAATTTATGACGGAATTGAAATCGAGATTGCAAAATAAAAAAAAAACGAAACGAAAAAAATACAAATTAATCTTAAATGGAAACATGTGAAAAAATTGCAATCGATTGCATGTGTTCTTGGTTAAAGGGATCAAAACAAGTATTATTGATAATGGAGGTTACTGATCCCAACTTGTGATTTCTCATGGCATATGAATATGTCATAAAATATGAATAAATGCTACCGAAAATGCACCTTCAAGCCTCTTAATTATAACAAAGCGGCATCTATCGTATGCGATTCAAGATGATCCGATCTATTTATAATCAATAGTGAGCCTAGCATTTATATTGCTAATAAATATTTTATAATCTTGCACATTAGCAACAAAATCTATTTGTAAAATTCATTATCATAAAATCATTCCCATGACGGGGAAGACTATTTTTTTATAGTCTACCTCAGATAGACAAAAAGAAAGCATATACTCAAAATTAATCTTTTAATAAAAAATTTCCATATATGTACATATGTATAAATTTGATGTGTTTTTAATGTTAGCTATAATTTGCTTAAAAGGTTGTTCACAATACTAATATAATAATCTTCTCTTCTTTTTTTTTTTGTCAATTTTTAATTTATTATTTTTGTTAATAAGTATTTCTTATTTATTTTTTTAATTGTCATATTTGTAATACTGACAAGTATAATAATTATTTTATTCATTAACAAAAATTTTAATTTTTAAGAAAAAGCTTTCTCATGGTTAAACGATAAATAAGTTTTAACCCACTGTAACGCATAAGGGTTAAATATTTTTCGAACAGCACTTACACACACACACGCAAGCGCGCACATACACACACACACACACAGCCACATGCATACAGTTAGAGATTGCAAAGATTGGCCACTGTTACGGTTATGATTGGATTCATTTACGAGCGCCGGTTAACATTAAAACCAAATTAACTGAGTACCATAAAGGAAAATGTCAAAAAGCAGCAGAGCAATAAAATGTTGATAAATTTGCACCGCTGTGGAGCTGCAGCATCCGCCTCAGCGGCCACGCAATGTAACTTTAAGCCCGGCCCGAAGGTTAAGTGAAGGACGGTGCGCACAGTGCGCCGCGGCTGCAGCGGATTGCACAATGCGCAAAACCACGAACCTCCGGATCGTACGCTGCACTCACCTCAAAATCCTTCGCGTTCAGTGCATCGGCGCCGAGATTCTTACACTTTGCTCCCAGCTGCGCAATGCCAAAGCTGCCGGGCAGCGCATAGATCTGCGCGACTAACGGCGATTGCTGGAGCTTCCAACAGATGGCGTGCTCGCGGCCGCCGCTGCCGATTACCAGTACGGAATGTGACATATTCTTTTATTTTCTTTTTGTTGTTTTATCAATAACAATACGTAAAAAACTGCTCACGTTTTATAAACGCGAAATATTATTAATTTGTTTTCGCTGTTTGCCGCGTGCCCACGTGTTACGATCCGCTTCGATATTCGCACACATGCAAAACACTGAGCGAATTGAGAGAGTGAAAAAAGAAAGAATAAGAGAGAGCGGCTTTTGTGAAATCTCTTTTTAGCTATGCTTTTTATGCTGCTTTCGCCGTCCTTTAATTGTTAAACCGCACCGCACGACGCCGAGTTTTCAACTGAAACTGGATTGAATTAAATACTTTATGTGTAGGCAAAAATCCAAATACTAGTCGGGCCTAGGTAAGTCGATCCGCAACGCGAATCCGTCGACACTTGATTATGTTACTTATTCTCTCTCGCTCTCTCTCTCTCTTTCTGTCTCCCTCCGACTCTTATTTACATTATACTTTTCGTTGCTGCGCGCTGATAAGAAGCTCAACTGGAAAGTCGTTGGCGTTATTCGCTACCTCCAATGCACTCTTGTTTGTTGTTGTTATTGTGCAAAGAAAAACTGTGAAAAATAACAAAAACACATCGATAACCTCTTGGGGCCTTAACCGTTATGCCGTGGGGCTAAATTGCAATTGCAATTGCAATAGCAATTGCATCTATCAGTCCAGCTTTGACGTTAATTCTTAAAAACAAAATTTATGTTTTTCTTTAAATGTGTACATATATTATTTAATCATACATTTTTTATGCACTTCTAATTATCTTTTTCTGATCATAAGGAAATTGCAAAACGTGTGAATTTCAATAAACTGGAATTATAAACACTTTTATTAATATCAATTTCATATTTAAGGCTCGCTGAACCGAATTTATTGATCCTCATGCAAAATTTATGGCATGATATCAGTTACGGAAATAAATATAATTTGAGATCGTTGCACTGACTCCCAAAAAATATTTATTTTCAATATTGATCGTGTATATACATATTCATATATGTATTTATTTTTAGATATTCGTTAATACAGTTACAGTTGTACGAGTATTAACTTAATGGATACAGTAAAAATTCTCTATCATCGCATTTCTAAGTATTTAATAAGTTCAATCAGAAAATCTATATTAATATCTTAAATTTATTATATTATAGAAACCTGTGCGATCTGTAAAAGTGAGTTTCTACCGTATTTTGTTCATAAAAGTCTTAGGATCATAGAATTTTATTTACTAACCTTACTTACCTAATCCGTAATCCAGCTATAAAGTTTATATTATAAGAAAATGATTTTTTTTTTTTTTTTGTTTTAAATACAATTACAATCAAGTAGCATTCGCTCGTTTTGTAAAATATGTATTTTCTCTCAGTTTTTGTGTTTGTTTGTTTGTTTGTTATTATTATTATTAGTAGGCATTAAAAAATTGTATTCTGTTTTTGTTGTTGTAAATTTACAAAATAACTACCAAACTCCGTCATAAATTTGTTTACATAGTTGGTTGTTGCAGCGTTCAAATGTGCCACATATAAAAAATGAATAAATAAAAGCAAAACTAATTACTTAATGCAATCTCAGAAATGACAATTTTGAATGCATGCGAACGCATGGCATGGGATAATTGAAATAAAAGAATATTCTGTTGCACTCAGGCGCCTGTTACCGGCGCATCTGAAATCCAATTGTGCCATTTGGGCAGGGGCCGCGGGGCAACCGTAGAACGTTATCATTATAAGGATGTGCATATTGGGGCGGCGGTGGCGGCGCCTGATGCTGTTGCAATGACGGTGTATGCAACGATTGTTGACGCAACAGCGCCGCAGAGACGCTGCCACCCACAACTGGTGACCAACTCTGCTGTGGATTAGACGTTGGCGGAGCCGCAGCTCCTACTGCGGCACCTGCAACATATGGAGACATGCGTTGATTGTAGTGAGGCGGCGGCGTTTGCTGCTGATGCATTGTTGGTGTCTGCTGATAGAAGTATCCAATGGCTGCTGCATTCGGCGGCGGCTGATAGTAGTTGTTATAGTTATTGTAGATGGGCGCCGTTTGTGACATTTTTGGCGCCGAACTGGAACGATGCATGCCAGGTGCATTGATGACTGACTGTATGCCGCTGTTATTGTTATTATTGTTGTTATTGTTAAAGTTGAAAGCTGGCGTTGTCGGCACTTCCGGTTGAACTTGGGTTGATAGCACCACTAGAGTTGCGGGCGGAGCACTGCGTATAGAAAAATCACGTATGAGTTTCACAGTGCACAAAACCAAAACAAGATCACAGGTAAAGTAGTAAGGTACTCAATTTCGTAGTATCTTCGATTATATATTACTACAGACTTCATTGATTATAGAAATAAAATCGTGCCAAGCGTTTCAATGTCAACTATAGGGTATCTTATCATTAAGTACTAACTGTTTGCTCTATTGAAGCTATATGATATATTAGATTGCATATATATTAATTATCTACTATATGAATAAGCAGGCTAATTTGCATAGGAGCAGACAGAGTGGACATGGCTGTAACGAGTCCTGATCTTTGCATTATACATACATATATATTACATGCCAACAAAGTTGTAAGAGTATAAAAGTCAGGCCTTTAAAATATACTATGCTATCCGAATGAGAGAGTGTATGATTGCACTTAAGCAAATCCAGGAACACAGTATTAAGGGATACTTACGGCTTATCGTCCTCTGGATTTTTGGCGCTGCCCAAAATGCGAAGACGTGCCTGTGCATATTCTTGTTCCCGCTGCTGCAGCGTTTTGATTGGCTGCTTGGGTCGTATACCGTTAGTATCGCGACGCTCCTCCGCCTGTGCGGGCCGGCGCAATATCTTCACAGTTTGATTACTGATGGGCGTGGCATAATTAGCTGCGTCGTACTCGCTGTTGGACTTGTGAAGTACCATCATCACGGGCGCTGTGCTTGATTCGTCATCCAACGACGACGTCGCCGACGTCGACGTCGGCTTCTTGGCAATCATTGTTTGCTTAGGCGCCACCGCAATGACCGTGGTCGCTGAGACGCTGCTCTCTTGAAGGCTCTGCGGCCGCTGAAGCAATTTCATTTTGCTTGAGGCTGCTGCTGGTGCGGCTTCAGCTGTCGAGGCGGGCTTAAACTTGCTACTGGTGTTGTCGTTGGCGGTTTGCAGTTTTGTTTGCAGCGTCATGCAAAGCTATAAGAGATTCGAGAGAGCATTTTCGACGTTTTTTGTTGTTGCTGTTGTTGTAATGTCATTCAATACTCACGCCTGCCTCGTCAAATTCTTCCCAGTTGTCTAGCACATCGTCACCATTGGACATTGCAATCGCTTTTTTTTTTAATTTTTGGGCTGAGGCGAGCACGTTGCGTGTGCGTTGATTGTGTACAAATATATATGTATTTTTCTTTTCGCTTTTGTTGTTTTTACAAAATTTGTTGCTGCTGCTGCTGATGTTGTTGTAGCTGCTTCACTTTCTTCTTTTGCGCCTGCTACTGCAGCTCGCACTACAACTGATACATAATTCCAGCGCACTTGTATCAGACATAAGTTCTACATATGTTTTTGCACAACTTTTTGCACAAAATGATTGTTTTAAACAATGAAATATGCTATGCATATGCTTTGCACACGCATACGCAACAATTTTAGCTCGCTATGGCAGCCCTGCTGAAGCACACTCGATAGGCTCGATAGCAACAAAATCGCCTTGGTTTGGAGGGGTGTGAATAATAAATTATTGTTGTGTAATTATATTATTACCCCATTTTAAGTTGTTGCTTCTGCATTTAAAGCCTTTATTTACGTTTTGTTCATTAAAAGTCTTAAGATTATTAAATTGCAATCACTGTGAATGTCGATTTTATTGAAACTATCGATAAGCGATTTTATGCATAATCACAACTTCGTAATTGCAGGATTTAGTATTTTTTAAATGTCACATTAATATGAATTTAAAATTTTTTTTGACATAATCCTATTTGCATGCTGGGAGCATATGAAAGAAAACCCATTCTAAACCCAAAAAAGACATACAATATAAAAATTATGCGATGACTGTCAAAAGATAGTATTTATAAACTATTCATTTAGTCTATAAAAAAAAGCTTAAAAGTTAACACTAAACCAAAAAGCAAAAACGACTTACATCTATTTGTATAGAATTTGAAAACTCCTTCAAAATTGTTGTAGTTTTAAAGTATGTAAATAGAAATCAGTTACACAAGAGTGATTCGCATTACGATTTAATTCGTCGCATTTTCCAAGATTACCATCAAGTTACCAAATTTTTTGTAATAGTTTCAATTATCAGTTACTCTTTAAGAGTTCTGTTAAAGCTCTGTAATCATATTTGATTGGCCGGTTAGCGGCTGTTGACGACTAATCCGTGATTCAAAAGCGGTTTATATTCCAAACAAACCGCAAGTTATAAAAATATCTTTATTGAAACCAAATTCCTGTGATTACATTTAAGCACCTTTAATAGCAGTGAAATATGAGTAGATCTGTAACACCCAAAATGAATGCTCACTGTTAGTTACAGTTAAGCAAAATGTAAATGTTTCGACTGCCCGTTTAACATATGGTTTTACGTGATAAGACTGATTGTGCTGTACCTTCGCAATGGAAATTGAGATTGCCGAAGAAATTCCCAATTTTAATAGCATAAATAAGCAGCAGCTCAGTCCACTAATAACATAACCCAAGCAACAGTCATTCCACGTGCATGTATCAATTAGCAAGCATCGAGAAGTGGCTGACGATATTCTGGCTTTGTTTACGTAAATAGTTCGTCATGGCGACGGCAACAACAGATCACAAAGCGAATCCTGTTAAATCATTTATAGCTGGCGGCTTTGGAGGCATTTGCAGTGTGCTCACAGGCTATCCCTTGGATACAATTAAGGTAAGTTCTAGTGAAATTGAATAACAGCTGAGAAACAGATGCTCAACTTTTGTTTACTTTTAGGTGCGGCTGCAGACAATGCCATTGCCTGCAGCTGGCCAGGCACCAAAATACAAAGGAATCATTGACTGCACTGTAAAAACCTTCAGTACGGAAGGAGTGCGTGGTTTCTATAGAGGCATCTCAGCCCCTTTGATCGGCGTGACTCCCATTTATGCTGTGGATTTTGCTGTCTATGCGGCAGGCAAACGCATTTTTCAAACGGACGAAAATGTAAAACTCACTTATTCACAAATATTTACGGCTGGCGTGGGCGCAGGCATCTGCTCCGCCTTGGTCACAGTGCCCACAGATCGTATTAAGGTGTTGCTGCAAACACAACCAGTTACAGGCCCAATTATGTACAATGGCTTAATGGACACGGCGCTAAAGCTTTATAGACAAGGCGGTCTACGTAGTCTGTTCAAAGGTACCTGCGCTTGTGTGCTGCGAGGTAAATCAAAATTCTGATCTGTTTGCATATGTATTTAATAATCCTACTTCTTGCAGATTCACCCACTGGTGTCTATTTTGTTGTTTATGAAAGCTTACAAGACGTGGCCAGGCGGCGCTCCTCAACAGGCAGCATAACACCGACCTCGACGATCTTTGCTGGCGGCATGGCTGGCATGGCCTTTTGGTCGCTGGCCGTGCCGTTCGATGTACTTAAAAGTCGACTACAATCTGGTTAGTTAACTACTGCATATTTATATATATAGTATTTAATTAATAACCCTGTATAATTTGATCTATGCAGCGCCCGAGGGCACGTATCCACATGGCATACGGAGCGTTTTCAAGGAACTAATGGCCACAGAGGGTCCCAAGGCTCTGTATCGAGGAGTCCTGCCTATACTTATACGTGCTTTTCCCTCAACCGCTGCGGTATTCATTGGCGTTGAACTGGCCAATGATTTGTTGAATTTTTAGACTAAGTTTAAAGGTTGCGGGCCACACAGACGCTAAATTTTACTATTGTATAAGTTTACATCTTATGTAATTAAATGTGAATATTTTGATAGACTACGTTTAAATTTTTTAATTGCCGGGCTAACACATGGATGACAACAGCTGTTAAGATATTGTTATATTTAATCAAGTTGGCAGCACTTGCTAACAAAAATAAAAAACAATTGTGATGACACAGGCTCGTGCTTTTCACATATATCGTAATAGTCATACTTTACAGTAGATATATGAATTAATTAAACAAACAAAAATACATTGAGTAATAAATAATAAATATCGATTTTAAACATTTTTTGTAAATTTATTCCATTAAGCTTAAAAATTATCTGAAAAATTATTAAAAGTGGCCGAATCATGTCATCTATATGACTGTGTTGTGTTTGATTCGCTCATCTCTAGTTTTAATAACACAAAACAAAATTATACAGCATCGAGATTTGGGTAGGTTTTTAGAAAATATTTAGTTGATAAGAAAGTAAACAAATTTATTGCAGAGAGTAGACATAAGTCTTCGTTATTCCCGACGGTCGCCGATGCTAAAACAAAAATAGATGCGATTGCGGTTCAGAAAGCAAACGATAGCGGACTTTGAACCTAATAGTGCCGGCAATGCAGCTTTAGTTAAGTGAATTTTAGTTCTCCTAGGTACGTAACGATACTCTTCTGTCTCGCTTCCAAAATAACAAAACGTGTGCAACGTTGATAACATAACCCACTCAAACATTACCCATTCACAGTCAACATCTCGCACCGCTGCCAGCAACAGGTTCCGCAGAGTCCCTCTCATTCGCTCTCGCTCGCACTCACTGCCGTTGCCGTTGCTGCTGTCTTCGCCACGACGATATTTTAGAGCTTGTTTATTTATCTTCCTGATCAAGTGAGTGGCATATGAAAAAAAGTGTATTCTCCTTGTTGTAGTCCTTAAGCTATTGGCGTAACAAGTGCGCGGTTCTCAAATTAATTTCCTCTAATCCTTATCAGCTTTAATACAATGATACCTAGAGATTAGGCAATGATTGTGAACAGAGTGCAAATTCCAATAAAAGTTTTACGAAATAATGATATATATGCATGCATAAATCGGTACGTATGTGTATCTATTTATGCAGATATTTGAGATGTGCTAATAAAAGTGGTTCAATATTGGTTAATATATAAATATTATATTTGAGATGGATTAAATTTAAAATGTTAATTCCTTAGGTCGTTTATAAATTTACTATAAAATAGATATAGATATAAGTTTCAATTAAATGTGAATAATCTTGACAAATATTCTTTTAAACAGGCTATAAAATTTATACACAATGTCATTTGCTGAGAAGGTGGAGAACGAGAAAATAGAGCGAAAAGCCAATCCTCTAAAATCTTTCATCACTGGTGGCTTTGGCGGTATATGCAATGTACTCTCCGGTCATCCTCTTGACACTATTAAGGTGAGTTACCCTAAAATTGTTTTTAAACAATCTAACCAACTAATTACTTTGTTTCACAGGTGCGTTTGCAAACGATGCCACGGCCAGCTCCTGGGGAGCAGCCCTTGTATCGCGGCACCCTTGATTGCGCGACCAAGACGATACGCAATGAGGGCGTGCGGGGACTGTACAAGGGTATGTCGGCGCCACTGACGGGTGTGGCTCCAATCTTCGCCATGTGCTTTGCCGGCTATGCGCTGGGCAAGCGACTGCAGCAGCGCGGCGAGGATGCAAAGCTCACATATTCGCAAATCTTTGTCGCTGGCTCATTCTCTGGCCTGTTCTCCACGTTCATCATGGCGCCCGGTGAGCGCATCAAGGTCCTGCTGCAGACCCAGGGCACTGGCCCCGGTGGTCAAAAGAAATACAATGGCATGATCGACTGCGCCGTCAAACTGTACAAGGAAGGCGGTCTGCGCAGTGTTTTCAAAGGCAGCTGCGCAACGATGCTCAGGGGTAAGTCCGATTTCAATTTTTATGACTTCTATATGGTGAAGCATTAGACTGTTTATTTGATACTAAGCAAAATTCCAATTTTCTATATTTTGAGCGTATTCTTTAAGCACCTATCGATTAGTATCAATAGCTGAGATTATTTAGCAATTATTATTGTATAAATTTTATATTGCTATGAAACGAATTGAATTATTCGCAAAATCCGTTAAGTGGATGGAGTTTGGGTATAAATAAATACTCCTCATTAAAACTTTCCTAATAAAGCGATACTCTTTATCCTTTATAAATTTCTCTTAACTCGATTTGTAGAACATAACGTATATAAGCTGTTATAACCTATTAAATATTTCTTTAACGATCAACCAGAGCATAAATATTTAGATTCTTCCATTTGTTTGCATAGCTTTCAGCCTGAGCTATGTTCGTAATTTAATTTTGAGTCGATTTGTACTTAATAATTTATTTTATTAATTCTAATTAGTTGTTGGGCGTATTAAACAATCATAATTATTCATATGCAACTTAAGGCTAAACTAAGTGCGAGTGTAATTTGTTGTTAAATCTCATTTGACATCTCCTGGTCATCAGTTTCTAGGGAGGATGCCTCGTTCGGGTGCCGTTCCTGTTGTCTCAATACGTGGTCCAAATTATTTTGTTGCGTCAAGCGTGGTTTGTGTTGTTGTCGTTGTTGTTGTTGTTGTCTGAGCGGCAGTTGCTTCTGCTTGGAGCTGCCATCTAGTTGTTGTTGTTGTTGTTGGTGTTGTTGCTGCTGCCGGTGCAGCTCCAATTTGCGCCAATGGGGCAGACCACGCGTATTGCTTCCCCTAGAGGACAACAAAATGGGCGTGCCACCACATTGAAGCTGCCTGCGTAGCACATAATAAACGCTGCGTCCATTGTAGTTCTCGCAACGGGGCACCAACGTCTTGTCCATCTCGTAGCTGACCACGTGGCGGCACAGCATGGGATCTCCATTGATGTCGCGCACGCATCGCTCGACGCTGGGGCCGCGCACCACATTGGTGAGCCGTGGCAGCCAGGTGCTCATCTCGCAGCCGCATTGCCAGGGATTCTGGTCGAGGCGTGCGGCTCGCAGGCGCGGCTGCTGAAAGAAACTGCTGGGCAACGTGCGCAGTTGATTGCCCTGCAGCTGCACCACCTCCAGCTGGGGCTGATCATCCAGCAAACCATTCGGCACATGCGTCAAATTGTTGTGCGCCAAATTGAGCTGCTCCAGACCTCTCACGCCGAGCAGCGCGTCCATGGATAGCTCCACAATGCCGCAGTGGCTCAGATCCAGCTCACGCAGCTGCTCCATACCAGCGAATGCATCGAACTGCACGCTGCCAATGCTGCCACGCAGCGTCAGCTTCTCCAAGGCATGCAGACCCTGTTGGGGGAGAAGAAATCCAATTGTTGTACTCGACTGCTTCATACTCTGTTTCCAGTTGAAAGCTCTAAACCACGAGAAACTGACTGACAAACCGAACAAACAATCTCTATATATGTTGTAAAAAGTATATATGTTGGAATTCAACTGTTTAGGACCGTTATATTATATAATTACTATCGCAGGCAAGGCATCAATAATTCGTTTCATCTTTGAGATCAGATCGAATCTAAACTTATTATATATCATATGCATCTATTTAATATTTTGTTTGAAACAGTCCAAAATATTATTGAATTCATCTTCATGATCGAATTTAGTCTATTATAAATATACTTTGATTAATCTTTAAAATCATATTTGGTCTATACACATAACTAACATATGTATCTATTTGATACTCTAAATGAAACGATCGCAAATATTAAAGGTTTGATCTTTAAGATCGAATGCACATATCTAGCATATCTAATTGATACTCTAAATGAAAATATTTAAAATGTTATTAATTGTGATCTTTACGTTCGAATCTGGACTATCAAAAACATTATTTGAGTCACATTTGTTCTGTACTCATATCTAAAATATGTATCTATTTATATATATATTATATATATATATATTAAATGTTTGATCTTTAAGATCTAAACTGTTATACTTTTAAAAGAAACAAATGGACATCGGATTATTCTCATATATGTGTCTAATTCATCCTGATCTGAGAACTGAAATTTCTGTTTACAAACCTTAAAGACGCCCTGCTCCAGGCTAGCGGTGGTCACATTGCCCAGACTGAGCGTGCGAAGCTGATGCAGTGAATCGAACTGTCCATAACTGTTCCAGCTGCGTAGCTCCAAGGCCGCCAGTTCGCTGCCCAGCTGCAGTTCCCGGGTGTCGTTCATAACCCAAAACGTGGCCGGCAATATGTGCATGATTGGATTCTCTCGCAAGTCAGCCTTTAAGAGGCGTGGCAGCGGCGGAAAGCTTGACTCACTCAAGCGCTCCAAATGATTGTCGGCCAGATTGAGTGTCTCCAGCTCCAGCAATCCTGCCAGACCGAAATAGAACAAACGTGCGACCGCATTGTGAGCCAGCGAGAGGGTCTTCAGATGTGGCGCTCCGCTGAAGGCAAATGGCTGCAGCTCCTCAATGCCATTCCGCTCCAGACTCAGATGATGCAGTTGGGTCAATCCCTCGAACATCTGCCAGTGCAGATCGTTCAGCTGGCAGTTGTGGATGCGCAACACCTCCAATTGGCTCCAGCCCCAGAAGCTGGGCATGCGCGTCTGCTTCAGCCGTTCCATGTGCTGCTCATAGCTCATGATCTCGACGGCGGCCTCCGCCTCGAATTGCAATTGATATTTGGGCGTGGCCTCGTTGCCGGCCACATCGCTGGGCGGCTTGTACTCGTAATCATCGCTGGGCAGCTTGGAGTGATGCGGACGCTCCAATCTCTCGCTCGCCTGCAAGTGGATTTGCTCGAAGTTCGCGTGCTGCAGCATCCGCAGCGGCTCGTCGATGATCAAGGTTGTGGCCCCAGTACCACGGATTTCCAGTGTGGTCAGCTGGTTAAGGACACGCAGGCTGCTCGTATTCACTGCAATCGTACATTATAGTGTGGTGGATTAATCCAAAAGTATGTCATTGGAATTTTCGATTTGTTATTGGATGGCTTTCGTATAATATGCTGTATTAACATTTGCTTATTATGGTATATGAATTTCACGATTGATTGTGATTAATCCAAATATATAGCTTGAATTTGATAATTAATTATGATTAATCCAAAAGTATATCATTGGAATTTTTGGACTAGTTATTATTCAGTCTTGAATTTGATTAATGATTATGATTAATCCAAAAGTATATCATTGGAATTTTTGGACTAGTTATTATTCAGTCTTGAATTTGATTAATGATTATGATTAATCCAAAAGTTTATGATTGAAATTTGTTATAAGTTTCTACCTGAGGGGTTTAATTTTATATGCTGTATTAACATTTGCTTATTATGGTATATGAATTTGATTATTGATTATGTTTAATTCAAAAGTTTATGATTGGAATTTTGTATTGGTTTTTATTCTGTCTTAACATTTGCTTAAATTTGATTATTAATTATGATTAATCCAAAAGTATATCATTGGAATTTAGGATGAGTTGCTACTTGATGGACTTTGTTTAATATGCTGTATTAACATTTGGTTATCATAATATTTTAATTTAGGATTAATCCAAAAGCATATCATTGAACTTTTGGATTAGTTGTCATTGGATAGGTTTCTCTCTTGGTTTGGTTTATGACTTATTTAATTTTATATTTAAGCCTTGATTAAACAATTTTAAACCTTTATGAATGAAACTTAGATTTTTTTTTAGCTAAAAGTCCTAACCTCAAGCTCTTACTCTAAAAGTCAGATTGTATGCTTTACTTAAGCTTCTTAAATAAAGGCCAAGAACTGTGAAACTTTGTTTAATTTCAGTAGCTCAAACCATAGATTATACAACTTGATGGGTAACTTTTTAAAGCTTTAATCCATAGCTTTACAAGCACATTAAAGCTTTTTTCTTAATTAAAGCTTGACTGTTGTTTTAATGTTTTAGATGATTTTGTTGATCAGACTCAGTTTATATATAGGTTATTGAAAGCCTTACCTGTTAACTGGCTATCCAGGCTGGCCGAATGAAGCAGGATCAAGGCTTGCAGATCGATGGGCAATGCGCTGAGCAACGCTTCTGTTTCGCTGGCCTCCTGCAGCAGGCAAGTGGCCAGCTTGATGTGCGTGGACAAAAGGTAGTCGATGTCATCCGTGGCATCATCGCTGCTCATGTGATTCACCCAGCGTGCGATGGGCAGCTCATTGAGTGGGGCATATTGGCAGACGCAGCTCAGTGGACAGCTGAGGACGTCCAGTTCCACAGTTGGCTCCGGCTCCGGCTCCGGCTCCGGCTGCGGGTGCGGGTCCAGCTGTGGCAGGGCTGACTGTAGCTGGCAGCGCTGTTGTATACAGAGTGTAACTATATGTGATAACATATCATATAAGAATGATCGGGTCACTCACTAGCACCAGCACGATCAGCACTTTAATCAGGCTCGTTATCGATAACAACATCATAATCGCTTATCGCTTATCGCTTATCGCACAGTTTGACAGTCACTGGCGCTTGCTACGCGGCGTCTTTTCGTTCCTCTTCCAAGCAGGTACACTTGCCTCGAATTCCGTTCATATACTAAAACGCAGCCCCATGGTTCCCATCAGACTGAGAACGAAATCAGCATATTCCAATTTGAACTCCTATTGTTTTTGTAATTCCATTTTTATTTTACTTATATATATATGCATATATATATTATTTATTTTTTTTTTTTTTGTTGTATTCCAGTATAAGTTTTGCTTAACGGAAACATACTGATTGTAACATCCTCCTCCGATAAGCCAATACTTACCATACACATGTTTATATGCATATATCGTATATATGTATGTGTACATAATATGTGTGTGTTTTTTTTTATTGCAGTGGGCGTCGGTTTGAGAAGTTTCTCCATAACTTCCATTGAGCACAAGGTCGAGTTTGTCCGATGCAAAAGTCTTATAACAACCCCCCATTCTCTCTGTCTCTTTCTGTCACTCTATTTGAAGTTGGTAACCGTTATATTATCTGGATATACTTCGGCATAGTAACTAACGATACGATAACGATTTTGTCTCATAGGCGTGAAAGAGAAATAGTAAGGAAAATGCTCTTGGGAAGAAGTAATGTGAAATATATATGGAAATATTATCTTTCGCATATTAATGGGAAATTTTGCAAGCTTCATTTATTTCTTCAACATCTTTTGATATAATTTTTGTATATCAATTTCAATTCAAAAAAAAAATACGTTGTCTTATATTTTACAATCTTAAAATTAGATATTCAAAATAACACAATTTAATTTTAAAATATTCTAAGAAATGTAAATTGAGCCTAGGTCCGGGTATTTATTATATTATATTAGCAGTATTTTTAAGATAGTTTTCGTCCATTTAATTGCGCACTATTTCTGCAAAATATTATGAAACCTGTTAGATTCAGATTTCGAGTTTTTTTTTTTTTGGTTAAATGTATTCGAAATCGATAATTGTTAAAATAACAAAAATAAATAATTGAGTATTTTTTTTATGTTGTCTTTCAATAAATTTAAAAACCTATCTTGTTTTTTTGTTTTATATCAATATTTTGACAAACAAAGTTCTTTTATTTATCTTATTCATTTGTTTTTGATGTATCTATTTCTTTGTTACTCAAATTTATGTGCGTTTTGTTTATAACTCAATCCCATAGTAACTTGTTTATGTTTTCTTGGCACAATGTGCGAGTGTGTGTTTGTGTGTGTGTGTGTGTGTGTATTCGATATAGTATATAGTTCATTCGGATTTACTATATTGCAATAAACAAGATATTTATGGCGCCGTTGAAGTCGCCGCCCGATTCCCATGGGTAGATATTAATAATTGTTCAGAGACGTATCCGTAGTTCCAGAACATCAAGCAAATTAATTGGCACGCAAGAAACAAGAAACAAGAAATAAATCATCTCATTTTCAATAAATTAAGAAGAGTTATTAAGATGTAAGTAAGATATAAGTAGCTAACATTAATACCTAAATATATAATATATTATAATGGATTACTAATTTGTTGCTGGACATGTTTTGCCTTTAAGATGTGCCTGCCAATGGACTCTACTTCCTGGTCTATGAGTACATACAGGATGTGGCCAAGAAGAACTCAAAAACCGGCGAGATAAACACTGCCTCCACCATATTTGCAGGTGGTGCAGCGGGCATGGCCTATTGGATACTCGGCATGCCGGCTGATGTACTGAAAAGTCGCCTGCAATCGGGTATGTTTTCAAATATATAAACACTAAATAGAATTATTTTATATATATATGTGTGTATACATTGTTTTGCAGCACCTGAGGGCACGTACAAGCACGGCGTTCGCAGCGTGTTCAAGGATCTGATTGTCAAGGATGGTCCATTAGCTCTATATCGTGGCGTTACGCCCATTATGATACGCGCCTTCCCAGCCAATGCAGCCTGTTTCTTTGGCATTGAGCTGGCGAACAAGTTCTTCAATTTGGTAGCACCGAGTTTCTAGGGCTGGATTTTAAATTGTTATTTTCCTCGATCACAGGGCCTTCTTTTTAAATGTGCAAGTTTAAAGTTAAGTCTCAATTAGTCTTGTTATAAAAAAAAAAATACTTAAATAAATATGTAAAGTAACAATTAAAATGACTATTATTTGAGATTTTTAATTAATATTGTACAACCAATTGATAGGTATAAACATTTTCTGAGACATTATAATATATATAATCTGACGTTTAAGTTAAGCTTGTTATGAAGATTAACTAGCATTGATTTGTATATATATTATCGTATTTTTATAGGTTTCAATTTACTGTTTGAGCTTTTCGATCTGTTAAGTTACGAAAGTATCTTTGTATCTTTCAAGCTGTTTGATCAATTGTATTTATAGATAACAATAAGTTCAACTATTTTTACATTTGCATATTGACAATATTTATAATATTTAAACATATATGCAATTGACATTAAATTTTGTACTGTACTGTTCAAAGACCTAAACTATTTATTGTTAACAATTTCATAAACAACTATAGTTTCGTTTTTATAAAATTGATAAGCATTTGCACAGTTTTAAAACTGCTTGCTAAGTGCCTCGTATGCAGTTCAAACTGCGATTGCATTGCAGTTTGGCATGCACTGCGCGGAGGCAGCGCGTGTAGCTTCAATTAGTCTAAATTAATTGTAGCCGAGCTTAATTTATAAACATTATAGAACAAAGCGAATTGTAATCTAATCGACACCGACAGCGACACCGACACGTTGTTAAAACACATCATAACTGCAACGGACGCAGGTGGCAATTATATTTGCCACCACGTCAGACACGATAGTAGTTTAGCAAATTGTTCGCGATTTGAACCGTTATCCAATAATTTCAGATATACCCGCCAATGGTCTGTACTTTCTAAGCTATGAGATCTTGACGGATGAATACAAGCGTCGGTTCAATCGCCCCAATGTGGATCTAATTCCGGCTATCATAGCGGGCGGTATGGCGGGCATTTGTTACTGGATCGGCGGTATGCCAGCGGATGTGCTGAAAAGTCGTTTGCAATCTGGTAAGTATTAGTAGTAGTAAGTAGTGGTGTTCATTATAATTATATTTCGTTTAATTGAAACCTGATTTGTTAGCACCCGAGGGGACATTTAGTGGCATAAGGGCGGTTTTTAAAGATCTATTAAAAAATGATGGAATCACGGCGTTATATCGGTTAGTCTAATACTATATCCAGCTGCTCTATTAGCTCTACTATTTCACAATCATTATTATCAATTTCAGTGGCTTTACACCTGTCATACTTCGTGCCTTTCCGGCCAATGCGGCGACCTTCTTTGGAATTGAATTAGCAAACGCTTTCTTTCGTCAAGTCGCGCCCAATTTTTAAGACAGTCAAGCCTATCCGCAAGTATTTAAGCGATCAACACACACACACACACACAAAAAATAATATTTTAAGTTGTCTATCACAAAATCAAAGGAAATCAAAAAAAAAAACAAAGTTTTATTGAAATTCAAATTTCGATCCGATTGATGGCAATCAAGAGTCTGTCAAGCTTCAAGTTCAACTAATTAAATCCTTCATAAAAATGTCTTTGAATAGAATGTCCTTCAGAATTAGAACTATAAATTCAATTAAATATCCTCTAAAGATCGATCAAAATATATATTTTTTTCTTTCTTTTGTTTAAATTTTGCTCAACATTTGAGAAATTTACAAATTTTAGCTTACAACTAAAATACAAAATGTGTTGATTGTGATCCGTGTAACAATTTATAAAAGTAAGCAATCTTATATATATATATATCCTTGTAATCCTTGTAGCATCAACTAAAGGAATATTGATAGAGACAATTCTTTTGTTTATCGTAATGAAATCAAATTGTAACAATCTCAAGGCTCACCAGGAACCTATTCAAGGCGATTCTACAATTGTACTTAAAAATCTAATTTGAAAAAAATAATGAGTTCTGTTGCTCTTTTTTTTTTTTGGTTGATTGATTGATTGATTGATTGATTGATTGTTGTGCAAGGTGCTTAGGCTATCTTGCGATCATGATTATCAAAGTTGAACAACTGTCGCTTCATATTCTCATGCTTGGATATGGTATAGGGCGACAATAGCATCGGGAGCACATTGAAGGCCTTCAGCTCCGGCAGACGAATGTTGAGCAAGTTTTGCTTTGGCTGTTGCGACTGATTGCTCCATATGGGATCGATCCAGAATGGCAGTTTCTAATGCAAAAAAAAAGAAAACACATCTTTATATATATTTAACTGATCAATATTATATAGAGTTTACCTCCGATGGCGGCGTATCGGGCTTGGGTGGCTCAAAGCAGGAGCTAATGGGCGCCACATTGCAGCTAACCAAGTCATAGAGATCCCGGCCAGAGTCTAGGCTATGTGGCAGCAATGTTGACTGCTGCTGTGGACGTTGTTGTGTCTGTTGCTGCTGTGCCTGTTGCTGCTGTGTCTGTTGCTGCTGTGTCTGTTGCTGCTGTGTCTGTTGCTGCTGCTGTTGCTGCTGCTGTTGCTGCTGCTGTTGCTGCTGCTGTTGATAGAAGCTGGCCTGGCGACGATACCACAGCTTGCCGGACTGAGCATACGGCAAGGATGCAGTTATGGCCGTGCTGGAGGCAACATCGCCGGCGCTGAGGCTGCTGTTCAGCTCACAGGATGTGTTGAAGGAGCTGTTGCAGCTGCTGTGGAAGAATTGCTGCGAGCTGTTCAAGGAGTTCTCCTTGTTGCTGCAGCTGCTGCACAACGAGCTGCTCAGCATTGTGGATGACATAACGGAACTATTGGCACTGGGTGGCGAGCATTTCGGGTTGGCAGCAAACTGTTCCTGATACGCCTGGAAGCTGTTGACTGCCACCTGCGGCTTATTTGACCCATTGGAGACGTTCCCAATGCCAATGCTGCTCGCATACTCGTTGGCAATCGCTCGAGTCTTGTGCGGCGGCGGCGCCTGCGCCGGCGGTGGACGATTGTGTTCGCCCAACGGTGTCCGGGAATTGCGTTGAGCCTTGTGCTTGGCATAGGGCAGCTTCAAGGAGCCGAACAGATGCTGATGCGTGCCACGCGCACCGAGACGAACTGTGAAAGTTGAAAGTTGCAAGGTGAAAGGTGTGTCTCATTAAGCTACCTGTCTGCGACTCATCGCCGACTTACGTTCGCAGTTCACGTTTAGGGCAACGTCGCTGCGCTCCTGCGTGGCACCCATGTTGATGGTGAAGAGATCATCGTGTGCCACAATCACGGAATACAAATTGGGGAAGCCAAACTCAAAGGTTGAGGTCAAGCCGGCCTCCAAGGAAGTCTTCAGCTCGTACAGATACATGCTGGGCCGCTGCTCCAAAAGGCGCACAATGGACACCAGGAAACGCATGAAGCTGGTGAGTCGCACACAGCTCTGATCCTCCTCGACATAGATCTAAGAGAAAGTACATAAATATATGCAAATATGATGTGGATCGGAATTAGATATATATCCCACCTCGATGGCATGCCGCATGGCATGCAGTGAGGACTCCGTCAATTGTAGCTTGTGCTTGCTATTGAAATCGGTGAGGAACTGCGTCTGGGTGAGCGGCTCCAGCTTGGGTGTTGTGGAATCTCCGGGTGTTGATCCAGTCTTGGGCAGAGGCTCGCGCTGCAGCAGCTGCTTGCAGGCGCGATAGCACATCTGCCGGAACTCCGCATCGTCGTTGTGGCAGATCAGCCAGATCGCCTGCTCCTTGTGCAGCACCTCCACATAGGGCAGCAGCTCTATGGCGCTGGGTATGTCCGTTGCGCCCAGCGTCTGGGGCAGCATCTGATAGCCATACTTCTTCTTATGCAACTTGAGCACCTGCTCCAGCTTCATGCAATTCGTTGAGTTGCCGGTGACATTCCGTATGAGATCCTCGCACTGTTCGGCAAACACACGTCTGGCCACCTTTGGCGAGAGCATTATCTTCTTGTCCTCATCGCTGGTCAGCTCCAGCTCGACCACGCCGTGTATGGCATCCATGAGATCCGCCAGCTTTACGAATCCATAATCGCTCAACCGGCACTGATAGGCGAAATGATAGTGATAGGAGCGGACAAACTTCTGGAACAGGATGGTGTACTGGAGTGCATTCTGGAAGAGTTCGACCATCTCGCCAGCAAAGACGCACGTCTTCTCCAGCTCGGTGTTGGTCTGTTTCCGCTTTGGCATCGAGATGAGTATATCCTTGCCCTGCTGCACGGTGCTGATCACCACAATGTTGCTGTTGACCAGGCCATCCAGGATGTCGACAATGTCGCACACACCATAATCTGTAACATCGAAGTTTCGATTCTGGGTCTGGGCAAAGATGCCGGGCAATTGGGACAACAGCACCGAATTGTTGCCATTGGCTCGGAGCACACGCAGCAGATCGGAAGTGAAGCGTCGGATCTGTGTGCGATGGGTGAGCGTTATCTGGCGATTCTCGCCATCGCCCATGATCTGGACCACCGAGGAGAGCGCTTCGAAGAGCTCGATTAGCTTCGTATAGCCGTAGTCGGCGACCCGGCATTGCTTCCCAAAATGATTGTGATAGGCTGGGATGAAGCGATTGAACTTCATCGTCGACTTGGGCGACATTTTCACCAGTTCGATGACCTCCCGTGAGATCTGCAATAGGGGATCGGCCACAGAGTTCTTGAAATAGCCACTGGAAGAGCCAATTCCACGCTCGCTGGTATTCAGGCTGACATTGGCCGAGGATGGACCGCCATTGGTGGACGCTTCCTTGTTCAGCTCCAGCCAGCCGAGAATCTTGATGCCAAAGTTGTTCACCTGTATCTGTATGCCCTGGACACAGCATACCAGATGCTCGAGATTAACTCCGCTCTCGTTGGCCGCTATCTGCACCTTCAGCTGACCCTCGATGCAGTGCAGCAGCGTGGCCACCGGTATATCGCCCGGATGATGCTTCAGCAGCGGATAGATCAACTGCTGTATCTCTGCAATGGTCATACAGACATTGGGCAGCGGTTCGATCTCCTGCTCTGCCCAGCCCTTGTGCTGCTCCCGCCTAAAGTGGACCGTACAGTAGGGTACACTGTGCTGCAGTCCCTCCATCAATGGCGAACTCTCCAGCGTGTTGACCAACTCCGGTTGCAGGCTAATGAACTTATCCTCGTTGTTGCCCGAGTTAATGGTGCAGATGTCCTGCATTTTGTACAAATCCAGGACACTGATGGAGGTCTTGAAGCGCGACTGAAAGAGCTCACGGAACTTATACATGGGTAATGTATAATACGGAACATCCTGTGAATAATGAGCAGTAAATTATGTGGAAAATAAAATTACTAAAATGTAGTAAGTAAAATATATCTAGTATATAGTAACTTTAATAACTCTAGCTCTTATGATGTATGAGATATGCTCGAAAAACTAAAAGGTGTTATCGATAGCAAGCAAACGGAAAGAGTTATCGAATTTTGAAAACAAGCTTCAGCTGCGCGTGCTTTAAGAGGAGCTACATGTAAAATTTCAGATCTATAGCTTTTATATAAGCTGAGATCGACGCATTCTTACACATGGACAGACAAACAATATACCCCGTTTACCGATTTTTAATGTGTACTGTGTACAAATATATAACATCCATGGAACCTTTTTTAAGTACAGACCTTCAACAACCCCGCGACCTGGCAGCGCAACGTATTGACCTCGGTCAGGGAAGAGTCACGTGTGTAGCTGACCAGCATGCGTTTGTGTCCAATCTTCTTGCGATGCAAATTGGATACCACCTGCTTGGCAAACTGTATTTGAAAGGGGTATAGGTAATATATTAATTAACGGATTCATTGCGATTTATCAGTGGGGGAGACTTACATAGAGATCCGGAACGGTGACCTTGGCATAGCTGCTGGCCTCAAAGTTGAGGGAGACGACCGGCGTAATGGGTTTCAGTTGGTTCATAAGGAAGTTACGCAAACTGGTCTCATCCAGCGAGTAATCCAGATTGGTTATCTGCAGGGTGACCGCATCTCTGGGATCGGTCACACTGGCATAGGTGTGGGACCCGCCGCTGGTCTCCCCGTTGGAGCTGCTGGCACAGCTGTTGGTGGACATGGTCGAGGCACCCGAGCAGGACAATGGCACCATGCTGGGTGCAACGGTATTGATCAGTCCGTTGCTAAACGAAAAGTCTCCAGCTGCGGCACCTCCGTTGCTGGCCGAAACGGTCACACTGGTCGCCGCGCTGGCCGGTGCCAGAGCGGTGGGCGTGGCCAACGGTGTCGTCTGCTGATAAATGGGCGCAAACGATGGCTGATAGCCGCCGGCATAGACACCTGCACTGCCCGGACAGCCCAGCGGCTGCTGTTGATGAGGCTGAGCCATGCCCATCAGCGGATGTGCCGTTACCGCCGCCATCGCAGCAGCGGCTGCGCATGCTCGATTATGATTGTAGGGCATGTAGCGATTCCGATTGTAGCAGGAGGCGCTGCCGTTCGCATGTGCATATTGACACACCTCCATCTGGCTGGGAATGGGCGTGCCGGCGGGCGGCCCACCAGTGTACTTATGCGGCAGTAGGCCCGGCGGCGGGGTGTACCCCGGGAGTCCATTGAAGTACCGCAAGTTCCCAATTCCCGAATTGTTATTGTTGAAGTCCGCACAGATAGCGGTGGACGGCAGAGCCGTCGGATAGAGCTGCGATTGGGCTGCATAGAAGGCAGCGGCTGGGTTCTCAGCTCCAGCATCGCAGGGCCAACTGGAGAGAAGGAGACAAAGTGAAGAAGATAGAGGGAGAGAGAGAAAGAGTGAGAGAGAAATACAATTGTTATACAGTTCAAATTTGCTTAATATATGGGTATATTTTTAATATGATATGTTTCTTAAGTAAACGCCTTTCTCTGCGATTTTCAAATGAATCAAATTTGTTTTATATCATCAAATATTCTTCTTTACCATATGCTTATGTATGCATTGCACAATGAATTTTAGTTCCGGCTTCTCAAAGTCAATTCGCTCTTCTATGCGATTCTCTTGAATCCATTTATTGCAGTTTCTTTTAGTTGTCATAATTTTAAAGGCTTGATTACTGATCTGAATGGTTTATCTTTATTATTGGCATATATAGTCAAACACACATAATAAAACCCATTAAAACTTACAAGTATTTCTTGTTTTATTTCTTCAACTTCAACTTCAACTTCAACTTTACTACTACCTTCCTCAACATAAAACCTACTTTGGGCCACTTTTTTCAGTCAAGTTTATAAGAGCATAAATTCAAAAGATATAAATGTCAATATCCATCTTAATGTGGTCATTAAAATTGTTTTTGCGAAATCAGGTTGTTAAAGAATGTACTTGGAATTTTAATGCCAATTATTGTTAATCTTTTATATTATTTGCTTGATTTCATATGAAATAAGTATTTAAATTTAATAACTACAACTTATTAAAAGTTTTTTTTTTGTATTTTGTTTATTATATATTTATAGTTTTGTTACGCAGTGCTAACAAGTAAGAATTACAGGTATTGATGAAAGGGCTACTTACCTGTACAAGCGTTCGGTCATAGCGTAAAGGTTGTATTCGAAACTGGAATTAGAATCGGAATTTGAATTTGAATTGGAATTGGAATTGCAATCTTTGCCTTTGGGCTTATGCTTGGGTGTTCGAAGTTCGTCGATACCGGTACTTGGCACCCGATAAACACGAGTTTGCGGTTTCTCTGGAATCCGAGAACGAAAACAAAAAATCCCATTAATTGAATTCAATTTATTTATGCATGTGAAATTATGCGTTTTCAGCTCGATTCTGGCTCATTTTAAATGAAAGCATGTGCAAAACTTTATATTAATTAATTACCTCCGCCGACTGCAGAGTTCTGTAAAACTGTTAACATCAAACGATTTGCATAAGAACATCAATTAAAACTAGTCTGATTGATCCAGTGCGAGGGAGTGCATAACTACAGAATACCCTGCTCGAGCGGTGAGATTAACTTTTAGAGCTTGCTATTGATAATATTTATGATAATAATAATCATACTAATAATAATAATAATAAAAATAAAAATAATAATAATAGCTATAAAAAAATAATATTTGCAAACCTAATAATATACCTTATCTTATTATTAAGATAATAATACTACTGTCGATCAAAATGATAGTTATAAAGATTACGATTATTTGAGTCATGATGAAAATGACGATAATGATGACAATAATAATGATAATCATGCTGATATTAATTATTATCAATATATATGATTATGTTAATAATGAATTGCAATTATAATGATGCTAATATAGGTGATCAGCAGGATGTTAATTATTGAGAGTTAGAAAAGATGTTGGGAATAATGAAAATAATTATAATCATTATGTTCAATCTATATGCCAAATATATATTCTTAATTAATGAAAAACCACCTACAAATCTTGGTTATGTAAAAAACTTATGTGGTCTCACAAATAGAAACACATTTACTCTAATTAACGATTTACATATCTCTAGCTTACATATTTACATATATCTATTTTGCATATCTAGGTTCTTGTATAATATATACAAATTAAAAATATTTAATTTTTTGGCTAATCTCCCATTGTTTTCCTCTGTAAGTTCTGTGTATGAATAATAAATCTGAAATTATTCTCTTTATTCTCTTGTGCTTAAGCAGGGCATCTGCTAGTTTTGCACACCCGACTAGAACACCGATTCCTATTTTATGACGGGGTGTTCGAGTAAAATATATTCTGCGAATTTCATTCAAAATGCATAAAAATAAATTAATTAATGCAATAAGAGTGTTGAAATGAAACGCTTTGCACAGTCGCATCAATAAATAAAAAAAAAAAACTTAAATTAAGGAACATTATTAAAATGGAATAAATAACCGGCTTTACACCGTTTTTTAAGCACCCAATGTCAACACAGAGCGAAGAAGAGGAGGGGAAGAGGAAGGCTAGTTGCAATGCTAAAAAGGGAGATGAAGAGATAGTGTTACAGCTTTTTACTTTTTCATTGGTAACTGTATATAAATACAGTTAGTTGTACAGTGTGACAAAGCTGGTTTGTAATTGAAATTGACCAAGAATACACGTTTATTAGCTCAAGATTAATTGTCGCAGTATTGAATACATACATATGTATGTATGTATGTATGTATAAATTGGAATAATTCAATTAAAGCTTAGGTATGAAGAATATGTCAGCAGGTGCTACACTGGTCAACATATTATAGTTTGTAAATTCAATAAAATCTATAATCATTTGATTATAAAAATAAAAAAAAGAAATAATATACAGACTATATATTTTACGAAATATGTTAGTATTGTCAGACACTTCTGGAAGCTCTTTTTATATTGTGATATTCATCTCAGCTTTAAACAGTTGCACAATTGTTTTCCTTCCAAGTTTTATATTGAAGACTTGCACGTGCTTTAGTAAAGCATGCACTTAATTTAATATTTAATCACTTTGGAACCACAGTAATTTTATTCATATACTCACGTGTGCAACGGAAAACCCAGAAATGAGACTCCTCTCCACAATATATGTATATAATAAAAGCCACTAAGCTTGTTTATTACCAAACGAATCGTTTAAAAAATTATATTAACAAAATCAATATTTGTTTCAACTCTTATTAACAAATGGTGCGAATATGTGAAAAATTAAACAAATACAGGTAAAAAAAATAGGTGTCTCTTGAAATGGGCGTAAACTTTAAATAAAAAATATATTTAAAACAAAAAAAAAAGGTGCTTAAGCCGCGTGTTCCTACAAACCGAAAAAAAATGTTTCAATTAAAAAAAATAACACTGAGGACAAACAAAATTTCTGGCTTCTGGGCTTCGTTACTGTGTGCGTATAACTCGAGGGCAACTGCGGCGCTTGGAAGGAGCTTTGGCGCCAAGACCGAGTCGAGCCGCCCGAATCGAACCGAACCGAACCGAACGGCCGTTTCTTTTGGAGATTGGAAGTGTGAAATTAGGGTTGCCAGAGGGGCGTAACAATAATGTGACCTTCCATGAACAGCATGGAACTTGGCTGCCTGCTGCCTCTTACACAGGTTTCTTCGATGCGGAAATGCTTCTTTTTTTTCTTTGTTTTTTTTTTTTTTTTTTTTTATAGATTGTAGCTTCTTCGATACAGTTTCTCTTTGTTTACCGACATCGATCGAATCTCATTTCTGTCTTGTTAATGCACGAAACACAATTCCCTTCACTTTGCTGGCCATTTGCGTCACTTTACGCTGACCTGTATAAATGTTAATAACAGCATATGCAGTACTTGATTCGCCTTAATTGCCCTAACCAGGTTTATACGATATACATATGTACATATGTATATATATAGGTAAATAAATATAGATAGGTAGGTTCTTAGGTGTGCCAAGTGGGCGTTTTATATTTGTAACTTATAAAACTTATTAAAATGGCATTTGAATACGTGTTATTGACCGATACTTAATTATAGCTAATTATCTGCCCTCATGTTATGCCCAAGTATGCCAACAGGCTATCTAAAATCGACAACTGTCTTCAAGAGAGCCAGGCAATAAGAAGATAGAATTGTTGCCTCTCAAATGTCACACATACGTACATACATACATACTTACACATGTGTTACGTATGTTTGTGTGTGTGTATGTCTGGACGTTTATCAGTCGTTAGGGTCGTTGGGCAGCTGCTGTTTGGCATCCGTTCAGCTCGTGATATCGGCGAGTCTTAGAAGATCTTAGGAGGTTTGACACACACACACACACACACATACACACAGACAGGCACGCACACGCACGCACTAGGGAGCATGCGTTACTAGAATAAATTAAATCTGAGCTAATGGAGAAGACAGCCTCTTGTTTAAAGAATGTTAATTTTGGAGTATCGAATGTTACAATATATGCTTAAATTGCTTCTTTTTTGCACATTTTAAAATACAGTTTTACATTTGCTTCGAATAATTTAGAAATGTATATTTATTATTTTTAGTTTAACATTTCTTATAATGTATAAAATTGTTACTGAAAATTTACATTTTTACCATATAATCTAGCTGCCCACAACCTGTCCAATAAATATGCAAAATATAATTATTAATTTAATACTTTGCAATAATTCTAAATAAATTATAGTTATAATATTACAATTTAATAATATGTATAAGTAATAAATTGTATTTCAGTGTATTTAATTAGTCAACGTGCTTTTGCTTGTTTGAGCATGCAGGAAATTTTTTATTTCCATTGGAATGCTCGAACAAATGTGCGACATAATTACAGTTAGTTCTTTGATATGTGCTCTGCTGCTACTGCTGCTGCTGCTGCTGCTCTCTCTTCTGATCTCTCTGCTATCGCCCTTTACAGTTTCCACTCGCATTACATGCGTATACATATGTATGCATGTACATTTGTTTCACTCATTTATTGTATTCGGTGGAACGACGTTCAACGACTTCTTTGGTTGGATAAATATTTTATTTTGATTAGAGTTTTCGTTTTGCTTTACGCACACATTTATTTGGCACACTTCGTAGCTTAGTCGGTTTAATAGAGTTCACCACATCGAAGGCAATACAAGGGTTGTGTGTGCGTGCTTTAAATCAAACATTTCTTATAAATATGGAGTAAATCAATGGAATATATAGTTCAGGGCTTTTGCTAATTAGACCAACGCCTCGACTTAACTCAAACTCAACTCCAATCGCATGACACAAAGAAATCAATTGAATACAAAAGTGCAATAAGCTGATTACCAACTAAAAGTGACCCAAATAGGTCCCTCAGTGTGGTAAATATAAAAGGCCTATACCCTGTAATGCAGTTCAGCTTAGCTCAGCTCAGCTCAGCTCAGCTCAGCTGTTGGCCCACTTATTCAATATAGCTGGCACCTGTGTCCGTCTGTCCATCTATTTTCTCTCTCCCTCTCAGCCTAGCTGTCATTCCTTCCGTTTGTCTGTCTGTCTGTCGGACTGTTTCGAGAGTTTTTCTGATAAGACATATGACGTTCCAATTGGACGCTCCAAAAGCTCTTATTACACATGCAGATTATGCTCTTTTATATATTTCATTAAACTTGTATATAGATCGCTTGTTAATATAAATATAAAAAGATTTCAATAATTCAGTTCTGTTTTACATTCAAATTTAATCACTTGCTGGCAGCTGCCAGTACTTTGTATATTTCCGTATTCTCTGTCTTGTTCCTGGAATGATTCTATAATACAATAAAAGCTTTCATTTGCAGTGCATTATATAATTATTATCAATTATAAAGAACATTTATCAAAGTTTATCAGCGGGAGCGATCAAAAATAAGTTCAAAAATACAAATTTGGAGACCGAAAATGTTTTCAGGACCCAAAAGTGAGTATACAAATAATTGTATAACACCTTATAGAACTATATAGTATGTGAAAACTATAATAAAGTAATAATTTTTGTATTGTTATTTTATCTTGTCAAAAATAATCTGAACACTTTAGTTTATATATACATATATGTTGATATTAGCTTTACTTTTAGAAGTACATTCAAATATCTTGGACAGATTTTTAACAAAAGTGTTTTTTTTTAAACTACCCAAATTTTGGATAATTTACATTTCTTGAGCAGCAATTAGGGTTCCTAACTATTTCATTTAAAATTATTACTAGCTTATTCCAATATTATTGTAAACAGTTATTAATTCTAATTATTATTTTATGATACCTCCTATAAACTAAACCTAGATCCCATAGATCTTATTGAAATGCACAATCTTGTGAAAAAGTATTTTTATTACACAAAATTTTAACTACGCCATTAGTAAAGCTGCTTATAAAATTTTCAACCTTTTAGTGCATTGATCTCAAAGCAATCTAAAGCTCTATCTCCTCGCCTACGACGTATCAGTTTTGACCCAAGTTGACCCGAAAAAAATACTGAATATTTACATAAATAAATCGTAACACTTTTTGAGCTCCACAAATAATATACAATATAAAATAGTTTATTTTTTCTTCAATTATTTTATATAATCTGTCGCAGATTGAACATTGAGTAAATTTGATAAAATCTTAAATACTGTACTTAAACATTGTTTGAGTATTCACTCGAAACGCGGAAGCGAAAATCAAACAAAGGTACGGGTAGTATATGTAACTGATCTATGGCAATACTTCAATCGATCTTCTCAAAATAAAGACTCATATAAACATATTTATTCAAATTTGAATACTGAATAAATATGAAGTGTAAATATTTGTTTATAATCAATTAGTTGTTAATTTTAGATTCTAATTGGACTTTTGCATACAGCACAATTAGCAACAATCTTTGCTCATAAAAAGAACAAATTAAACAAATTTTTATAGTTCGACTTTGTGGTTAGATCATTTTTTTGTAATCTATTCTACTACTTGTCTTAACTAATTTGAGTTTACATATTAAAAAGTAGTTTTATTACAAAATTGTGGTATTAAAAACTATTTTAAGTGAAAAAATTAATAACAAGATTTTGTAGTCGGACTTGAAAAGAATCTTGGAAATTATGCATGGAGTCAGATTATTAGTTTATAATATATTGAGAGTACAATGTATTTATAACATATATAATATCATTTTTAGTTCGAAATTTTGACTTACATAATCTTTTTAAAATCCAAGCAAAACTCTGATAAAAATTTTCCGGTTTTAGGTTCCGGTTCCAGTTTTTGTTTAGATCTCTGAAGCCAGCTTTATCTAAAACATGTACAATTTGTACTGTTCTAAATAAAGTTTTAAATACTCTTTTTAAATAGTCTAAAAAACTAAAACACATCTATGAAAAATAGAAAATACAATTTTATAGATTATAATTAAAATTTTAGTAATTATGCAATTGCTTTCGAAAAAGTTCGTTGACTCTTGATTCTTATTCTCTTGTTAACAAAATAGGCATATTAAATGTATGATGAATATGTATACTATATGTATATATACTATATATATTTATATGTATATAGTTTTAGGTGTCATTCGTCACAGTTTCATGCTAATTAAATTGCCTATTTAATTTAATTTGTTTAACTAATGTGTCAAAATGTTTATGGGGCGGGTTCCACAGACCTCAAGCCCTGCCCATACAATTAGAGCAGGTTTTTCTATAGTTTATGCTTATTTTATAGCAACAGCCCCGCTCCTCCCCTTCCCCACCTCGTTTTTAGTTAACTAAATGTCTTCATTATGTTTACATTTGATTTTAGTTAATTATATATTTTTATGATTTGTTATGTGATTTTAATTGCTTGTAAATTGTGTGGTTCGGCATAAAATATTTTGATTGTTCTCGTAATTGATTAAGCGTGTATCTTATATATCTAACTAATACATGTGCATGTATATAACTATATGCTGTACATGCTGTAAGCCTTTGTACCTGAGACTGAACTTGAACTTGGGCGTGAATAAAAAAGATAGATTTGTAAACGTTAATAATGAATACCAACACTTGGCCGTTAACTAAGGGTATTTAATTTTATTTTTTTTGTTGTTGTATTTTTTGTTGTTTTGTTCATGAAAAATTCGACGATGATAAAAGTGTTACAAGGTTCCGGGGCACGTCTGGCATATATATTTAGTACGTACTACATAAACAAATTAATACATACATACATACGTACATAGTTTTATACATACTTCATTATTTATGTGTGCGTATCATAATTTGTTTTTGTTTTTTTTCTCTTGTTTTGAGCTCTTCGCACTTTTCAATTTGCGACGCAGCTAAATAAATTCAAGACACAAAAAATTGTAAAAAAAAAAACATAAAAAAAATAATAGAAGACGTAAAAAAATAAATAAAAAACCAGTAGCGCCCGTTTCCCGAATCAAGATAATTTCTGCCAATTCATGATAAGTTTTCAATTCTTTACGTTTAATTGTGCTACACAAATGCGTCGCTTATTTATTTATTTATTTATATATTTATTTATTTCATTTTTAAGAAACCCTAAAGGTTTGTCGAACTTATTTAGTAAAAAACATTATTTTTGTTTAAATGATTCGCAAACATTTTATATACTTGTTTTTATTTTTATGTTTTTAAACATTTTTTTTCATAAATTTAATGTAATATATACATATTATATATTTTTTTATTTTATTTAACATTCACAGTTCGATTTTTGAAGCCCTTTTCAAGGCGAAGTCTTTAAACTGTTGCTTGTTGTATGTTTTCCCTTTGTTTTTTTTTTTAATTTTTTTTGGTCGTTTTAGCCATTGACTTCTTCTTCTTGCTTAAGCTCAGTTATTGTTGAGAGATCATTAATATCGCATTTACTGCCCTTTTGTTCCGTTTTGTAAGCAATAAAAATCGGATCATTAATTATATTTGTTCCTTTTGGTCAGTCTTAAGTGCATAGCTCACAGATATTTGTTATATATTATATATATAATATATATAATATATATTTATAATATATAACAAATATCTATATATATATATTTATTACCACCCATAGTTCTGGCTTGGTAAGTCTTTGAATTATTTCCGACAATTTATTTATTTGTTAAGCCAATAAATAAAAATTCTCTGCACGAGCCACTAGTAAAAAAATAAATTTAAAAAAAAATAAAGAATAAAAAAAATGCACATGAGAAAATACTATCAGAGCTGTTGAAATAAATCGCTGACTCAACTAAGTCGAATAGCTCATGACGCCGTTCTGAAGAGCTCCCGGCCAGAGTCCGATCTTAAAAAGAATGAAAAAAATAAAAAATAAAAAAATAAAAAAATAAAAAAATAAACCTAATAAAGAAACGAACAACGCTTGATTCGAGAATTTGGCGTATTTTGTGAAATTCCAATGCAATTTGTCGTTGTGATTAACATTGTTGTTGTTTTTCTTCTTCTTCTGCCCAATTATACCTTGTTTTTTTATTTTTTTAAGGCGTGGAACTTAAGAAGGCAAACTTGGAAATACCCTTTGGGATATTTGGTTGATGAAGTATAAAGTAAACCTTGTTTAACTTGTTTTCTTTGATTACTATATGGAATATCTATCAGTATATATCCATAAATTCTAACAAATAATTTCTATTTCACCTAAGTTTTCTTTTCACTTTGTTCTTTGAATACGAGAATTTATTTACTTTAAAAATCCTTAAATTTTATAATATATTATTGAGATTTACTCTAAATAAAATATTATAATTCTATTTTTTAATTTTAAAGCAGAATTTATATTGAGATATATGTTTAGAATCGAATATTTAATTTGTTAAGATATATGTATATATGCAATAGGGTATCTCGCAATCCGTAATCAAACGTATTTGAGTTGTTGTTAAGCTTGTATCTGGGCTCAGGTTCTTTCGTACCGGCGTGACGCAGCACAAATTATGATATATAATAAATGTGTAAACACGGCTGTTGAGTTGAATCAATTAAAATACAATTGCAGGGACATGCGTTCGAGATTTAAGCGAAGGTTGTTCTGAAATCTGTCTGACTAATTAGCCATATATATGGCTATATATGTGTGTATATAATATGGTTCAAGATAGATATGAGTTGATGCCCCTGTAACTGATATACTTACATAGATGAAGCATAAATCTTTATATGGACTGTGCGTTACGCATAGTTATCCACTCGCTGATTTACGGGGACGGGGAGTTACAGCCATCAAAAACCGGAACAGATTCCATTCCATCTATATATCACTTAAACTTGCACTTGGACTTGGACTTGTTTAAAAGAGAAAAAAAAATCACCGCCTCGGAACAACAATGTGAGATTTGTTTTTTTAATTACCAGACATGAGGAAATCAAGAATCGATATAGAAAAATATAAAATAAATGAACGTTAGTCGATAATTGCCTTCGGCGTAGTTCCCAGCTCCCTGATTAGCAGCACGTGTAACCAACCCAATATCGGATGTAAATATATAGTATATTCATATATACATTGAAGCTTGCTTGTGACACAAATTCGGTTTATATTATCGTACTAAGTAACAATGTTTATTGCAATGCCCAAAGTTCACACTTGTTTAACTATTTCATCAAAATTCCCTATATCATATCATAAAATCAACATCATCATTATCATCATTATCGGTTAAATCATAAATCAAACCTGGCAATTGGAAACGAGTTCTCTTATGAATACAAAATCTTCAGACAAATTACATCTCTGAGTCATTTAGTAGTTAAGTATAATTGAAATGATATATATGACAGGATTGCAAAGAAGTTCCCCTTTAGTTTTACAAAAATTAGAAGTATTAACCAAGTACTAACTATTATAATGTTAGCTAAGGGAATTAAGAGCAAGAAATGTCATTAATTAAGTACCCAACTGACAGCTTGTAAAGCGTACTTAAATTCATGAGAATCGGATAGAGGAGTAAGAATTAATTAATGCAGTTTAAATTGCGCTGCGACAGGTTGTCGAGTTAGTTAAAAGAACAAATATATATTTTTATTTTCCAATAGAATTGTATTTTTGAGTATCTTAAAAAACAAATTAGCAAAACGATAAGTTGAATAAAACTTAGACTTAACGGACAAAAATAAAAATAAATTCCGGACATATTTGATCTCTGATTTTAAGAAAGTTTTTTTTTTAGTAATTTTTAGAATCATTATTGTTACAGTATATATATGTATTTCTAATGGTTTGTTAGGTTCTTTTGATTGTTGTTCTTGGAGTTTTGTTTTTTGAAATGTTGTCCGTGTGTCCCAATTTAAATTGCACTTGTCTGCTTAACACTTGGACTTTTGTCTATTTTTGTGCCCGAAATTGAATTGAAATTTCACTTTGGTTTTCGGGTTGTGTGCCGCACAACTAAACCTGCAACTATTTTTTTCTTTTTTTTTTCATTTCTATTTATTTTTTTTATTTTTTTGGAACCTAATCGATCCATAAAACATGAGCTTCGCTCTAAAGGTAATTGCGAACGCAATTTCCAATTACCAGAAGGTACAGCCAGCCAGCCAGCCAATAAATCCATTGTTTCAGGGTCGAGCTGTCGTCACATTGTAATAGATGGATAGTTGGATAGTTAGATATGTTTACGAGAATATAGTGAGAATTGTTAATAACTGGCGACCCCGACTGAACCCTTGCGATGATGCAGTTCGAGTCGTTTACCACTCGATTCGAATCTAATTTGTAATTAATCAAAGTGAAAAAACAATCAACTGCAATTTGATTAACAGGTGCGAATTAGCCAGCATCTACGCTATACAATTGGTAATGTACGAATCTATTCGATTAGCCCAACAACAACAACAACAACGACCTGGTCAATCTGTAATCCTCTAAGCCAATTAACGCCACTTCGTATCAATAACAACAAATACATTTGACGTTTGGCTAACACTAATGACTGCGTATATGGCTGCCTATTGGCCAAATGGCAAGCCGTTAATAATTCTAGGAAATTACATCAATTATATCATTCATTGACTGAACCCATTAAATATGTTCTTTCAGTATCCATGATAAACAACTCTCGAATACGGAAATTAAAAACTAATTTTTAAGATTTCAATCAAAAACTTTTCAATAAAAAAAATATGTGATAAAACATGTAATTGCATGCAAATAATATTTATTAATCAAACACCTAATTGAATGCTTGAAAAGCGTACTTGAACTTGTGAGAATCGCATAGAGGCGTAATTATTACTTCGCAGCTTAGCCTGGCTTGTAATTAATATAGAAAAGTTAACAGACGTCAAGTTGGGCAAAAGAACACACACATATGTAGAATATATAAATTGGACAGGTGGAACATCTTCCAATTAAAGGGTATTATTTGGTATCGCAAATCTATTTTTCTTCAAAAATTACGTATTATTTATTTATTTAATTTATTGAAAGTTTTGTTCGCGTTCGTTAGTGTCAAAGTGTGAGTTCAGTCACCTTTGTCAAGGTCATTTGGTCAGATCGTACAATGGGAGTGATTTGACATCACTTTGGGAGCGATATTTTGTTGCGATTGTTGTTGTTGTTGCTGTCTATGAGTCAAAGATTAACGGCAAATGAATTGTCAATGCGGAAATTGATAAAGCATCCCATCGCAGACACACGAAATATACAAATATAGCAATATATATATATATATACTTTAAATTTAAGCGAAATGTTATGTTTATAGCAAAATTAATTATAGATTGGAAAATGCAACGTCAAGTTCAATGACATTATTTTGCATGTGGGAAAAAAATGCAGCATTAACTGACATTCTATAACTGATATATATATATATGTATGTATATATATACATATATTTATCTATTCATATGGATATTTCCATATCTAAACAGCTGCCGGAAAACTTTAGTTTGATAGCTTAATAAGTAACTTAATTTGTTTTATTTGTGCTTAAATTATTTACTTCAATTTGTGTGAAAATTTAAAATCGAATTTCGTTTAAGTTCGAGGGAAATAAATTATTATATAAAAATTTAGAGGCTTAATATTTACAGATTCCAGCATATAAATTAAATTCTAAATTGAAACGTGATAAATGCTTTCTAACTAAACTTTTTAAGCACCTATATAGGTATATATTTGTGGTGCACATGTATATTATATATATATATATATATATTATATATATATTTCCATTTTGTGTGCATAAATATATTCAAATAATCTTAAATCTCCTTAAAAGTATGCAACAAATATATGTATATATGTATATAGGCTCATGCATCTCAGTCTGAGATTCTTAGAGCCTTACACACTTATAGAGTTTCATCATTTTAAAATATGCTTTATTCATTTATTTCATTTACCTTAACAAACTTAATTTATCCAAAATCTATTTTTAACAAAATTAAAAGTTCATTCAAGAACTTGTTTTTGGCATAAATTTGAATGTCTTGACAACAAGTGGAATATTAATATATATTCATATATATTGATTGTGAGGATAAAGTTTTACCTTAAGCTATTTTTCTAATATATGGAAAAAGGGCATCTTAAATTTCTCAAAGTTCATTTTCAGTTTTTGTCATTTCATCATAAATTTTCCCTAATTAGTAGTTTAATCTCAATATTTGTTCGATATTATGTAAGAACTATAGTCAAACAGGAAGCATCGCCTGATTTGAATTGATTTGAATGCAAACCTTCAATCAACTTTCTAAGTTAGATTCGCTAAACCGTCAATCAATGGTTACAAAAACATTGTGGGGGGCACGACAAAAACTGAAATATTATCGAATAGGCCACTTAAATATTTGCTAAGAGTAGAGTTCGAATGGGCGTGTAGAAAAAAACAGAAAGAAAAAAAATAAAATATAATCAATTTATTTGTAATCAAATTCATAATTTGGGCTTTCAATAAATATTCGCATGTTGTTAATGACAACAACCGTTGCTTCGAGAAATTTCTAAACGTCGAGGTAAATCAATAAGAGGCGACAAGAAATAACGTTAAACTCTTAAAAAAAACTCAAAATGTACAAAATAAAAAAAAAATGTTGCAAAATTGAAGGTGATTTGGTTTTCAGTGAATGCTTAAAGAAACCAAAAAAAAAAAAAAACAAAAAAAACAGAAAACAAAAACAATAACAATAACAATAACATCAAAATGAGAACGCGAATACAATTAAAGAGATATAAAAGACAGACTGTGCTGTCTGTAGATCTGTCTGTAGATTGAGACAAGCTATAGAATCGGACAATAAACTTGATGCCAATTGCGTATTTGGATGGCACAATGTGCGTATGTAAATGCTTAAATTTTTCCGTGCTGCTGTTTCGCCGGTGCCACACGTCGTATGAGTAATGTGCGCTCAGCCACATTTACGAGCCAGCCAATGGTATTTCCCCAAAATGCGACACGGTCCAAACGAATGCAAAACTGGTTTACAATATTTCGGTCTCAGATCGTAGCCAAGCAGCCAAAGAAGAAGCAAATGCTGCCACTGCCGCAGTCGCAGTCGCTGTCGCTGCCGCCGCCGCAGCCGCCGCAGCCGCCGCCGCAGCAGCAGACCGGCTCATAACAAAGCAACAGCTGAGCGTGTGCGAAGCGTGATCATTAACGTAACGTAACGTAACGTAAGAGCCAGCGCGTAAGCGTGAGAGAACCTGAGTGAGAAGAGGAGAGAGAGAGAAAGAGAGAGAGAGAGATAGGAGAGCGAGAGTGCGAGCAGCATGCACACTACTCGTAGTTGGCGGACAGGTAAACGCTCGTACTAAAAACTCGTACTGCAAAAAGAAATAGAAAAAAATTCGAAAAAATCTTAAAGCCGTAAACTTTACTTGGTTGGACTGTCGCACGTCCGGGTTTCCATTCATAAGCGAGCAACGCCAGCGAACGGACGCAAACGCGCTTTGGCCAACATCCAGCTGGACATTTAGAAACATACTTAAGCAGATTTTAAGAAAAAATAAAAAGAATTCAGAGCCGATAAATGTTATTCATATTTAGTATATATATTAAGCAAGTCAGTGGTAATTGATACAAGGAACTTACGCAGCAAAAACAAAAATAACAACAACTACAACAACTACAACAATTACAACAAAGTTTTTAAGTGCAAAAAGCCAGAATAGAACAACGAGTGCAAAGAAACAAACAATTGTTATATGCAACAAATGCAACAATGAAGGACTTTGGCAAAATGTTTGCGCGTCGCTATAGTGCCGTCTGTGTCAGCGATGAGGAGGCCGGCGTGAATGCGAATCAGCCAAATACGATGGCAGTCTCAGTCTCAGTCGCAGCCGCCGTAGCTCCAACCATACCGGCTCCAACATCAATATCCTTGCAACAAGAACAAGAAGCATCCGCCGCATTGGCGGCTCTGCAGCGTGCCCAGCGTCGCAAGAGCCTCAAGGCAAATCGATCCATGAAGCCAATGGACATACTGGGCAGCTTCTTCGATGAGCGCCAGCATGGAAAGCACAATGCACGCTCCCCCACACGTAAGTCACACACACACACACACACACACACAATTTAATGGAAAAGGTGTTCACTTAATTATTATGAGATAAAGTGTTAAAAGTGTTTGGCTTTAGTGCTTCTCGAAGCTTCTTAAAATTATAATATTCATCAATCATTGAATCAATTATGGACCACAAACAAACGAATAACAGCAACAACAAAAAAAACTTAAATAAAAAATAAATTAATAATAATAATAAAAAAACCAGCTAAACGCATCTTTTGTCGCGTCTCTTTTGCCTCGGTCTGCATTAATTATGAACATTTTGCTGGCGCGTTTAAAAACGCCACCAAATGCCACACGGAACAAATATCTCGATGCTGTTTAGCATAGCACTTTATATTTTGTTGTTGCTTTTTCTTCTTATTGTTGATTATTTAAGCAACTCTTTGACACTGACACAGTTTGAATTTTCGACAACAAAAAAAATTATCAGCCAATAATTTGTTCAAGAAATAATAAAAAACGCGCCCAAAACGCGACCAGCAAGTGGCCAATGCACGCGATCTGGCCAGGCGATTCAACCCTGAACTTGACCATATGCATGCCATAAATGCCTAGAAGCCAACCAGGCAACATACGTTTGTGTTTGTGTTGATTTTTGTTTTTTTTTTTTTTGTTTATACATGTTGCAGTTGCCAAGCGACTTATGCGCGTGTAAAAACGCGCGCGACTTTTAAAATTGCATTCGAGGTAATTGGCAAGTAACGGTTTCTATTGCACATGTTCGGCATGTTGTGACCTCCAGAAACAGTTTTGTTGTCACCTTCATCAACACCCAGACCTCCCCATATACATATATACACATATATATGTTATATATCTGACAAAAATACGTTTCTTTCAAAAGTCAAGAACAACACGAATTTCGCACATTTTTCGTTATCTGCGTTTATTTGCACAGCAAATTAAACGAAAAGCGAGAAGCGAAAAGAGAAGTGTGGAGCACATCAACGAAGAAAAAATCAAAAAATTCAAGAAAGATAATTCACACACATACATACATATACATTTATATATATCATAGTTGAATCCAATCTGACAAAAAATAAATATTCGTTGCGAAGAGCTAAAAATAAAAGAGAAATAAATAAATAAAAATAAAAACAATTGAACGCAATTAGTTGATTTTTGGCTAAACATTTACTTCCTTGTTTATGTTGGCAATAAAATTATGAGCGACACAGCAACAAATTTCAAATGTAAATAAATAAAATAATAAAACAATAATATAATAAAACGCTTTTGGACTTGTGAATTGCTATGAAAAAGTAGGAAGAGTTAGAAATATCTTTATAAAAGCTTTTAACAAAGATTTATACCATAAATCATTTTTGGGAAAAAAAAGTTACTTAAAAACATAATAATTGTTAAAGAATAAATACGGTTGGGACGAAAAAAAAATGTTTTAAATATATTTTTGAAAAAATATTGAAAAAATATTGGAATCCTAAAATACTTTTTTATTTGAATTTTGAATTTTTTATCATTGTACAATGTAGTGAAAAGCAATTAGAAATTAACATAAAACAATCTCATATATTTATGTTATCTGATCTCTATTTGATTTCGTTCCCCTATTTGAAGAATTATAAAACAACATTCTATAAAGAGAAACACTTCAAATGCACTTTTGATAAATGCACTGGGTGGGGTTTGAACCCTGTACTTAATGACTTGTTTAAAATAATTCAAGCAATAAATTCACACATCAATACAAACATTTTCTCATATAAAAAAGAAAAACAAATTTGTTTTTGTCAAACAAATAGTGTGTGTAAATTCTTAGCTAATCACACTTATATTTTGCAAATGCATTCGATAAACTAAAATATATGGATTAGTCATACCTAAAGTAAAATGTTTGTTCGCTATAGACATCTAATTAAACGTGTTGAACTCTGCCACCTGCACAGGTAGTACAACTCACACCTTCCTAGATTAATAGAACTGTCGCCTCTGAAGATGTGAAAGTCAGAAAATAAACAATTTAAGCATATTGATAATTTTAATTATTGCTATGTGTACAGAAAAACCCCATCAGGATGGATCTAAACAGCTGATTTGTTTAATATAGTATCATAAATTAATATACACACATACATATCTACATATTTACGGTTAATTTCATATTCAGAGCGTGTTTCGAACATTTCAAATAAAGTGTGCAAAACAATAGATTAAGCACTATTATATCCGAGAACTTCTTCAAAACTAGCTGGATATCCGATTCGTATATAAATATAGAAACATTTATATATATCTCAAAATTGTAAATTGGCATTTGCAAAAAGTGACCAAACGAGGCAAATATCATTGTCAGAAGAATTAGCAAATCGATTGTTTCACAGTTATTCATTAGATGTCAATAAGGCGGCAAACGCCACCCCCCTCCCTCCCTCCCTCCCTCACACCCACCCACCTTTTATAATATTTATATTTTTTATACCGCGAAACGAGCTTCGAACAAGTTTCGCACTCTGCTCGAATAAATTGCTCCCAAATGTGGACACACACACACACACATGTATACATATGTATATACTAAGTATATAGTATAGTATATAGTGACATGTGTTTAAGAGAAGCATCGACATCGACATCGACATCGGCACCGACAAAATAAATAATTACAATAAAAGTGCCTGTTCATGGCCAAACAGGATTGTTAACGCTTATGTTTTTTTTTCTTTTGCCTAAAACATTTGTTTTTGTTATTGTTTTCGTTTGTGTTTCTACTGCTGCTGCTTCTTCTTCGTTTTTTGCAACACATTATTTATGCAAAAAAGCGGTTCATTGCTGATAATAAATAAATAGAAATCAAGAGACTGAAATTCCACAAATCGCATCAAAATTGACTTCGTTGTCTTCATTGACTTGGTTTTTGGCAGGAGATCTGTTTTAGCCATTTGTAAACCCGAACTTCTGCTCACTTAAGTGCCAAAACTAGTTTATGTCATATCTACATACGTATAGCATATCGCATATCGCATATTGATCGACATATTCCACTTATTGTATGATCCGAGATCTTCCGATCTTCGCTAAACTCTCACACAATCAAAATAAAACAAAATACGCAGAACAAAAGATTTTTTTTTTATGGTTCTTGAATTTAAGAGCCTAAACTGACTTCTATTTAAAATTGTCAAAGAACTTGCTAAATTTAATGACAAAACAATATTTAAAGTATAATATTTAAAAATATAAAAAATAAATAGAATAAATGCTTCAAATTTTTCCATATCAAAAATTGTCTTCAGATACTTTATTTCGTAAATTTATCAAAAAAAAAATGCACGTAAATGAGTTTTTAAATTTTATTAAAATAAATAACAAATAAATCATTTTTATATTCAAATTAAATTGCAATTCTCATATATTACATTTACAAAGATGACTAAATAAAATATTAGTTAACATATTCTATTATACATATATGTCCAAATATATATATGTCTACCATATTGTCCATCACCTCTGATATTTGAGCTAGCTAGGCCATAGACGTAATGCCCAGCCAGCGGGCTTTAATCATTTTTAATGCAGCTCTTGCAACAGAGGGCAGACGAAGTAGGCGTCAGCTTTTACCTCACTTTTTTTAATGCACTCTTGCAAAAAAAAAAATAAGAAAAAAGGAAAGATAAACCTAAAAAAAAAAAAGCAAATAAAACTCATTAAAAATGTTTGCTTGCATTTATGGCACAGGCCAAAGTTGTTGGCAACAGCTGTTGGCAACATGTTGCCGCAACAGGCGAAATGTTGCAATCGACGTGCAGCACGCGCACCTACAGTAATTGTGCTTGGCCCATCGTATAATCAATTTTCTTTCGTCACCACTCGAAATTCCATTCCAATTCAATAGAAGCTCTACTCGCATAACTTTCGATCTAACATATTATGGGTAAATCCCTCGCATCACAACAAAAACTGCCATTTCATGGAGGACAAACAGAAATCGGCTAATGCTGATTGTGATTCATGTTCGATGAGTAAATGACAACTGTTTAACAGCTGTGTCAACAGGAAAGCAAAAAAAAAAAAAAAAAAAACTTGATGCAGTCGCCAAGGTGTAAATAGGAATTGAAAGGCTAACGGCTAAATCGAATCTTCTGTTAGCAACAACAAAACAACTCATTAATTGCTCGACTAGAATATACCGACTCTGCAATAGTGCTGCTGTTTAGTTTTCCCCTCAATAATGGGAGAATGGGTGAGATATCCGAAATTTGAAACGTTTCATAGCTCTTGAGATTATGATATATAGAGCTATCGATTATTGAAAACAAACGTAATCTGCGGGTGTCATGGGAGAACCTACATATAAAATTGCATGTCTCTATTTCTTAAAGCTCCTGAGATCGATGCGTTAATACACATGGATAGACAGACGGTTAGGACTGCTTCCTCCTGTTATATACAAATTTTCTGGATATAAAAAATTGTAATTGGGTTAATTTAATAAAATGGGACGCGCAGTGGAATATTCCTTGATGTGTATTTTATTGATTTATCTCCGCCAATCTATGACACAGAGAATTAAAGATTTGACCAGCAACAATTTGGTCAGTCACCCCTTCAAACTTTGACTCGAACTGACGTCATGTTGAATCCGAATCAGGTTTTCAAATGCTGCTCAAAGGCAACGCGCGTTTGTTCTCTATGAGATATAACTATAAATCAATGCCGATGCCGATGCCGATGCCAAGCTAACAATTAGTTTAGCAAAATGAACCTGCCCTACAGGCTGTATCTATGCGATAGACGGTATCAGATACGTAATCTTAATTGAAAATCAAGACCGAAAGAGAAAACCAAACCACACAAACAATGCCGAACAGTAGCTCTGATCTGTATGGCAGCTGCGCTTGAGCCACGCCCCCATTTTAGTAGCATACGTAAACGATGTAACAGAGGCCGGTGTTGCGGCAATCTGTAAATCTGTAAATCTGTGCTTCTTCATTTGTTTTGAATTTTGTTTTGTTGACAAGCGAAATTTATTGATAAGCGTACAAAAGACTTAAGACACGAACGTGTTGGCGGAGTATCGAAAATGTGTTGTTGTTGTTGCTGTCATTTTGGCGTGCACATGTTGTCGCCTTGTTGTTGCTGTTGTTGCTGTTGTTGTTTTTGCTGTTTTCTTGTTGAACGCGTGCGTTGCGTGCTCCAACTGCAAATTGATGGCCCATTCCCACGAATTCTCTTTGTGGGTGGGCAAACGGACCAACAGAACGTGCCTCACATAAGCAACAAATCGAAAACAAATCCGAATTATTATATTATAAGAACAAACAAAGCAATTAAACAAAACGGAGCCCAAAACATAATTTGAATATGCAGTGCTATTTGTTGTTTTTGTTTTTGTTTTGCTTTTTGTCTTTGTTTTTGTTTTTGTTTTTGTTTTTGTTTATTTTTGGCGACTTTCAATTTGAGACAACAATCGCAAATCAAGATTTCATATTTAAATATAGACAAGCGTTCTTTGTTCATGACTGTCGTTTGCACCTAACCACTAAACTCATGAACCTCTAGTGCATACAAAGCGATTGATTAAAACACACAAATTCTGAAGCGCCTCAAACTACGCAAACAGAACAAGCCGAACCATCAAATACACTAACATTTCGCTTAATTGGACAAATTATATTTAAGAAAGGTAATTTAATAGTGAAATATACTTTAAATTCGAATACTAAATATCATAATACACCTGAAGAATCTTACGAGCATTAACTGTACAAAATAGTTTGTTATATAACTAATATTATAAAAAATAATCTCTATGTAGCATCTGAATTTATAAAACTTAATTTCGCCAAAATGTTTTTCTTACTTATTTAACTTAAGTTTGAGCAAAATGAGTGTCAATTTCAATATACCCCTCAGTAATGCATCAAAAGCAATTATTAATTGTCGAGCTCGAAATGAAAGTAGCCGAGGGTACATCGGACCCTTGACAATTCATCGACATTTAGTTTGGCTTTGACTTTGCAACGCACATCACATCAAACACACACACATATATATTTATATTTATATAGTTATACATATAGATACTATAGTGAACAAACAGTTAAAACATATCGAAATACATACACGAGATATATTGTCACAATGACTGTGGTGCGTCGTCGACTGCGACGTCAGTCTCTCAAGGACTTTCTGGGTGCACTTTATTCGCATCGTCGCTTTTCACTGGAAAAACTTCGTCATTTTCAGCAATTGCAAAGTCGCCGGCATTTGATGTGTATGTGTAAGCCAATCCAGTGACTAGTTAATAACTGTAATTAACCAACATTAGCCACAGATTCTTGTATGTATGTATGTATGTATGTATGTATGTAGATGCGGTTAGTTCTAGCTTGTGTAGCTAGCTAGAAGATTTTATGGTTGTCTCTTATGATTTTTAAAAGGGAATGCAGATTGGCAGCTGCTGCAGCAGTTAAAAGAAAAATTCCCTTTCAAACTGGTTGCAGAACAGCATCTAAATGGCCGGCAAAAGATAGTCCGCAGAACAAGTTAAATATAACCACAAAAACAAAAATAAAAAACGAGACAAATCCAGCCGCAAGATCTAAACAAGGTCGCAACGAATCCAAAATGCGCTTTGCGGTTTAAGCCTACAGTCTCAAGATCAAGATCGATTTCAATATGATTCATCCAATTTAAATTGTTGACCATGTTTGTGTGTCTGTATTCACCGGTGCGTTCATTCCGTTAGGTAGGTGTGAAAAAAATACAAAAACAAACATATATATATATATATATGTATATATATATATATATATATTATATATATACATATGTGATGAGGTTTTTGTTTTTGTTGTCTGACTTAATAAGTATTATTTAATACTAAACATCAATTAATCCGTTTGATCTTTTGTTATACAAATTATATATGGACAAGTATGACTGAAGCTAATATGCATTAAGTTTAAAAACAAAACGAAATTGCATTTTTATTAGTTGATCACGTAACTAGAGAGTAAGAAATTACATATGCAGATTTTAATATTAGATTGGGGCTTTCCGATGGTTCTTATATGGAAAGACTACTAGAGAAGATAAGTAAAAGCTTTAAAACTAGATCGAGATTATTTTAGGCTATATCCGAAGAGTTGAGAGTTCTGATTTGTAATAATAATGATGACCAATTAATGACTGGTCAAATTCCCTAAATCTGATTTATATATAGAAACAGATTTACATATCGAATAGCCCAATAAAAAATTTCCGATCTCGTGATAGTTTCTTGGTATAATACATAAAATCGTTTAATTATCTTTCCCTGAAATAAACATAAATATATAATTATATTTATATATAGATATAGATATGGCCATTAACGTCATTTCGCATATGTCGTATGCCCCATGAAATAGCATCGACTGTGCATTTTAATAGTAAACCCATTAAAGCCAAACAAGTCATGGCTATGGTTACGGCTATGACTGTGGCACTGACCAATCGACTATTCCTTGGCAGATGCAAATGTGTATACATATACATATACACATACACATACACATACATATACAGACCTGTAGAAAAGCAAAAGTGTAAGTTTATTCCTGTTTAAGCATAGTCGTAGATTTGAATGCTGATTGCTGCTGCTTGATAATTGGAAACCCGTTTTCTGGCTTCCAACTCCTCCATCCAATGGGATCTCATTTATGGCTCAAATTCCCTTTTCACAGTTGACAAGATCTTCTAGACGAACAAGTTGCCAACTTGTTGGCTACAGTGAACACTCTCACTAGTGAAGATCAAATCAAATGAAGTTCATTTGCATGCACGCATATAAAAATATAAAAATGGGGCTGTGACTTATTTGCTATGGAATTCCTCCACGTTGAATTATGGAAGACTCATCCAATAATTCAAACCACTTACGTTGAGTATTCGCTTACACTCACGAGGAACTCGGCTGACAGAGCTTGACTGTGCCGAGATAATGCTTTTCATGGTGATTAACATAATTTAAATCAGACAATCATTGAGACTGGGAACAGACCTCAGAGCTAGCGTATATATAGGATAGTTAAGACGACAGACAACCTGTCGTTGGGACATTTCAGGGTCAACTGTGCGACTGCTATAATCTCTATTTAATAAATTATATACTTAAGCTTAATTGTTAGTTGTTTTTCTATTAATATATATATATATATATAGTTATATGCCAAGATCTTTTACGATCGATTCACATTGATGACGTTACATATTTAATCCCTTTTAGTTAGTCTATTGAATCATCAATTTGCATTCAAATTGATCCACGCGTTACCCAGTTTACATAGTTGGGAGTTCTTTTCAAAAAAAAAAAATACACGTAATAAAACTATTTCAAATTTTTCTCAAAGGGCCCGTCAGACACGCGTAATACCAAAATTATTGGAAGCGGTTCGAACATGTTCGTGTGCCGAAATATATTACAATATTACTTTTGATATGCAAATTATTTTAAATGTTATGCATAATTCTTTTTTTTTTTTCAACTTTATTGTGCGTGTGTGAATGATTTTTTTTCTTCGCTTCAATTCTGAATTTTCATTTTTGCGTGTCGCACACGCTGCCAATTTATGCATAATTAATCGTGTCTTAATTAACTTAATGAGGTCATTTATATGTACTCGTCGCAGTTTATCAACTTATTTCAATATATAGTATAAATTGTCCATCTATAAATAATATTTATTTATTTCTTTTTTTTTTTTGTTTCATTGCAGGCGCTTTTTTGCTGCTGGCCATTGGATTTTTGGCCATAACAGCCGCGGTGCTAGTTAAAGTATTTCAACCCTACGACTTGATATTCAAATGGGTAAGTCCAATAAACAGAGACTAAAGCTTTTTAACTGCCGTCCTTAGCCTTAGCCAATCGATTGGCCAAATGATCGATCGACCATTATGCGCCACTTGCCTTCGATAATTGTATTGGCACGTACGTCAATACAATATTAGCCACATAGTTTTTTGTTTTTTTTTTTTCTTTTTGACTGCGCTTCATAAATGCAGCCCCTATTTGGCCCACCATTGAAGGCCCCATATTCGAATATATGTAGTTATTTATCTGCTATATGTTTGAATTCTTGCAGAAATTGGTAATGACCGACAATGGGGAGATCTTCAATCTTTGGGCCAAGCCACCAGTCGATTTGTATATCAAAATATATCTATTCAATATTACCAACGCGGAGGCCTTTCTTGCGGGTCGTGAAAAGATGAGAGTGGAGCAAGTGGGTCCCTATGTGTACAAGTAAGTAACTAAAAACTGGAAAAAAAAACAGTATTTTTTATCGAAATATTACATTATATATTTGTTTTATAGAGAGCTCATGACACATGAGAATATCACATTTAATGACAACAATACCATGTCCACGAATCCCAGTCATCCATTGGTCTGGCAAGAACATCTATCCGAAGGTCGGCGAGAGGACGATCCGGTCATAATGCTGAACATAGCTATGCTGGTGAGTTCTATAATATATTTGATCTTAACAAACAACAAATCCTCAGACAACAAACTCATTATATTATAATATAGCATTATATTATAAAACTCGTTTGAATGCAATCTCTAAAGTTTTCCTCTTTCATTTTTTCATTCAATGGAATGGAAAAAAACAGTGTAGAACAACGCGACTTTAATAATTTATTCATAATGCAAATTGCAAATGACAAGCCAAAAGGAAATTCCTATTTATTAGAGAGAGAGACAGAGAGAGAGAGAGAGAGAGAGAGAGAGAGAGAGAGAGAGAGAGAAAAACTTCAATTCCTTAGATTTGCAATTACAATCTGAACTGATGCAATCTGATGACAGATTATTGACTATCGACGTATCTCCATTGAGTATATAGCCAGCCATTATCGTGGCTAATTTGTCACGGAAAGTAACCACATAATTAACCGTTAGTCTGCCGACTACAACAATAACAATAACAATAAATATCGCGTGCCGCGCACATGACGAAAACAAAAATGAAATTGAAAAAATAAGAGAAAAAAACACAGCTGTGAAATGCAAACAGCAACAACAATAACAAAAGCCTCAGCATTAACGGCAGGCGGCGAGGCTCACGTTTAGGTCAATAAACGTAACAACAACAAAACAGTTACTCCACAGTAGCGTCAAAAATTGCCATAATGCTTAACGAAATGCTTGGCAATTAATTTGCCCGAGTGTGGGAGTGTGTGAAAGAGACAGCTAGAATGCGAGCAATTGAGTAGCAGGGCTGCGCTTAGCAGCTGACGTGCGAATTACTACCGTTATCTATTAGACACTTAACTATCTCGCTCGCTCGCTCGCACGCACGCATACTCCAACAGCACACATACACACACACGCCTTTTCGAAAGTCTTACTTGTGGTTGTGTTTCGTTGCTGATATTGTTGTTGCCATTACAATAATAATTGCCGCTATCTGTGGGCGTGTTTGTTATTGTCAGTTATTTTCACTGATTAATGACGATATCGTATTTTGATATCGTAAACAAATCAAAACAGCTTATACTATGTACAAACATTCATCAATAATGCGAATTACGGCTATAATTAATTATTGACTTTATGATGTTTCAATTAAATAGACTTTAAATTAACATAGTTGCAGTTGCTTAATTAATGCAAAACAATGTGTCGCGCACAAAAAGTTTAAGTGCCAATTTGTAGGTTAGATTCACGATAAGAACAACAAGAAGAAATGCTAAATAATTTGCTTAGCATCCGGGTGCAATCTGGTACCAAAATGATGAATAATGCATTGCACCTTGTCTGACATGCGTCTGTCAACCTGGCCACGGGGGGATTAACTGACACCTATTGAATATTAGCTGCTACACAGGAAGTTGATAATTAATGGTCATTAAGTGCTCTATTTATTAACTTCTACTTTAACGAACAGTGTGAGAAGCTGTTGATATAGCACGCACAGACATGTTAGATCCACACTTGAGGTGTGATCAGCACACCTGTTATGCATTTCAACTGTGTTATAATTATAATAATAATTATTCATCGTTCTTTCAGGCCATCTCACATTTGACTGCCAAAAGTAACTTTTTAGTACGGCTGCCATTGCAAGGAGTCTTTACCACCACGAAGTCGGAGCCCATTGTCAAAATGACTGCTAGGGAGTTTATGTTTGGCTTTCCATCGGCGTTGGCCACGCTGGGCAATACCCTGTTGCCCAACTGGATATCGTTCGAGAAGGTCGGATTGATTGATCGCATGTATGATTTCTCAACGGACTTTGAGACGTTCTATACGGGCGTGCCAGACCCGGCCATATCGGGCCTATATGCCACCTACCTGGGCAACAAAACGCTGCCCCAATGGGAGGGCGATCATTGCAGCAACATTGAGTACGCCTCCGATGGTACCAAGTTCAAAAGTTTCATTCAGGCCAACGAGACAGTCAAGTTTTTCCGTAAGAGCATGTGCAGGCCCATCAATTTGGTAAGTGATACTTATTACAGAAAACAGTTATTAGTTAGATATTAATCAGGTATATATATATATATATATGTTTTTTTAATAACAGTATCGACAAGGTGAGGAGCGCACTTTTGGAAGCCTGAAGGGCTATAACTACGTCTTCGAGGAAAATGCCTTTGACAATGGTGCCTTTAATGAAGCTAACAAATGTTTCTGTCGCAAGGGTAAGTCAATTTAGTTTGTGCATTTTTTATACCCTTTAATTAGTAATACACAATTTTTATGAGCTGCATTTCTGTTTAAGTACCCAAACAATTAAAAAATATAAAAAATTGTATAACTTTAAATGCTATTACTTCATTGCATTTTGAATTTGTAATTTCGTATTATTAATTCTGTTGTCTAGAACTCAATCAAGTGAGCTAAGTCTCATTCTTTACGATCGGCGTCAGTAATTTTAATTGCCAGCTACAAAGCGCAAAAAATTCTTGTTTTTAAACGGAACCACTTGCGCTAGCTAATTGATATACCCCTTTTTGATATTCAGTTATCAGTTAACATGGAATGTTTTTCAAGTTTACGGATTGTAAGCACCGCTCAATGCGGCTCAATGACAGTCTCCAAAATATTCCATAATATTAAAGCTGTGACGCAAACGGCGACAACGCGTTTCGCATGTTTCAAAACATTTATATATCGCGATTGTTTTTAGTTTCTTGTTTGTAACGATTTGTAATGAAAGTTCTAGATAAAGTCGTGCGTCACAATTTAAGACACGCAATTGGGTGCCTTAAAAGGGGGGTCGTACCATAACATGTTTTTCCGATGTAAAACTGATCCGTTAATAATAACCTTCAAAATATATACAAAAAAAAACCCAAAAAAATAAAAGAGTGAAACTAATATTGAATCGAATTCTTGTTCTGTTTGCAGGCGATTGCCAGCCGGTCGGCTTGATTGACGTTACGGATTGTTATTACGGTTTCCCCATCTCTCTCAGCTTCCCACATTTTATGAATGGAGATGTTGGCCTGGTCGAGAATATTACCGGCATGCAACCTGATCCAGAAAAGCATTCAACGGCATTTGTCATCCAACCTGTAAGTAACCTTGCTGATACACAAAAAGTTGTCGTGTTGTTGTTGTCGTTGCAACTTTCAATACTTAAACGCATCTGAAATAATGAGCCACAAAATATTCGATAATATTCGCAACAGTTAATTAAACATTCACCACATTAACTGTTACAATTGACTTACTCGAAATATTCGAGCTAATCACGCTAAAGTTGTTGACATTATGGTTGCTACTAGTGTTGTTGTTTTTTTTTGTTTTTTTATTAATTTGCTTACCTTCCAATTGAGAATAATCGCATGGAAGTCAATTGTTTATTATTGAAATTTATATTTACATTTCCGGCTAATTAAGTTAACCGTAAATACAGCTAGTCACGACTAAGCTGATATTCTTAAAAGCGATTAAATTTTATGTATAACAGGAAATAAATAACAAACGCAACTTAATTGACGGATCAATTGCAACCTTCGTTTCGTTGCATCCACATAACACAAATGTTATCCATAACGGTTTCGCAATTGGTACATCGCTGCAAGTTGTAACATGTTCAAGTTCGATAGTTCCACTTGAAGCCTACAACACTAATTAGTTATTGAAATTTAACAACACTTGCGTAATTACTAATTAGTGCTGTCCGTTTAATCAAATCAAAGCGATTGGAAAATATATAGTTAATATTTATACAATCAAATAATTGTCACGCGAACGTTGAATCAATCATTTTGTCAATAGCAGCAATTCAGAGTCAATCAAAATATGTTTCAAGGAAATGTAAACTCAGAATGCGAATTCCGCGAAAAAAGCTTCGAAACAAAATTTAGCCTAAGGACAACAGGCACTACCAGGCCTATATTTAAGCAATTATATCGAATTAGGCCAAGTGCAACCAAAATGATGTCGAACTTGGCACTTAACAACAACAACAACAACAACTACAACTGCAAGTGCAATAACATATCACTACCGGATAGCTTCTAAATTACATATTTGCACGCATTTTTAGGAATCTGGTCTGCCGCTGTCGCTGTCCGTAAAAGTGCAAATCAACATGCATTTTAAGGATTTGCATAACTATCCGAAAGTCGCCGAATTTAGTTATTTAACAGCTCCAATGCTGTGGTTCGAGATCGTAAGTAAAATTGACTTACATTCCACTAAGCAACAGAGTGATTAACATAGTTCTGTAATCGTTCAGATGATGCCTAAGCTGCCGGACGAGCTGGACACGCGTTTTAATTTCTATTTGAATCTTCTGCCCTTGGTCAATCCTTTGGGTTTTTGGGGTGCCCTAATAGTGGGCGTGGGATTGCTGGTGTTTGCCATAACACGTGCCACGCTGCATATGTCAAGCTTCACACGTCAGGCTACGAACATTTCGGATGGCAAATATGCACGTGCCAATCTGTTGCAGAATCTTACGGGCAGCGGAGGCATCATTGGTGGCGGCAATCAAGTGTACAATCCTTGTGAACTCAAGCTGCTGGATGATGTACCTGCGGCGAAAAAACATGTCATTATACGTGGCAACAGTGACGACGAGACGTATCAGGAGCGCAGACAGTCGGCATACGCACTCGAGCTGGAGCCAGCGCTCTCTGATGAGGAGAGCAGCGATGAGGGCAACGAGAGCGATAATGTTACTCTCAGCCGCAACTCCACCACATCCAGTTCGTGCATAGAAGAAGAGCATGGCGATGACGATATTTGCATAGATTGCTTCGACGGTGACGATTTGGATGTGAACGTGGATGGAGGCAGTGCAGGCAAAAAAGGCGCGAAGCAACAGGTAAGCAACCAGCTTTATTAGTTATGTCACTAATTGGGGGCGAGCAGTAAAACACCTGATCTAAGTGCGCCGACACGTTGTAAGGAAATCGACGCCAAGCTGTCTAACGTGTCTTGCTGAACGTTCATTAAGTCGCGCTATTGTTTATTGTCCGAATTAACGACCGCTTTAAATGAAATTGATTAGGTTCAAAAGCAGTCGGCAACAGTCGATACCTCAAACAAGTTTTCGGGGTGAATAAAGTATTAAATAGTTACGCGTGTTGGTTCTTCTGCTGGGATTTGCATATAGTAGAATATATACATGTTAATTAAACTATATTTGCTTTCTTTTTATTTACAGTTGGGCGTTAGTTTGGCCAGCAGCGGCTTTGCTTCGTCGCCCGCCTCGACCAACAGCTCCAGCTCGCATGTGAATGTCGACAGCGAGAAAAGCGGCAAGAGTTGGACACCTTATGCTCATCCCGAGAAACTTGGCGGGTCAGGAACATTGAAGCACGTGTAGAGATAGAGTTAAGCCACCAGTTTAGTATTTAGTTTAGGTTGTCGGTTTTCATATGATGGATGTTTGTGCATATTTGCAAGTGCATTTCTCGTGTGCTTGTTTGGTTGGGCATTGGCATCGCCACTTTTGGTTTTATATAGCAATTTATATAGTGTAAATAATATGAAAACCAAGTGCTGGTTTTATTACTGTGATAGCTTTAAACAACAAAAGATCGATGTTTGTATATCCTCTGTATATTCCAAACAGCATAAGAAATGCTGATGCTTTTTACAAAACAGTAACATTTGTATGGCATTATTTATATCGAGTTTAAGCAGTTTGTAAGTTTCGTTCGCTTTATTTAAATAAGAAGTCACCTCCATGAGGTGCCAACAATAATTTGAATTTAAATATGAATTAAAGCAAGTTATGATGAAATCTCAATAAGAAAATTTACCTACAATTGTAGTTCAAGTTCATAATCTATGCTAAAAATTGCTGTGATTTTTGTATTGAAGCAGAATTTATACGTAAACGCAATACAAAACAAGGCGTTTGGAAAAAAAAAAATTTAATAAAAAATAAATATCTTAGCCTTAGAACATGTAATTCTACCACTTAAAATGCAATTAATGCATTAATTGTAATACAAACCATTGAATATATATTGTAATATAATATAAATCGTAATGTTTGAATTTAAATTTTATAATATATGCCATTAAAGTATACTTAACAATTTAAATAAATATCAATACTGTGTTTTTGTTTATCAATTACATCCTCAGTTTAAATATGGCGCGCAGTAATAGAATTTAACAGAACTACTCCACCACTTAACAGAATTGACAATATGTACTCATGTACTCATGCTTCTCAATATACTTTGAAATTAACCTTCGCTCGTCTTACTCTCGACGGGTTGAATTTGAAAGATGCTCACGATATTCAATATTGCATTGCACGATACTATCGTTAAAGCACCACCACTATTGCATATAATAATATCTTACTCAGATAAATAGGTTGTCTACTTCATGTAGCATAATAGTTCTAAATATTTACATAAAATGTCAAAATATTTTTCGGCCTAATAACACCCAAAAAGAGCCCAACTGCTACATTAAGGCAGCCGCAAACAAATACGCAGGGTAAGAAAATAGGTCCAGAGACTTTGGACCCGATATCAAAACTGAGTTCAATCATTCGCAAGGCATTGCACAAACCCCTCTCACTTTCCGTCGCCGACGCTGACGCCTGTGTTGGCAGCGATAACAAAAATAACAAGCCACAGGTATGTGGCTGCGGCGGCGGCGGCAGCGACTGCGGCAGCGCAGTTTTAATATTGGTTAAAAAGAAACCGGTCGTGTTTTCTGTGATATCAATTGGTAACTGCAGTTTTGCCTACGTGGAGCAGCACATATTTGGCGTTTGCCTTAATATAGTTAATGGCCAGGTGCTGAGTCGCTAACAGCGTTCTCCCTAGCGTTAATCTTAACGCCCTGCTTATCGCCATTCCCTACGATTATGCACACTTATCAAAGGTGAAGAACACAAACAAAAGTTTAATTACACACACAGAAAATAACCTTAGGACTTTAATAATACAGCTAGTATTTTGTTTTTTTCTTATATGCAGAGCTCAAGTTGAGAGCGGAGTTGAAAAGCCCGAAAGCGAAATGAGATTGTTAAGCAACGGAAGTGTATTTTGGAATTTGGTAAGTGATTGTAAAATATGTACCAATGTGCAATATATATGTAACTGACATCGCTTTTACAGACCAAAAATTCCGTCAAAACAGCTCCAGCCTCGAATGTTCTTATTAAGCTGGTAGCTGCCAACTATGGCAACAAAAGTCCGGATCAGCCGAAAGAGCCGCAGAAGCCAAAAGAAGCCCCACAGCAAAATCTTTTAAATTACCATGTTCTGCCACTCAAGGAAACCTTGGATCGTTTCATGCTCACCGTCCAGCCGCTGCTAACGCCCGCGGAGTTCGAGAAACAAAGAGAAATAACAAACGATTTTAAAGACAATGAAGGCGATAAGCTTCAAGCCATACTCGAGCAGGTCGGCGCGAGTGAGTGTAACTGGCTGGCAGATCGCTGGCTAAAGACTGCTTATCTGCAATATCGTGATCCAGTTACTGTTTATGTAAGTCCCGGCATGACATTTCCTGTACAGGAATTCAAAGACCGAGCCGATTTTGTAAACTATACAGCCAAAGTAATCTTTGGTCTAGCCGAGTTTAAGAGCATTGTGGATGCTGGTAAGATTCCTATTGTCAAAATGGGCAAGAACGAGCTGGACAATAGTCAGTTTGGCAAAGTGTTTGGCACCTGTCGTATACCCATCCGCGGCACGGATCAGCTTGTGTACAATCCCTGTTCCAAGCACATTGTGGTCATCTACAAAAATCATGTAAGTTCGCCTCGTACACGAATCCCCGATACCCTTTACTTACCTATGATCAATTCAACAGTTCTACAAGCTGGAGTTGTACGACGCGGATGAAACACTTTTGTCTGCTCCAACGCTAGCTGAACAGTTAATTTCTATTATGGATGCGGAAACTGAGATTGGAGTACCCTATGGAATTCTCAGCACAGACACGCGAGACAATTGGGCCGAAGCCTATGAGCAACTGTCCAAACTACCCGCAAATTGTGATGCCATAAGCACAATTCAAAAGTCGCTCTTCACTGTTTCACTCGATGAGTGCAGTCCATACAAGAAGGATGACCGAATGAATAACCTAATTCTGTCGCTGATTCATGGCGGAGGTAGCACCTTGAATAGTGGCAATCGTTGGATGGACAAAACCATTCAACTGGTGGTTAATCCAAATGGAAACGTTGGCTTCACCTATGAGCATTCACCAGCTGAGGGTCAGCCCATTGCTATGATGATGGACTATGTGGTGAAAAAGATGTGAGATTTTAAAATGCAATCTTTGTAACTCTTTGTATGTTTCTATATATTATATTACCTATTTTCAGGAGCGAGACTAGGGAATATGGTAATTGCGGCTCCACCAATGCTTGTCAAAAGCCTGAAAAGCTGAATTTCGCTCAGACGAATCCTTGCATTGAACAATTGCTGTTCTATTCAAAGCGTAACATCGATTTACTCGCAACTAATTTGCAAATGAAGGTGCTGAAATTTGATGGCTATGGTAAAGACTATATCAAAAATAAGCGTCTGGGACCAGATAGTTTTGTGCAGATGGCAATACAGCTCGCGTTCTATAAGTAAACACGATTCAAATATTATGGCTATACAAATATCTAATGTCTTACATATTTACAGAATGCATAATGTACCCACGGCCCAGTACGAATCGGCTCATCTGCGTATTTTTATTAATGGACGCACGGAAACCATCCGCTCCTGCTCGAATGAATCGCTTGCCTTTTGCAAAGCGATGAGCGCCGAAGGTACGCCCGCGGATGTGCGCGCTAAGCTGCTGCGTCAGGCAGTCGTTGCTCATCAGGCGTATACGAAGCTGGCGCTGCAGGGTCGGGGAGTTGATCGGCATCTGCTGGGTCTGAAATTGATGGCACAGGAAAATAAAATGCCCATACCCAAGTTCTACTCATCATTGGGCTATACGAAGTCAATGCACTTCCGTATGTCAACATCACAGGTGGCCACCTTATACGAGGCGTTCATGGGCTACGGTCCGGCCACGGAAGACGGTTACGGCTGTTGCTATAATCCACGGTCGTGTGATATTATTTTGGCCATCTCCGCGTGGAAATCGAATGAACAAACAGACCCCAACAAGTTTGCCGCGGCACTAACAAAATCTTTCAACGAAATGAAGGCTGTAATTGACGCAGAACCTCAGAAATCAAAGTTATAGTGCATTAACAAATTATGTTTTATAATGTTTATTAAATTCGAAGTGCGATTAAAGACTGGCTGAATTTTTTTTTTATACCAACATCCATTTACATATATCAATTCAAAACTCAGTAAGTCTTACTTCATATTATCACATCAAGCTTGCGTTATACATATTGTCTAGCGTCTAAATTTGTTATATTCTTTCGATTCTACTCTAAATTAAATGATGCGTGCCATAATCTCTACTGAACCTTTCTTGAGCAAAGTTAGTATGCATCCATCCACCATTCGATTGATCTAATCCTTAATTTCGCTCGATGCAGTGCTTTAGCAATGGTCGTAGCTTTAGTAAACAGAATTCCAATGATCCGTCAAGGCATTCCAGGACATCAACCAAATCTAATTCCATAAAGGAAAAGGCTTTTGCGACGAAACTTTTGGACTATGTAAAGACGTGGGGTAAACCGCAGCAGGAAATACCAAAGCCGAAGGACATTATGAAACCCCGAGAAGCAAATGTCGAACAGCAGCAAAAAGAGGCTCAAAGGTCGCCCAAAATCAAGAAGATAACGGTTACCAAAAATTATTCAACTAACCCAGTTAACAAACCGACTCAGACTAATCGAACAGATACAAATAATTCAGCGTTCCATTCAGGCCCAGCTCCCGAATTGGGCAGCAGCAAGGCTCCAGAAGCCAGCGCAGCGCCGATGTCAGCGGTGAAGGCTAATCAGCATGTGGGCAAGGCAATTCCATTGGAGGACAATCAAATTAGGCAAGTTGAGATGCCACAGATGGAACGTCGATTGCCCAAGAACTTGCTCAAGTATCCGGTCATACCGCTGCACGAGACTCTCGGCCGTTATTTGGAGAGCGTACAACCGCTAATTAGCCAGAAAGCATATGAAAAGGAACAGGAGATAGCAATGGAGTTTCTGCAAGGCAAGGGAAGTGAACTACAGTTGTTTCTACAGGAAGCTGGACAAAATCATGTCAATTGGCTCACCGAACGGTGGACCAATGCCAACTACTTGCGTTATCGTGCACCACTTACCATATTCTCGAGTCCGTGCATTACGTTTCCCATGCAATGCTTTCGGAACAGCTTAGATTATTTGGACTTCACTGCCAGGGCCATATTTGCCATGTGCGAGTACAATAAGCTGGTGGAGAACGATCAGATACCCATCGGCACACTGGATGGCTTCGATCTGGATAATAGTCAATTCCAAAATGTTTTCGGCACGGTGCGCATACCGCAACGCTCCTGCGATTTCCTGCAACAATGTCCATCCAACTATGTGGTGGTCATTCACAAGAATAACGTAAGTTCCTTGCCATAGGATGATAAGCCAATTTAATTCGGGTTTTCCTTTAGTTTTATAAGCTACCTGTTTACGATGCCGAGCAGAAGAGGATCAATAATGTGTTCCAAATCAGAAAGCAACTGTTGAAGGTTGTTAAATCTGGTCGTCGTTTGGGTGCAGCGATCGGACTGCTCACCCATGATAAACGCGACAATTGGGCCGAGGGCCGTGAGATACTTTTTCGCAATGAGGAGAACGCCAAGGCTATTCAATGCATTGAGCAGTCCCTCTTCACCGTCTCCCTGGATGATTTGGTTGCAGTGCCGACCGGCCTGGAGCGTTCCACGTTGGCGGCCCAGATTTTGCATGGGGGTGGCTCTCATATGAATAGTGCGAATCGTTGGATGGACAAGACCCTCCAGCTGATAGTCAATCCCAATGGCATGTGCGGAATCTGCTGTGAGCATGCGCCTGCTGAGCCCCAACCGGCGGCCAGCATTATGGACTATATACTAAAGAATATGTATGTATGCTTTGTCTATAACTTAGTCGATTTACATTATCTGATGATTGAATTGCCTTGCAGCACGAAGCCGAACTATGGAAGGGACTCCACCACTACGTATACGAACGACTCATTGGAATGCATTAATTTCGCTGATGCCGATGAGTGCATCACGTTCTGGTTGACGACTGCGAATCGAACGGTTAATGAGCTCAGTAGTCGGTTGCAGTTGCATGCCTTCCAGTTCGACTGCTATGGCAAGGGCCTGCTGAAAGCCCAGTGCCTGGAACCAGATAGCTTTGTGCAGATGGCACTGCAACTGGCCTTCTATAGAATGCATAGAGAACTGCCCGCCCAGATGGAGTTCGCACACTTGCGTATATTTAAATTCGGACGCAGCGAGGCCATACGCTCCACATCAAATGAATCTCTCAAGTTTGTGCTGGCCATGACTTCAAACAGTGCCACGAGTACTGAACGTCTGTTGGCCCTGAACACTGCTGTGGACTACCATCGGCAGCAGGCGATGTTGGCCCTGAAGGGACGCGGGGTGGATCGACATTTCTTCGGTTTGGAGCAGATGGCGCGTGAGCACGGCGTGTCCTTGCCCTATTTCTTCCACTCTGAGGGGTATCTAAAGTCACAAGATTTTCGCATACTCAGCTCTCAGCTGATGACTCCACACGATTCGTCCATGGTCTATGGACCGCTCAACTCGGATGGTTATGGCTGCTGCTACAATTTGCGCGAGGGTGACATAACCTTTGCCATATCTGCATGGAACCATAATCCAAAGATCTCTTCTGCCAACTATGGCACGGCAATTGAATCGGCACTGGCCGATATGGGGCAGCTCATTCTGGAAACGGGCAGCCCTTCCTCCGCTCCCCAAGCTGTCGGTAGTAGCACGCAGAACTAGCGATATATATTAGATTCTTTTATTTATTATATTATACCTAAAGCAAATGTAAAACAAAAATTCAGTGGCTCAGGCATAAAATTTAATTATTTTATATTTGTATTATTCCAGGCGGTTCCTCTAGTCCTTTTTGCAGTGATAGCAGCTGCAGGAGACGGCGCTCTTAAAGGTCACATTCCGAACACCCTGCATGCAGAGCACTCGACGTTGTATCTGAATGAGATAGAGCTTATACCTGATCCATAGACAATCTCTGACATCTACTCACCTCTTCAGATTTCATCATATTGCAGCACTGGCCCACCGACACCACCGGCTTGGGTGCTTTTGACATTCCCGTTAGCACGGACGGTATCGATGGCACCGCATATGATTCACAGAAGCCGCGACAAGCATTTGTTGTAATCGAAAACTCCACACAGTCCGGTATTGAGATTTTGCGTGTATTTCCCACCTTGTGGCAACCGGGACGCAGCCACGTATCCTTGCCGGCCAGATTGCTCTCGGCGGCCAGGAAACAGGACCAGAACAGCCAGAAAACGAAAACTAGTTGCGTTGACGACTTCATCTCGTCCGTTGGTCGATGCCGACTGTTGGCTGAGTCCCAACTTGCACTCCATTTTATTCTGGTCAATGTATTACGACGCCTGCGCAAAGGACAAACTTGAAACCAAGTCGTGGGCAATGGGCTGTACTCAATGACTCAATGAGGAAAAGTCATGGGGCATATTTTCCTTTAAATATTCATGCATTAAAAGAATGTTTGCATATTTTTATTTCTAATTTGGCTAAAAAGTAATACCAGAAAAGAAGCCCCTATTCATTCCTGATATGCTAAATATGGAACATTTTTATCGAGGCATATTTAAAATGAAAGGACAATTATAGAACAGGAAACAGTCAAAAGAACAATAATTTTGACTTTAAATCTCGAGGACTTTCAATGCATTTGATTCCCATAGGCTTAAAAATATGTATTTTATTTTTTCAGATATACTCTAGATAACCAAAATTTGGTGGGTTAAATTATACCATCGACAACGTGCTATTATACCGAAACTTCCGCTTACATGAAAAATAAAGATGCATTTCAATAATTTATATAACTCATTGTTTTTAATTGCCTTTAAAGTGTAATGTATATTAAATTCAGTTACTTTATCTTTTAAGAGCCTTTGCCTAGATCGACAGTAATTTTATTTGAAAAAAATGTTGCATAGCCTCAGGGGCCGTTGTGTGCCAAACTTGGACAGAAAATGAAATGTGAACAGAAATAATAGTAGCTGGGCGGTCAGAAATTTGAGTAGGCTGAAAATGTTAACCGACTGTTAACTTAACACAATTATGTTAATCGACTATTAGTTTAGCATAGTTATGTAAGCCATCTGTTAATATAACATGATTACGTTAATCTACAGTAAACTTTAAATTATTGTGTTCGTTGAATGTTAGTTAACTTAATTATGTTACCCAACTGTTAAACAGTTAGAATAATGCTACTTTAACATAATAATATTTAGCTTAACTATTTTCATTAATACTCTTCAGATAGTTTTACTATTTTTACCTTTTATCATATTATTCGAAATCAAGGGTAAATTAGGCTCCCGTCATGTATAAATATTACCTTTCGATAGATTCTGAAAATCAGTTAAACAACGACTATAAAGGATATTTATAAATACAATCTATAGAGTATAGTATGATCCATATGAGTCATATATGCAATAATTTCAATAAGAGTCCCATATCAATCATTATTACTATTACAATTATACAAATAAAAATACAGATAAGGATGTTTAGAGAATTAAAACTATGAAAATAAATGTGTAAGATGTTTGGAATCACCGAATGTAATACAAATTAGTACGATTCTCTTTGGCTTTGCGCCATATGTCTAGGAAGTTAGTGCTTAGTTTAGAAAGCCAAAGCAATCTGAACATTTTGAAAGTCTGACTATACCTTTGCCTGGCTTATGGTACTCTTCTATGCAGTTAATAAATGCGATACGGACAAAAAGGTGGGTAAGCGAATAGGTGTTAGCTCCACAGGTGGATGCCAAAGGGTTTGCACACACACAATTGAACCTGCTTAGAGTGCTTTCAGTTTTTAGTTCTCACTTAGTAGTCCCATTTCGTGCGTTACGAGAACTGTCTCGTTGTTGTTGATTAATTATCGAACATTATTTCTGTTCCTATTGTTAAATACGGAGAGATCTCTCCCTAAAAACAGCCCACAAAAAATACAAAATATCAACAAAACGCGTTTCGCTTGGTAGGATACCATTCTCGATTACCGCCGCATCCACATGCAATTACTGTAAATCAATTTCAACCTGTTTTTCCCAAAACCGAATGATCGGATCTAGACAAGGACCAGGATTTCAGACCCAACCGAGAAAAAATCGCTGGCTCGCTTACGCTATGAATCGGCAAAACGGTAATCATTTACATGGCATGAATGAGGGCCAACTGGAACTGGCACCGATCGAAATGGTGGACGTGGAAATGGACGGCAGCTTTCAAGGGGATGAACTCGATAACAATCCCACACAGAAGCCCTCCACTAAATCGCTATCACCCATTGTCAGCGATCATGCTCTCAACGTGCTCAACGAGCTGCGCGAGGCGAATCTCCTGTGCGATGCGCAGATCTCGGTGGGTGAGCAGTCCTTCAATGTGCATCGTGCCATCATGTGTTCCTGCAGCTCATATTTTCGGTGAGTGTGCCCCATAATCCCGATAATCAATCAATCAATCAATGATTCCCTAATCGATGGCATTTTCCGTGTTTTCCGGCAGCGCACAGTTTACGGGGTTCAACAGCCGTGCCGGAGCGGGTAATGAGGAAAGCCGTGTCGTACATATACCGGGCATCAGTGCGTCCATCATGAACTGTGTGATACAGTACGCCTACCTGCGCAAGACCAATATCTGCGACGACAACGTGCACGAGTTACTCATTTGTGCGGACTATGTGGGAATGGTGGGGCTGGTCAAACAGTGCAAGGATTATCTCAGTCGTACACTAAGCCCGGAGAACTGTGTCAGTATCATGGGTTTTGCGCGGTCAGTATGAGTTCAATCCGCCCATCCACCCATCCACCCATCCACCCATCCAACCATCCATACATATCGTTAAGTTCACCCACTTGACTTTCGTGTGGAATGAACATATGAAATATTGAGTAATCCGCTTTTAATTGATTTCCATTTGTTTGCAGCTTTCGTTTTCTCGAGGATTTGTATCAGAAGGCGCGCAATTATACACTAAGGTACTTTACAGATGTGGCCGCCCGGAATACGGACATACTGGACTTGAACATCAAGGACTTTTACAGCATTATTAGTGATGACGAGCTAAATACACGTGAGGAGGATTACGTATGGAAGCTGTGCGTCAAATGGATTGACCGAGATCCAGAGAATCGTAAACAGCATGTGGCGCATCTGATGACGGGCGTGCGCCTTGGTCTGATGACCCCCAAGGTACGTAAATAAATGAGCAAGCAACAATTATAAATATCTAGTTGTATTCTATATCACATCATCACCATCATCATCACCATCATTATCATCATCATCATCATCATCATTATCAAGTGCTTCATGGAGGAGGTCAAGGAGCATCCCTATGTCATTCAATGCGAGGCTGCCAAGCCGCTGATAGTTGATACCTTTAAATTCATGTATGATCTGGACTTTCTTAACCCACAAGCCGAAGAGGTAATGCTAACACCCTCTGCTCTGCAGCAGCAACTTATACGTGCCATTTGATTTGCCCTTCCAACCAAAGCTAACCACACCGCCGCTGGCGATGCCGCGACTGCCGCATGAGGTCATCTTCGCTATTGGTGGCTGGAGTGGTGGCACATCGAAGGGTTGCATCGAGACCTACGATACGCGCGCCGATCGGTGGGTTAACATCAATGCCGAGGATCCAGCTGGACCGCGTGCCTATCACGGCACCGCCGTGCTGGGCTTTAAAATCTATTCCATAGGTGGCTACGATGGCGTCGAATACTTCAACACCTGTCGCGTCTTTGATGCCGTCAAGAAGAAGTGGAACGAGATTGCACCGATGCACTGCCGTCGCTGCTATGTCAGCGTGGCGGAACTGAATGGCATGATCTATGCAATTGGCGGATACGATGGACATAATCGCCTTAACACCGTGGAGCGTTACAATCCGAAGACCAATCAGTGGTCCATCATTCCACCCATGAATATGCAGCGGTCCGATGCGAGCGCTTGCACGCTGCATGGCCGCATCTATGCAACGGGTGGCTTTAATGGCCAGGAATGCCTCGATAGTGCCGAGTTTTATGATCCACTGACCAATGTCTGGACACGTATACCAAATATGAATCATCGTCGCTCAGGCGTCAGCTGTGTGGCGTTCAGGGATCAGCTCTATGTCATTGGCGGCTTTAATGGGACATCGAGACTGTCCACTGGCGAACGATTTGATCCAGAATCCCAATCCTGGCACTTTATACGCCAAATGAATCACTCGCGCAGTAACTTCGGCCTGGAGATAATCGATGATATGATCTTCGCCATTGGCGGCTTTAATGGCGTCTCAACCATCTCCCACACCGAATGCTATGTGGCCGAGACCGACGAGTGGATGGAGGCAACGGACATGAACATTGTTAGATCGGCCCTGTCGGCCAATAATGTGGCCGGGTTGCCCAACAAACGTGACTACATACACAAGGAGCGTGATCGTCTGATGGAGGAGCGGCGTCAACGATTAATGGCGACGGCAATGGCTCGCGAAGATGTTGGCAGCACTAATCGCTCACAATCGCTGGTTGACAACAACGATCCAGCCCTGGACGATTTGGATGACGAGAGTCCCAATGAGGATGTCGATGGTGAGGAGCTGCAGTTGCCGCAGCAGGTGGCACTACCGCTGCCGGCGCCTGGCATACCGCCTGCAGCCGCAGCTGCTGCTGTTGATGCAGCCGTTCTACCGGCCGCTCACCTCAATCGCCAAGCCGAGGATCGCGGCCCAGACAATAATCGGCGCTTTCGGGTGCAGCTGCGTAATCAGCGCTATGGCTCGCATCATGAGATACGTCGTCGCTCGTAGGCGCCACCAGCGTGGTAACCGGCGTTGACTCACAAATCCCCCCCTCCCCCCAACCGGCATTGACCCCCATTAACCAGCGGCGATTGCCAAACGAATCTGTTTGGAGACGTACACTAGAGGATGCGTTAGCGTGGGCAAAGGTATTCTGGTGCAGAAATTCGCAACGTGGCCCACGTCCATAGAAACCGTTTTTTATTAACCTTTCGATAACTCACACAATTCTTGGCAAGCAACAAAAATTATTGCATAGCATGAGGCGCGACTGGAGTGTTGCCATAACAATTTTTTGACATTTGATAAAGAAAATTCCGTTATCCAAATTTTTCATGGTATTACAAAATTCTTTGCATCATACACAATAAATGCAGAATATTAATAGTACTAAATTATCTTTCTATAATTAAACATGCAAATCATTTTATTTCTTCTACCATCAAATTTGAATTTGAATGTTGCATTTTGATTCAATATGCAAAACTCAAAACAATTTCCAAGTTTATTTTTAAGCTACAAAAACGAATGCAAAGGGGTAAGCGATTGCGCAGACGCCATTACGACCAAGCCAGAAGCTGACTATAAAACGAATTAAATGCTGAAAGCATTCCACACAACGCAGCCGACTGCGACGCGAACCGCACGCAATTAGCAGCAGCAGCAGCAGAAACCAGAGAAGGAAAATTTCAAAATGCTTGCAGTGTTGTAAGTAGCGTTAACGATACCGATAGTTCGTTTATTTGAATGTTTGCCTATGGGCAAACTGTTTTACATTATTTGCATTATTTAACAGACTTCCTCACTGTTTTACATTATTTGCATTATTTAACAGACTGCCTCTGGTTGTTCTGCTGGGTGTAGCCAGTGGCCAATTGGTTGACCTGCAGCCACTTTACAGTGGACCCACAGTTGCCCCACTTGGTTGCCATCGACGTTTGTACACGTACAGGGTGACACAGTCAGATGCACAGGGTCGCGAGTGCTGGGATTTCGTGAGCGTGTGGAGCTGCTGGGGTCGTTGCGATTCCAGCGAGATCTCAGACTGGAAATTCCCCTACAAGCGTTCATTTCATCCCGTCTGCGTGCATGCGCATCGCCAACCGTCGACGGCCATACTCAAAAACTGTCATCCCGAGGCTGACGATAGCATACGCAAATACAGTTACATGGAGGCCGTTAACTGTCATTGTCACACCTGCTCCACGGAGGACACCAGCTGCGAAGCGCCTGCTAACAATGGCCTAGACGAGCACAAAGGCGTTAAGGTCTTGGCTTTAACTAATGACGACTCTGGCGCCCTCGATTATTAAACTATCCAGCCAAATCCGACTTTTAGTGTAGTGTAGTGCAGTGTGACGGCGCATTTATTCCAATAAAGTTTTTTAGTTTGATGGCAAGTTGCATCTAAAGCATAGAACTTTATTTGCTCGATTTACATGATTTGGTTTAGCGGTCATTTGTTAGCAACGTGAATTTTGGTAAAGCTGCCCGATGACGTTTTGAACAGTGAAACTAAAATTGAAATTCTTAGTGTCCGGATAAATCTAAATATATATATATATATATGTATTTATAATATAAAACAAAACTATATATTTGACGGTTAAGCGCACCGATGCGATTGCTACACACACATGTGTAGGTTAGCCTTTTGCCACAACAGTTAGCAACTTTAGCAGTTCACACATTTAGGAGCTACGCCGTCTCACCTACAGGAATTTTGGACTTGAGTTTGTGTTGTTGCTCTCTTGCGCCAGCAGATATAAGCAATAAAGCGACGATATGCCCAAACCAATAGCGCCACCGAGGACACACTTTCGCAGGCCAGCTAATACAAATACAATATATTACATATTTGTTGATCAGTTAATATAATTATTAAGGTGGTTTACCTGTTGATTTATAGAGCAGGCCTGTGGCAGAACCGGCAATGATAGTATTTACATTGTCATCCTGATCACGAACATACTGCAACAACACTCCACACGCCGAGTACAACACAGCCAACGTACCTAATGTATTCGCCGTACCCGACCCCTGCTTCATGACGTGATTGATTAATCTGAAAAGATAATATTTATATTATATAAGCATATATAATTTTAAGAGCTTCAATACGAGAGTGCATTCACTCTACAATATCTGCGCCATGATAATCCGTTCAACCTAGTGACTACTTACTGGGTACGACGCAGCTTCCCCGTCTGATTGAGCGCATTAGTAACTTTTATGCCATTGTAGACCCCCGCCAGACCACCAATGCCACCACCAATCATTACAGATGTACCAATCTGTGAGAAGGCTAACTCGAAACGTCCTCGCTGCTTGTTGGCACCCTCGGGAAATATGAACTCTGGCTGGGCTTGCTGCAGGAATCGTGAATCATAGTTGAGGTATGGTGAGACAGGAGCATTGCTAAATGTGCTCGTTGCCGGTGTGTAGTTTGTTGTCGTTGTTGCCTGTGGATCGTCGACTGCAATTGAAAAATACACACAATGTAATCAACACGTATTTTAATTCAAAAACATCCCATGTAAGAGTTCGTTCCATTGCGTAATGTGTGCGGTAGGGGGAATTGCTTACCGGCTGGTGGGGGCGCTAATGAAAATGGTTTCCTTAAGTAGTCGTCACTCATTTTGGAATTTAATCGCTTGCCTTGCCAAGGTTAGTTACTAATTTACGATCAATCAGATGCCAATTTAATTGAAGCTTACAACACAAATGGGAAACGAATGCGTTTCCCTTGCTCTGCTTATGTTTCTAACTTTTTCTAACTTGTACTCTTGTCAGCGTGACATTTGTATCCCACGTGTGTTGTTAAACACTTTCGGAGACTGTGTTTCACAACACTTTTATATTCATATTCAGTTTGCCGAGGGCGGTAGTACGCATAAACCATACAGCTGTTAAAAAATCAGCTGTTTGCCTAAAGCTTTGCAACACTTAAGAAAAGTTCTTATCGTTATCGAGGTGAGCGCGTATTTTGCAGCACTACGGCTGTGCTTTTCGTTGCGTGCGGTTGTGTTTTGATGGTTGGTATTGTCGTTGGTTGTCCATTATCCCTAATTGAAATAGAGAAAATAAATAATAAGTAAGTTGTGCGGTCAGCAAACAAAGAAAGTTACAGCCGAGGACAGCTAATTAAAACCACGAAACAGCCCCAAAGATCTAAAGCGCGTAGTTGCCCTGTGTAATCATAACTGTTGTTATTGGCGTGGGAGTAACTGTAGAGGAGTGAGAGCAAAGGTAGCCGGCATTTAAAGTGTATTTGTATTTACTTTGGCTGGCCGACCCTGTACAATCTTTGACTTCATCAATGTCGTCCACCGAGGTAAAACTGTCTCGTCTGCTGGGACTAGCGCAAAAGTTTAATAATTTCTATTTGACAGGTGAGTAATACAGTAATATTCATCAGCGTCTTTATTGTTGTTGTTTTGGGTTTGGCTCTGTTGCCGTTTGTCTCTTGGCCATGAAAATGGGTTTGGCCGCCGCTGACCCTGTATATACATACTGAACTCACTAACTCACATTGTGGGCGTCTTGGGCGCCAATATAATGGGTGCAGCACATACCGTTTACTGCAATTGCAATAAGAGCGAGAGCAAGAGAGTGCAAATTATCGATTAGTTTGTTTACTTGTGTAAGTTTGTGTGTGTGTCTGTTTGTATGCGGTTATGTTTGCTTGGTGCTGCTGTTGACGTCGATACCAAATGTCTCATTGCCATTTTGTTTCACAGCATCCCAATCAGCACTGCATTGACATTGAATTTAATTTCCTTTTTGGCTATTTTTATATTTAGCAATTCCGCAAAAATTGTCCTTCTAGTTCTATGCTGTCTTTCATGATTGTTATCGATCTATAAACTTCCGTTCGATAAGTTCACCTGTTGCGCTCGCTGGTAATCTGATGCGTTGAATTATTTGGTTGTTTACCACGCTGTCCAGCTTTTCGCAGTAATAAACGCTGTCGCATACAAGCCAACAGCTGTGCACTATCGTATTTCAATGCACAATTCTTTGTACATTAATTGCAATTAAACAAAATGTAATGCTAAACAAACAAACAACTCTTATGCAAGATCTTTTTTATCAAGCAGTCGCTAAGAGTATAAGAATACATATAAATTAAAGTATTCAAGATGACCGACAAGCTTAGTACACACATACATACATATGTACATATTATGAATAATGTGTGTTTGTGTATCTATTGATGTCTTAGTCATAATTAGGCGTAGCGACACAATTTCGCAAATTATTTGTCACTGATTTGATCTTGTAACCAGATTTTTATCGCATCACCTTGAGGGCAACTTTTAGCATTCTCAGCGACGACAACAAAAACATGCAGCAACAGCTGAAGCATCTCACAAATACACACACAGAACACACGGTACAAAAATCAGAAATATGCATATGTATATACTTAGAGATAGATGTTTATGGCTTGATAATGTGCAAAAAAAAAAAAAAAATGGCACATATGTTCAGTTAATTAAGATAGAGGAAAAGAGTACTGTTCTATCTTTTCCTCTCTCTTTCTCTTTCTCTCTCTCATTTTCTCTATACATTCTTTCTGTATTTTACCACTCTTTAGCTCTCTATCTCTCTATTGCTGATAAGCGGTATTCGCGCTTTCTGCTATTCGCCATGCTGTTTGTTTTGCTTTTAACTATTTCAACTTGCGTTACTTTAAATGCAAATTCGTTTCACAGTTATTTTTGCAATACCCTTTTTTAACTGTGTATATAATATGATAAATTTGATTTTAAATTCGATTTGCTAATATCGAATTAGTTTAAAATTTGTATTAAATGAATAGATGATCAAATTGGACTCATTGGTCTTACTTATCATTACTTTCAATCTGATTGGCATATGATTATAAGATTATCCCATAAGACAGCTCTTCGGTTTTTAAATCATTTAACAATTTCGTATGTTTGATATCTAATATTCCCAAAGTGTAGAGTGTCACAACAAGTTTAAAGAATTATCGTAAATGTTTTTATTTCGCTTTAACTTCTTTACGTATTTCAATTGTTTGCATTTGGATCTTAAAGCGAATTGATATTTCATGTTTATGTTTTGTTCGCTCTTTTGCTTTTCTATTTACATTCGCATGTACAGTGACGCAATAACTGAGTTTGCCAATTTATAATTCCGCGACGAGATCGCCAACCGGCACGGACTGGTATTTTGTATTTCATTATCTTCTATGTTGGTTACCAGTCACACTTTGTCAAAAGATTGGCACTATTGTTCATTTTTTGGCGATTGTGATAGTACAGTGGCAGAAATGTATATATATATTCCAAAGAAATTCGCTACATTTATTAAAAAAAAAAATAATTTAAATCTATTCGCTGTATCTAAATTTTCGTCACTAAAGCTGATAGGAACTGTATTTTTACTTTTATATATACATATACATATACATACATGATTAATAGAAACGTCAAATAAACTATATAGCTGCCTATATTTGTTGGAAATGATGTAATTGCTGCGGTATTAAAAGATACCCCCTCTGAAATAATATTAATTATACATGTTCTATTTAATATAATGTACGTAAAAGACATTAGTGTAATTGTATGTATATAAAAATAAAGGACTGGGAATTCGTTTTTCAAAAGTATTACAATTCCTTAACACGACAACCTTGACTGAAGTTTATTACACCAAGTTTTTGCCATTTTGTAAGAACAATAACAATAACAATAATTATCATAATAAACCGGCTCTATTTAATTGAAACAAAAGTACTTAACTAATTAGCGATTTTTTTGTTTGGTTTGGTTCATCTTAGTTCTTAAGTACTTAGCATTATCTTATCAAAGCGCGCGTGCTGGGTACTTTCGATTGAGCTCAAATTGAACTTTAATATTTCCAGACGGCACAGCTTTTTGCCTATTGATGAGACCTGAACAAATTTCAACCGGAAAGGCCGATTGAGAATGAAATAATAAAAGACGGCTTATCATAATTATATAGTAATAAACATATCAATGTTTAAGTGATAAGCAGGTTTCAGACTGTCTACCCTAAACATATTTAAAAATGTTATGAATTGGCATAGGGTTTTTCATATTAGAGGCTATGAATCTAAATATATAAGTCTCTACTTATATCTTATTTGATATAAATGCTAACCACATATCAGAATTATGTATTTATAACTATATAAATGTAAGAGCTTTAAAGATTAATTTTAGATCAATTAATCTCAAATATATATGAGAGCCAATACGAATCGAAAAACAACGATGCTTATGAGTCATGCAATCCTATAATATAATTTCGAGCATACCAAGTCTTCTAAATATTTTGCATACAATAAAAAACGTGTGTCCTACATATATAAAACTATCTTTATATCTTACACATTACAAATATCTTGTAGATACAAAAGTATCTTACATCTTTAAGTATGTTAAGATGTTCATTTATCCGTTAGATATATAAGATACTTTTGTGCCACAAATGTCTATTGCAGACTGTAGCATACATTCAATATATTAGATAGCCTTCATTACAAAGTAAATTTAAAAAGAACCATAAATAGAAACTCAGGTATTTCTTGTTGGCTGCAACAGAACAAGGCTGCCATCTGCACCAGGGCCATATCAATTGAATTTTGCTCTCTCAAACTAATTAACATTAATTATGTCATAGGCTTTCATAAGGACGACATACGTCCATTCCTGGTCGAGGGACAACAAGTTGGTCTCATTAAATCGGATGTCTACAAGCAGCTGCTTAATTTTCCTGAAGTGTTCAGAATACGTGACTGTCAATATACCAAGCAGGTGAATATATTACAAAATATAGCCATAATCCAATCGTCTTGATTTTATTTATATACTTTTTGCAGGGTCTGGTAGAGTTAAACCCGGCATTTCGAGACTATAATGAGCGTACCGCACAACTGGATAAAGTATTATGTAAACTGCGCAGCGATGGTTTATTCTCGGCCTTACAGGGCTGGCGGGATGAATGCTTTGAGGTTAAGTTCGAGCACAAGGCGCTACTGAAGATGGAGCGAGCGGCGACGCCGTTGTTCGGCGTACGTAAATATGGCGTGGACATCAATGGATATGTGAGGCATCCTCAGCACGGTCTGTGCATTTGGCTGCAGCAGCGGTCCAACACCAAAGAAACCTGGCCTGGCAAATGGGACAATATGGTGGGTGGTGGCCTTTCTGTTGGCTATGGCATTATGGAGACGGCGATTAAGGAGGCCGCCGAGGAGGCATCCATTCCAAGTGATCTTGTCAAGAATCTAGTTTCGGCCGGCTGTGTCTCGTTCTTTTTTGAGAGCGATCAGGGCCTGTTTCCCAATACTGAATATGTGTTTGATTTGGAGCTGCCGGTGGATTTTGTACCACATAACGCGGATGGCGAGGTACAGGCTTTCGAGCTGCTCCCAGCCAACGAGTGTGTTGAGCGCGTATTTACACCAGATTTTAAGACAACATCGGCGCCCGTGGTTATTGATTTCTTAATACGACATGGCTATATAACAGCCGAAAATGGTATGTACTTAATATCAATATTGTATCACAAGATTTTTCTGATTAAATGCAATTTTTGTAGAGTTAGACTTTACGCAGATTGTGGAACTACTGCATGTCCCCCTGCAGTCATTGTACACGTACAAAACGCGCCTGGAACAGAAGCTGCAGCAAAATCAGCCGACACTGCCAAAGGACGATAACAGCTGTGATTGTGATGATGTGTGCAAAAGGCACATAGAGAACGGGCACAACAAAAAGGATGCCGCATAGGCTTAATAATGGCAACGGATAATGGACAACGAATGGAGCGTGCAGCATGGCCATTGCATTAAAAAGCTGTGGACTTGTTTGAGAGACTGGTTTTGTAGTGGGATTTATGAAATCCAAAAACAACACCCAATAATATACACACAAATACATATATATATAATAATAATGCAAAAGAAATTAAGTAAGGGAAGGACAGAGAATAACAAATCAACCAATCAACCAACCAAACGAAACGATACAAGTATAACCTATAAAAATTATTATTTAATATAAAGGCAACACTTAATGTTAAATTTTATGTTTACATCGATTTGTGCGAGTCGAAATGTTTGTGCTGTTTATATATATATATATTGGTATACACATGCTTATATGGGTTATATATATACATATATATTTATGAAATTATTTACAATATTTATTATATATACGTACCACATGCATAAGCATAAGCATAAGCTAAATATACATATTATATATACTTACATATATCACCCTAATATATATTTGACAAAAAGGCCGCATATAACTTACTTAATAGTTTGTGCTTTGATATTCCAATCATGTAATAATTGCAAAAAAAAAAAAAAAAAAAAAATTGACGCCACATTCTTAGAATTTTTGTGAAGAAGTTTATACTAGAGAACACAAACGGACAAGTTATATTAACATACATGCCTATATAACACATTTATATATGATAGTTAAAATATAAATTATATGTAACGAGATATTAAATGACATTTACTATTATGTGTGTGTGTACCAAAGTGCTCAAACTTAAGCAAAAATGTAATATTAATTAGTTTTCTGTTAAATTTGTAAAACTTTTTTAAATTAATAAAATTAAATACTTATATGGCGCCTAATTCAATTTGAACCAATTTGTGACAGTACGGAAAACGCGACTTAATTTTAAATTGGGAAAAAAACGAGTTTAATCGAAATAGCAACTCTGCTCCCAGGGCTATGAAGCTTTTGTCGAAACATCGGCAACCCTGCAAAAACGTCAACTCACAATTAGAGTGGCAACGCCAAACGGGTAGCCATCTTTCTTTCTTTCCCCATCTTCACGACCGCGTGGACGTCGATACGTAAAAGGTTAGCGAGTATTTTCTACAAATTGCGTTAAAAATCAATAAAATGTAGTTGAAACGCTTGTTAAAACGTGTTCGCGTGTGCCTTGCACATGAACTTTGAGTGAAATGTTTCTAAAAGTGTTTGTTTATTGCAGGGAACCGCAGCCAACAAAATGACCAACTCAAAGGGTTACCGTCGCGGCACCAGAGACATGTTCTCTCGCCCATTCCGCAAGCATGGTGTCATTCCCCTGTCCACATACATGCGCGTCTTCAAGAACGGCGACATTGTTGACATTAAGGGACACGGTGCTGTGCAAAAGGGTATGCCCTACAAGGCCTACCACGGCAAGACTGGCCGCATCTTCAACGTCACACAACACGCTGTTGGTGTCATTGTAAACAAACGTGTGCGCGGCAAGGTTCTAGCCAAGCGCATCAACGTGCGCATCGAGCATGTGCACCACTCCAAGTGCCGTGAGGATTTCCTGCGCCGTGTCAAGGAAAACGAGCGTCTGCTTAAGGATGCCAAGGAGAAGGGTAAATGGGTGAACCTCAAGCGTCAGCCCGAGCAGCCAAAGAAGGCGCATTTCGTCAAGAAATTGGAAGAGCCCATTGCCCTGGCGCCAATTCCATATGAATTCGTTGCCTAAGCTGTAACTAAGAGGAGAGATGTGTTTGTTTACAATTTAACTGTGTAGATTGGTTGATTCTAAACTAAGTTTTAAATAGAATTGATTTTCTATATGATTGCTGTAAACAATCAATTGGCTGTGTTTCTTGTACAGGCGGGGTTTGTAAAAATGAAGGAAAATAACGGGCAACAGTTGAAAGAAGCAGAAGGAGAAACAGCTGTGATCGTCATGCTTCTTCTTGCCAGTATATTGCGGTGCGCACGTATTTTGCGATATAAATTGTAAGTTGTGAATAAAAAATGGAAAATGTTGCAAAATTGAAAAGTTTAAACACCTGTGGCACATGCGGCAAATGTTTTTCCAAACCTGCGCTTTTACGTCGTCATCTGGTTGTGCACAGTTCAGAAAAAGCATTTCCAGTAAGTTAAGCATTGTGCTGAATGTTCTTGCATATTTAAAATACAACATAAACGTTTTGTAGTGCGACAATTGCTCCAGTCGTTTCTCCCAAAAAAGTTCACTACAACGTCATATACGCAATAAGCACGATGTGGCACAAGAATGCGGCGACTCTGAGGTGGCGCAAGATGCGTTGGCTGCCTTAAAACTGTTCCAAGCTAGTAATGCACCAACAGAGAACCCAGTTATCAAACAAGATATAAGAAGAAGCCCGCTGCAGCACTCAAATCTACTGGGTACACTTGAGGACGAAGCTTCTTGTAGTGTGGTAGAAATAGAAGACAGGCTTAACCCAAGAGGTGATGTGCAAATACTGACCACCCAGCGCATACTGCGACAGAAGCCAAATAGATGCTACTATGTATGTGAATACTGTGCAAAGGAATTCAGTAAAAGCTACGATCTCATAAGGTAGGTTTAGAATTAACAGCCTTAAACATCAACAACAATTGCCTGTTCCTTGCCAGACATCGTCGCTCGCACACCAAAGAGAAGCCCTATCCATGCAGCTACTGTCTCAAGCGATTTGCTACTCAGACCAAATTAAATGAACATCACAAACGACTGCATGCAACATTGAAAAAGTATTCCTGCGCGTGCTCCGCCAGCTTTAGCTCCAAAAGCCAATTTCACAAACATCTGGCTCAGAACCACCCGGATATGATTTATAGCTGTTCGCAATGCAACCGCACTTTCCAAACAAAGGCAGCCTGTGAGGCGCATGAAAAATTAGAGGCGGATCCGCAAAGGACAAAACTAATGCATATGTTGCCACAGCCACTGCTGTCACAGCGCAGCTTCAAGTGCGTTTATTGTGAGAAGTTGTTTGAGCGCAAGTTTAATTGCCGTACCCACATGCTATTACATTTGAAGCATTTAATAGACCCCAAACAGATGAAACATAGTTGCCTGCAATGTGGCAAGTATTTCAAGAGACCCAATGACTTGGCACGTCATCTGCTAACGCATTCAAAGCTCAAACTTCATATTTGTCAGGTGTGCCAAAAGTCCTTCACCCTTAAGTCCACATTAAACAGGCATTTGCAGACACATCAGCCACATCGTAGCACTGTCAATTGTCAGGTGTGCGGCAAGTTATTTGCCTCCAAAACTTCGCTGCAGTTGCATTTACGTTTGCACACTGGTGAACGACCTTTCAAATGTGAAATTTGCAGTGAAACGTTTCGCACTTCAGGACACAAACTGGAACATATGCGTGCCGAACGCCATAAGAATCTCTCCGCAAACGCACTCGTCTTATGAGTTTCAATAATATAAAAGTCTATATTTCATAAATTTCAAATACTATTACATCTATGTCCCACATTTTATTGGTTAAACCCAGGAGAAGCTCCATAATAAAACTGTTTGTCAAACTGCTGGCTTTTGGACAGTTCATTCAGTTTTTGTCGCTTGTCCGCAAGTATGAACTCGTCCTCCTCAATCATTTCAGAATCGCCGCGCTTACGACGCATAGTCTCTATTTTAACATTCTCCGTAGACTCCTCCAGTTCATGCACCCTGTAGACTAGATAGCTTGGCTCAATAAACTTATTGGATCTGCAAAATTAAACAAAATTAAAATAATGATAATATAGCAATTCATTCAAAGACTTACAGTGGAAGAATGTATGGATCAAAGGGAAAAAACGTTTCAAGTGTCTCCTCCGGCATCAGCTTGTCATGGCCGTAGATGGTAGCTAGTTTGCGACGTGCATTCCGCTCAAGAACAGTGTGACAATACGCCAATTGGTAAGTACGCGTAACTCCCGCAAATGCGGTAGCCACTGGTGGAAGGCAATAGCGCAACGGATTAAAATGGCACATGGCTAACCGTGACAACTGCAGTGTGTTCAGCAAACTTAAATCTGGACAACAAAAAAATCTTAGTTAAAATCAATAAGAAAAAATAGCAAATACGATTTCTTACTCTTATGGTTGATCGTCAAATCGCGAGCTCGAAAAGCGATTAAATAAAACATGGCCTGGCAAACGGAAAAGAAAACCATGTTGGCTTTCAGCGAACAGTTTTTGCTGCTAAACTCGTCCGAGTCGTTTATGTAGTTGTTTGCCCAGTTGCTCAGCTCCTTGAGATAGTAGGTTATAGTGCTAGAATTGAAAAAGCATGAAAAGTTAAGTTGTAATCAACGCACTATATTGAAAGAATACTCACCTTAGGGGAACAAATTTGGCACGTGCCAAAAAGCTGGCAATGTAGCTTACCGCTGCGTGGCGAATAATAGAGGATACATTGGGATTCTGCACCTTTTGCCAAAGTGCGCCAAGAAAGGTCTCCGCATAAGCTGGACGAATGCTACATGCATGAAAGATGACAAACTGAACGTGATGAGTGTTGTGGCTAGGTAACAGCACCTCATCAAATATGTAGACGAGCGTCTTAAAGAATCGACTCTTGGCAGCACGCTGATCATCGGTACATCCAGGCGGGGGACGGCATTTATCGTCCAGGAACTTGAAAAGCTTCAACAGGCAGATGTCCAGCATTTGTCCAATAGGATGCTCCAAAGGTTGTGGCTGTTTAGGCGGAGCGCTCACATCATCCATTTGAAACATGACTTCGTCTTCCATTTTATCATCTTCCTCATCATCTTTGAGAGCTTCGATTTCGTCACGTGGCGCATTTACGTCCAGTATGAGTAGTCTAACATAAAATATAAGTAAATGAGATACTTATAAACCGAATCATCCTAATCGGTAACTTACTTCTGCAGAACCAGCTGCAGCAACAACTCCTCAAACACCGGTTTATAATCCATTAGCCACAGTACATTGTGCAAATACCCAGCTGTGACATGCGCTGGCTTCTTGAAGTATGGAAACTTCGCAGCAATAGTCTCGATGACAACATCGAAAGCCATGGGAACAGCAGTCAGAATGCGGTTAAGTAGATTGTGGGCAGATTCTAATTCAGCCCGCACACGCTCCGACGGGTAACCATTAAGCCATTCGGCAGATTCTTGATCGTTGGGAATCCAATTTAAAATTAATTTGGCTATTCCAATATGTATGTATGAATTGTGGGAAATCATTACATCAATACTGAATTCAGTGTATGCCTGAATTGCATCCGGGCTGTACTTCTTCCAGTTCACCGACAATAACGACTCAACTAGATTGGCAAAATCCGGTGTCAAGCTGTGCACTATTTTTCGGGCATCCTTCATGATCTGAATGACTTCCTCATCCTATGTATAGACAAATATAAAAAATAAAAACAAACAAAAACAAATGATTTTTTTTTAACTTACACTCAGTTCAGCCTCGTGCAGAAAGTATGTAAACTCTTGAATCAAGTGGAAATTTTGTTCCTCCAATGCCACACGCACCGATTCAATGATGCCCTTCTCCTTGGGCGTTATAAAACGCACCTTGTTCAGGGCCGCAGTTTTTGCACGTTCACGATCCGAGCCGGAGAAGGACTTCAATATTGAAGTATTGGTCGTTTTACTGCTGTAGACAGACATTTCCAGAAACTAAACCGTATTTAATTTTAATAAGTATTTCCTAATAATACGCAATTACGCGTTCGACAACGGCTAAATTAACTGATTGGATTCAGCTTAACTTATTTGCCGAGGTTTTCCTATTTTTCTACGTTTTAAAAGTTAAACAGCAACGTAAATACTCTACAAGGTATGTATTTAAGAAAACTGACATTATATTTAGGTATTACAATGGTTTTTGAAACGATTTTGCTAACGTACGCTCGCAGCTGAAATCAAAACACGTGTGGGACCTGCAGAGTGACCAAGTTTTGTTTATGTTCTCGTTTTCTTCTTCTTCACATTTTGCCAGTCACAACAAAACGGCGACGTTTCTAGTCGACGCCACATGCAACGCGCGTTATTGCTGTTTGTAATATAAAAACATATAAAATGGCTTCGTTATTTACGCTGGACACAGCTGGCGACAATCAATTATTTAGTACAGAAGGTGTGCAATATTCCTCGGCATTGTATAATGGCGTTTTTAAGGATCAACAACTGGCTGTTGATCAGGAGGACAGCGAAGAGGAAGATGAGCAAGAAGATGGTGAAGTAGAATTATTTGGCGTGAAGCTAAGCTGCAAAGATGTTACTAAATCTGTTGCCACACATGAAACGACCAAACGATTGCCAACTAAAGTGGCCATTCAACTGGAGGAAGTCACTGAGAAAGTTAACGAAGCAGCACAAAATGCGGGAACACACAAACTGCAGAAACGGCAACGCGTCACAGAAATTAACAGCGAGATAAACGAGGATGTGAAAGTACGGAAAACAAACGTTGAGAAGGATATGCAAAGTACCAAAGAACTAAACGGTATCGAGCAACTAAAGGCACTACCAACAGTTTCGCGGCGCAAGCAGCCCATTCTAAACAGAGTAAGTTCTTCAAAACTATGGACTTGAGTTTTTAAAATTGCATCTGTGATGACATATTCGACAACCGAAGCTGCGCCAATGGGCGCGGCAAGCGCACACGTCTGCTGCTTGAGGCAACTGCTGTTACCAGAGACTCACTCACAGACAATAGCACATGGTTTCGTCCGTTGTAATCTTAGCGTCCGCCTCGGAGCATGTGGCGGTTGCTGTAAGGCCAACGGAACATCAAAGCCATTTAACGCTAGACTGTTGTTTGTCGTCGAGTTCAGGCAAATGATTTAGGCGTGGGCGAACACTTCCATGTACTCAATGAAACACCGTGCTATTGTCGCCCAAAACACAGCAGTGGTCGAGGCAGGCGCTGTTGCCATATTGACGACGTCTTTAGTAATCTGAGTGCTTATCCATGTGAAATAACATGTCCTATATATGTCCTTTCCATAACTAAACAACTTTTCTAACTGCAGGCCGAGCGCGCAAAGACGAAGGGCAGCGGCTGGTTCGATTTGCCGGCGACAGAAATCACAGATGAGATGCGCAATGAGCTGAAGATCATACAAATGCGTTCTGTGCTGGACCCCAAGCATTTCTACAAGAAGAATGACCTTAAGGTGCTGCCCAAGTACTTCCAAATCGGTACAGTCCAACACTCCCCGCTGGATCATTACAACGAGCGACATAGTCGAAAGGCCAAGAAGTCACTGGTGGATGAACTGCTTGAGGACGAGGCCTTCCAAGCATTCAATAAACGGAAGTATAAGGAGGTGATCAAGCGCACGGATAAATACGCCCATCGCAAGGCCATGAAAAAGATGAAGAAACTGAAGAAACACAAATAAATATAACTTGTTGCAGAATTATACATAAAAACTTTATTTTTGATGGCTGGAGGTTTCATGTGTCAGGTTTCTCTTTCAATATATTCCATATATGATTTGAAAGTTGATTAAAAAGCTTTGCATGTTCAGAGTCTGGATGCTTTATCACAACGGGTACGCCGGACTCACCACAACTCGCAATATGGGAGTCAAGAGGCAATGAGATGATGGTTTTTGGCAGCTTCTCGTGCGAAGCTTCAGTTTGTTTCTTGAAAAACTCGATGTGGTGATTGCAGTTGTCACAGATGGAGTAACGCATGTTCTCGACCAATCCAAGAATGGGAACCTTCAGCTTATGGTACATTTCAGCGCCACGTATTGTCACATCAATTGCCGCTTTATGCGGAGTGCTGACCAACAGGACGCCCGTTATCGGAGTGTGCTGTGTCAGCGAGAGGTGCACGTCCCCTGTACCGGGCGGCGTATCTATGACCAGTACATCCAATGGACTCCAATCGGCACCCTTGAGCAAACGCTGTATGGCTGACATTACCAGCGGCCCGCGCCATATAATGGCACCATCTGGCGGTGTCAGCATGCCCATCGACAGGCATTTGACATTATAGTTCTGTGGCGGTATGATTAGATTCTTCTCATTGATACGAGGCTCGCTGTGCACGTTCATCAGCAGTGGAATGCTCGGCCCGAAAATGTCGCCATCCAACAGCCCAACGCGCGCACCTAATTTGGCCAAACTGCAAGCGAAATTTGCTGGTAATCATTGTGTAACATTAGATTATGATCTTGTCTTTACATATTTAATGCTTACCAGCTACAGTGCTCTTGCCTACGCCGCCCTTTCCAGAGGCTACCACAATTACGTTCTGGACACCGGGCAGCGCTTCCCGCTTGGGCAAACTGCGAGCCATCAGTGCGGCCTGATGATCCTTCAGCTTTGTCGCATAGCAGCGCCGACTTAAGCGCATTAATAAAGCCATTGTAGGTAGATACCAGTAAGGTAAGAAACTCCACCTGAGTTTCTTTTAAAATGTTGAAGTCGTTACGTTGCCGCGATTAGCGATGGAATCAGAGATGACCAGAAATCACGAAATATTTTAAATATAATAAATAAACTTACTTTAAAATATTTTGCATAAAATTAAAAAATAAAATGATCTAACGTATCTTAAAATAAGCTTTGCAGAAGTATAAAAGTTTAATTGTTTTGCTTTGCTTTGCAATCCGTTGCCAATATTTGTTGTTATTAAGATTTATCAATGACCGTAATTGCAATAAGGCATTTATCTTTTTTGAGCGTTGGTCACACTGTACGCTATTTGTTGTTATCTGTAATTGGCATTTGAATATTACTCTGCATTTAATAATGGAAGTAGATACGTTAAACGAATCGGGCAATGTGGAAGACGACGATGTACTTTGGTCCATTGAAGATGACACATTGTTCCAGCCTTGCGGTCTTATAAGTCACTCTTCGTCGAGCAACAACAAAACAAAGTCCGTTTTCGTCACTTGGAACGAGTATTACCTGTTGAATTATCGCTTCAAGAAATCAAAGAAAACAAATAGAATGGAAATGACGAAGGTGCGCATCCCACTTCCAAAGGGTAGTCATCTGCGTAGCATTCATATGCTCGAATACAACACGATGTTGCTAATGTCGGACGGCCGAGTTCACTGTTTTGGGTCCATCAAATCACTGCATCCCATATCTTGGCTAAATGGTGTTCGCGCCTTTGCACGCACCCATGAAGGTTTCAGTGTGATACGTCACGATGAAGCTTCACGAAAGCTGCTGCTGCAGGTTTACTTGGATTTGCCAAGCTTAGGCAAGGGTGAGAGCACTGTTCACCAGAGCTACGACATCACCTACGACGAGCAAAACATCTTTCAATGCGACTGGCTTAATGACTCATATACATTGTTAACGGTCACCGTTGACCAACAGCATGAAAAGTTCATGCAGTGTCTGTTTGGATCAGCGGCAATAACGGATAAGCAGATACACATATTTAGCATTGCGGGTCACGTATTTGCGCTTATGCCACAGGAAACAGATGTGGAAGCTGACGGGGATGCGGACGAGGGATACCACATTGAGCTTCTGTGCATATATTACACAACAGTTAATTTTATGCGTTTACTGCCAGCACAGAATCTTTGTTTGGTTTTCCTTAGTTGCGGCAGTGTGGACATTTGGTACATGTCCCACTTGCTGGGCATAAAACAAAGGCAAATGCATCACACCGGCAGCGAATGGTTGGACTTCGATGCTAGTAGCGACAACGGCGACTTCTATTATACAGATGGAGAGCAGTTAGTGCGCTTGAGATTTCAATATGATGCCCAGCAAGATGATTGCCAGGTGCAACGTTGTGTCAAGCCGGTGCCCGGCATGCAAGCCTGTGCTTGGGTGCAACACATAGAGCAGCTTGTGTGTCTCAGCGACAATAACATATTCTATCGTATTGCATTCAGCATGCAACAGTCAGAGGAAGATGAAGATGAAGATGAAGATGTGGCTGCGCTGAGAGATCTTACGCCAGCGGCTGTGGAACAACTGCGTGGCAACGCACAAGTCTTGCAACAATACGAAAATCAACAAACTGAGTTGTGGGCAGCCATTCAGCGTGAGTACGAGAAGCAACAACTAGTTGCCGTTGCTCGGAATGAAGCCAGCTTCGAGGGCAGCTTGAAGGCAACGCTGGAGTTTCACAGACAGCTCCCAAACTTTGGAGTTGACGTCCTGCTATTGCATACAGCCAGACAGGTGCAACTTGATAGTAGTGGCATTTATGCCATATTGAAAATTACGTTAACGGATACTCAAACATTCCTGCACAGTAGCCACTGGCAATTGGTGGTCTATCATGGACATCATGCCCACGTGCACCGTATACCCACGGATTTGTTGTTGAGCAGGAAATGTAGAATCGTAATACCACTGAAAAAGAGTTTCAACGAGCGGCTGCCAGAATTTACGATTAAATTAGTTGCATTTCTGGAGATGCAGACACAACTCGTTGCAATCCTTCTGCCATTCAAAGTAGAGGAGCATAGCGAAACATATCGTGCGTTATTTAGTGGACAACTGTTCTCCCTTAATCTGTATAATAAACAACAAATATCAGATTTACCATCGCTGTCAAAGGCAAACAGAACAAAACCTACAATTGAGCAAAAGATATTAGCGCCTGGAAATCTTACTTTAGAGAAAATCGCTGAAATTTGTAATGCTAGTGGGAGGGTCGACAATAATATACTGGATCTTAACTTTATAGACAGTAAAATAAGCATTACCAGCTCCAAAGAGGACGGCAAAACCGTTTTAAATATAAAAACTGAAGACATTACGGCACTATATCATATCAAGCAGCACATATATTTAAATGTGGATCCAGAAATTGAGGATGTATTGCCCGATGAAACTGCACATTTCAGAGTTTTGGTAATATATAATAATAACTAATGAAATGTTTATAAAATTTAATTGCTATTTTTACAGAAATTTCAACATGAAATTGATCGGTTATACGGCACCCAATATGCTGATGAGGAGTTTGAAACGAATGTCCAAATACATTTAGAGTCATTACAGTTAAAATATAATGCACTTCGTAATACTGTATTCTAAATAAATCAGTCTTTTAAATTGTTGTATTTTACGCGCACTGAAAACGTATTAACGTAAGCGCCATCTAGCGGGTTTTCAGGGCGCACACAAAGTTAGCTGCGTCTGAAACGTCAATGCTTTAAAATACGACCCTGCTTCAGAGCGGCCTGTCCGCTTCTTCCTTTTTCTTTTTCACCTACGTGTGAAGACATCGCGTATTTAACGTCGGTGTTTGATTTTCATAAAAAAGTGAAAAATGGTGAGCACAATCAATGAAATAACACAACAAACGTCTCAATTAAAGGGTTCGCAAGTGAAAATATACACCATAAAACGGAAAAAGCTATTGATGCGACTTTAACTGAGAGATTAAGTTTGTGGGTTTGAACCCAAGACCAACAATCAATATTAATTTGTGTTTTGTGTGGTTTACAGGGTTTCGTCAAGGTAGTCAAGAACAAGCAGTACTTTAAGCGGTACCAGGTTAAATTCCGCAGGCGTCGTGAGGGAAAAACCGATTACTACGCAAGAAAGCGTCTGACTTTCCAGGACAAGAACAAGTACAACACGCCCAAGTACCGTTTGATTGTGCGTCTGTCTAACAAGGACATCACCGCTCAAATCGCCTACGCTCGCATTGAGGGTGATCGTGTTGTCTGCTCTGCCTACTCGCACGAGCTGCCCAACTATGGTATCCAAGTAGGTTAATAAAAAATTATATTAATTTTAAACACTGAATCTAATATTTACAACAATATTTATAGGTGGGTTTGACCAACTACGCCGCTGCTTACTGCACCGGTCTGCTCGTTGCACGTCGTCTGCTCAACAAATTGGGCTTGGACTCGATCTACGCTGGATGCACCGAAATCACCGGTGAGGAATTCAACGTTGAGCCAGTCGATGACGAAGCTGGCGCATTCCGTTGCTACTTGGATGTGGGTTTGGCCCGTACAACCACTGGTGCCCGTGTGTTCGGCGCCATGAAGGGTGCTGTCGATGGTGGTCTGAACATCCCCCACTCGGTGAAGCGTTTCCCTGGTTACTCTGCCGAGACCAAGAGCTTCAACGCCGATGTGCACCGTGCCCATATCTTTGGTCAGCATGTGGCCGATTATATGCGTACTTTGGAGGAAGAGGATGAGGAGGCTTTCAAGCGTCAGTTCAGCCGTTACATTAAGCTGGGCATCCGCGCTGATAACGTAAGTAAAAACTAATTGAAACACGCTGAAATAGGACGTCCATTTTCAAAATTACTGCTGCGTTTTGTACCCTACAATGCTGACAGTGCCAAAAGTGGACCACAGTAAAATCCAGTAACCCTTGTTCGTAGTTCATCTCTAAAAATGATGATGAATTTTCTGTTTGAGGTTGCATATTAATATGAATTATATATATACATTACGTCCATTTTCTAAATTATTGCTGCGTTTAAAATCCATACCGCGTGCAGTGCCAAAATTGGACCACAGTAAAACCCAGTAACCCTTGTTCGTAGTTCATCTCTAAAAATGATGATGAATTTTCTGTTTGAGGTTGCACATTGAAATAAATAAATATATATAAAAATACGTCCATTTTCAAAATTATTGCTGCGTTTGCAATTCATACCGCTGACAGTGCCAAAAGTGGACCACAGTAAAAACCAGCAACACGTGTTCGTAGTTCATTTCTATATATGATGATGAATTTTCTGTTTGTGGTTGCACAAACATATATTGTATACATAAAAATATATAAGTACTTCATTAAAATGTGCCAATATTAATATTTCTCATTTATCTGTTTTCAGATTGAGGACATCTACAAGAAAGCCCATCAGGCCATTCGCAACGACCCAACCCAGAAGAAGGTCACCAAGAAGTCCGCTCCTGTCAAGAAGAGGTGGACCGCCAAGAGACTCACGAATGAGGAACGCAAGGCCAAGGTCGCCGCCCACAAGGCCGCTTATGTGGCCAAGCTTCAGTCTGAGACTGAGGCTTAAGTGCATTTGACTACCGTTTGGAGTGTGTGTATTGGGGGTGAAAGAATAAATAAACACAAACAGTTGTAATAAAAACAATTGCCAATATGTCATGCATAAATTGTAAGTTTCTATTAAACAAGTACACGTTTTTATTTATTTATATCGATGCAACGGGGTACTAAGGTCGGATGATTTCGTTAGGGCGAATTTTATTTATTAGGGATATCCGTTTCTTGAAATATATGTTTTGTTTACATTAATGAACGTTTGTTGACAATATCAACAAAAAAGTGAAATATGGAAATATGACGAATAGAAAGTGAGAAATGGGAAAGTGCACCACCGAGGTGTCAGGTTCGGTTCCAGTCATGTCTCTTATCAAGAACGCAGTCTGTCTTTTCCTTTAATTATCAAAATATCTGGCTAGTCGGTTAAATTTTACTGGCTCCACAATCCACCAATCACACAGTCGCTGTGAGACATTCCGAACAGAGAAAATGGTCATGTGTCAGATCAATTGTTTTTATTAACTTTATTTATTTAAAAAACCTAATTTTAACATCAATTGTCATTCCAAGGACTAATTTTCAGTGGTTGGATAAAGAATATATTGATCGGTATTTCCCTATGACAATTTTATTTATAACTGAAAAGTCCTAAAAATTCGCATCGCAGTACCAGATGATTTCTGAGCACGGCTACTGCTAAGCAAAATTTTATTATTAATCCCTGCAAAGGATTTTTTTTATGAACTTATCACCCCTTATTGGGGAACAAAGAATATGCTGAAAATCCACTTCTCGACTAGTGAACTTTACTTGCTTTAAATCAATAAATAAATAAACAAACATAAAAGCAAAGCTTAAAACTATCAATCAAAATGTACACATTATTTGGAAACGATACATAATATTGTTGCTGGATGTCGCATAATACGGGGTAATTCAGCGCTCTCAGACTTTTCCATAAATTGTCTTTCTGTTGTCAATATCTATAAGTCGTCATCCTCAAATATACTTTCGAAATCCAAGCATACATCGCAATGATTGTCGATCACGCAATTGTTGTGGTAAATGTGGCCACAATTGAATATTGTCAGGCCATTTAGAGGTGCAGTATCCCTTATGATTACTGATCGATTGCATTTTGGACATGTCTTATCATAGGAGACGTGTCGTCCGCGTCGCTGATTTGCCACTAGCTCGGCGTGTGTATCAAAATAGTCCGTCAGTTGAATTTGATGTGCATTTGTCAACACTTGCTCCTCAATATTATAGTGCCACAGCATTTTGACGACAGATTGATGAAGATTTGGTATTGTCTGCCCCGTTTTGATCTTGCTCACTACCAACACGGGATTTACATAATCTGAGATAAATAATGAATAAATATTTGGGTAATTGATAACGGTAACTTAAAATCAGAAAACTTACCAACGATCCCATCCAACACTTTAGTTACTATTTCTGGCTGTTTAGTGGACTCTTCAATGAGTATGTTCCACAGCTCATCATCATTGTGTTCCTTGCAAAACTCAATTGCCATCTCAATGTCTTTTACCTGTAATTATAAATCACTTATTGTTCTGTTCTGTTTGACTCTCTATCAGGGACCCTACACTATGTATAATTATGTTGAGAGCTTCCACAATACTGCCCATACAACCCAGCAAATAGACCATTTCTGGATAAAACTCCTCGCGTTTGCATATCGCCAGTGCGTCTTGTATGGCGTAATCGTTGGAACGGCGTAAAAATGGCAACAGTTTCGGTCGGTCATATTTAGCGTAAAGGGCGACTAGTTTTTGATGGAATGTCCCCTGACTGCTAATCTTGTCCAGCGCATCCAGGTACTGAAAAAAAGTGTGGGTTTAGCATTGAATAGTTTTTAAATGCAATACTTACCCTGTAAAGATATTCCTCATTTTGACTTAATTGATGTACAACTACTTCAGGATCTATTTTTGTCTTATCCAATAATATTTTAAAGGCACGTTCGCGATCTAGTTGAATAAGTGGAATGATTAGTTTGTAGATGACATCATAAAGCTCATAGCGACGTATTAGCTCGAATACATCTTTGTTCTGCAACCTGAGAAGTGAAACGCGTTTGATTACACATTTGAAAGATCAGGAATGTGAGCCTTAGCTTACTTCAAGTACATGCGCAAAGCGCTCTCGTAGTCGCCTTGGTAGGAGTAGAGGAGGGCCAAGGACTCGAGCAGTTCATTCGCATCCTGTTTGCGAAAATGATCATGAATGGCGTTTAATACGGCCTGACCATCGTATAGCTTTGGCGGCCACTCCTTAATTAAATTCAGGAAGCCGCGCACATCGAACTTAAGGAACTCATAGAGTACCATTTCGTAGACATGAGGGTCCAGTTTACAGTCATCAGAGGTGGGTAAATAGGCGCTTACGCAACGTAATTGCTGACACTTGACAAACTTGAAGACTTCCTCCTCCCACAAGGCTTTGTTGTTGCCCAGGACTCGGAGACAAAGCTTTGCTGCATCTTCGTATTGTTTCATCGTCAACAAATGGTTTATGTAAAGTCTGCACAAGTCATAATGAGATATTATAAATGAATAGTTTTTAATTTGGTCAATTCCATACCTGGCTACAGAGAGCATTGGCAATGAGCCTCCATGCGTGCAAATCTCCATTGCCTCTTCGAATTTGCTGCAAGAAGAGAAAATTTTGATTTGTGGAATACATATTAACTCAATTTATATTTCAGGTTCAGGCGAAATTTGTGTCCTTAATTTTTTAAAGTCTTTTTCGTCTAATAACAACCACTGTGCGATTACGCGATGCCTGCAGCAAGTATCGATATGTCGATAGTTCAGTTAAAAGTATCGCGCCCAGCTGTTTATAGATTTGCGAAAAGTTTGCATTTTTATTGGCTGGCACACAAGTTATTTTTAAAAACTACAAAAGATGCGCCGCATGAATAATCTGGTTACACTCTTCACGGCTATAACAGCGTTCTTCTTTGGCAGTTTCATTACACGTATTCTGACCGTCGTCGACAAATGCCCGGCACAGAGAAGCGGTGTGGCGAAGCTCGAGCCGCATCCAGATTTATTTTTAGTGATACTTGTGTTTAGTGCTCCGGGCAATGCCGAGCAACGTGAGGGCATGCGCGAAACTTGGTTGCGCTTGGGGCAGCCACTGAAACAAATTTACTACCCCGAGGATTACATCTACCTGCCCAGCTATACTGGCGCCGGCGGGCATTTGCAATTGGAAACGGTTGCAACGCAGGCACAGCGGCTGCAGCAGTACATTAAATGGCAGGAGGAGCTGCCAAACTTGGAGAAACCTCGTGTGCATCGAAACATAAAGGTCAAGTATCTGTTTGCAATTGGCACACAACAAATGAGTGGCACACTACGGGCCGAGTTGGAACACGAGGAGCAGCAGCATAAGGATCTGTTGCTGCTCCCACGTCTGCATGATGACTATATGAATCTGACAGAGAAGCTGATGCAGTCTCTGGATGCGCTGACGCGCCATTATGAATTCTCGTACTTGCTTAAGGTGGACGACGACACCTATGTGAAACTGGACAATCTACTGAACGAGCTAGTCTCCTACGACCGCAAGCTGTTAAGAAATAGAGAGGATTATGGAAACGAGCCGCTGCCAGAGCTCTATTGGGGTTACTTCAATGGACGGGCGACCATTAAGACGAAAGGTCATTGGCGCGAAACAAATTACTATTTAAGCAAAAACTACATCAACTATGCTTTGGGCGGCGGTTACGTGCTCTCCCGCAAGCTATGCGAGAATGTGGCTAACAACTCGTATTTACTGTCCAGCTATGTTTCGGAAGATGCGTCTCTGGGAACATGGCTAGCACCTCTGCGTCATGTTTATCGCTGGCATGATCCACGCTTCGACACAGCCTACACGCCCAGCAAGTGCCGTTCGTATCATATGGTCCTCCACAAGCGCAACAGTCGTCAAATGCATGATCTGTACGAAGACAAGTTGTGCACTCACGAGATTCCTGGGCAGCGTGTCTTTGTTTCGTATTATTACGATTGGACGAAGCCTGCGGACAAGTGCTGTGACAGTATTGTAGCTTAACTCACAACTTATTGACTTCTGTCAGACGCCATTGCCAAAGATAGAATTAAGTATTATTAGTTAAGATATGACAACTCAAATGCTTAATAAATTTGCTCCTGTGGTAGCAGTATTTGAGAAACACCCCAAGTAAGTTTCAAATAAAAATAATGGGCCCCACTTCCCTTTTAGAATTGAACAATTCACTTAATACTCTACTATGCCGTAAAAGTGTCTTCAACTCAACATCGAATTGGTTTACTTACTTGTGCTTGATTAGCCATTCAACGCGATCATCCGTTTCAATCAAGCTGGCGACCACAATATCCTTCGGCGCCACTATAAAGTAGCGATTCTCTTCAATAATGCAACCAAGGCTATAATCGTTCCATGTATACTCCTCGAATCCGCGTAAAGTAAGACTGTCTGTGCACACCTCCTCGCAGTTATTCATTTTGTACTCAATGACACACAATACTGGCCGCAGAGCTTTGTAGTTGGGGCTGCGATCCTTGCGGTAACCGAGGACCACCAGCTGGCTGGCAGCCAGAGGAGCCAGGCCGCAAATGTAGAATGAGGTTTGAAATGTTGAGACTAGAAGACACAACATTATAAATTAAAAGAACAGATTTATATACTATTCAGCACACCTGGGTCCACAACGAAACCGGGCAGATTGCTAGAAGACGCTTCGATGCTATTCCGCTTGCGTATCACACAAATTCGAATAGTGTCCACCCAGCCGATGAGCAGGGTGCTGGCATTGGACCAGCGCAGATGACAGCGAAAGTTTTCAAGTCGCTGCTGTGGCGGCACTTCCCATTTCATAAGCCCTAGTGAACATTTCTCGCTTAGATCATATACACGCACGCCCAAATGACTGGCCCAGGCAACAAAGTTGCCTTGCCAACAAATGGCCAAAACGCTACCTTCGACTGCACACAATTCGCTGGGCTTCAGTTTCTTTAGCAAATTGCGCTCGTATAGCGTCAGCTTATCGTCTCCTGAAATACGAAATAAAATAATTAAATATATGTATCATGCTTCCTTATTATCCACGGCAATTAGAATATTTACCCACTATAAATCGTCGAACGCCCGATTTCACTTCGGGGTCTAGGCACACCGCTTTTATAAACTTGCCATAACTGAGGGTTTGATTGTTCTCACAGCTGAACAAGCCTGTAATATTGACCTGTAATTTGAAAAAAAAAAAAACGATTCAGTACCCACATTATTTATTGCATTTTGTTGACTAACCCTTCCGTCATCGGAGCATGTAGCTACATATTCCCCCTTCGGATCTACATCGATGTGGTTAACTGCAACAGAGTGAGTGTGACGATCCCCACTGCTTAGGTTGGAGTCCACAGAGTTGCCCTGGTGATCAAGCAAATAAACTCGACCTCGGAATGTGCCAAATATAAGAAACTGCCAGACGATTGAAATGAAATTCAAATCAAACTTGAAAACTAATCAAAGCTTACCTTTGAATGGACGGCACTACAGGTGACAACGTCTGTGTTGAGTATATTCCTGAGATCATTGCCAATACGCTGGTATTTGAACTTTGGTTCCACTTCTTCCTCTTCATCAGTGCCGGAGTCCTAGTAGTTGTAGTAGTAAACAGCTTTTGTGAAACGATCGACAGACTGTTTTAAGCGTACTTACGCTATTAATTGGCAAAGTCTCGGCCATTTTTTTGCTTTGTTGCTGGATTTCGCGTTCTTATCAAGACATCTTTGAGCTTCAGTATGACCGCATATTGCATTCAACAGCTGTTTTTAGCATTCCCCAATTTCGTTGGCTTTTACAGCAAAGTCCAAAGCAACTTTGCATGCCATTTATCGATATTTACTTATACTATCTCTTTTACACCCTCACACATACTCAACAACGAGAACTTGTGATAATCGATAGCTAAAGACCCGCGCAGATTTCAATGTTCAATTCCCATACCTTCCAATAAGTCGATGATTTCAAGTATATGTATGTATATATTTCTAGTTTTATTATTGGTGTTTGTATAAATGCGCTTATTTATTGTATGTTTTAATTTTGTTGTTATCGTTTACAATACAAGTGCTAGCAAAACATACATATACGGAAAACAAAGCAAAAGCATCCGAAAACATAATTAACAATTTATGAAAATATACACAACATGCATTTATTCATAATTTATAATCAATTAAAATACTAATTAAAAACACTTTTAAAAATACCAATAAAATAATTGTATATGTATGTATGTATGTATGTATATGTACCTTTCTTTAAAAAATATATATGCGTTAAAAGAATATAAAGTAGCGAACCGTAAACGGTTTGGAAATTGGAATTTCTGAAAACTGTCTACAACATCATTCAGCGTCGGTCACGTTATTATGTTGGCTAGCTCGGTCGTTGCTGTTTTTGTTATTCTTTCTTAACGGCAATGTGTAGTTTATGTGTTAATATGTATAAATAATAAATTAAGGCCTATAGAATAGCGCTAAATTACATAATACAAAAACTACTAGATGACGGCTTTTGAGGGGTAACTATCGTTTACACACCCCAGACGACCACGATTCATCTACTAAAGTCGCCTCCGCCGCCGCCACATCCGTTATCCTCGTTAGCCATTGTCCAGTAATGGTCTAGGATATCTTCGCTGGTGAAACGAACATCCGGGTCCGATTGCAGCATGTTGGCGATTAGATCGCGCACACCATCGCCGATGTCCGACCAGTAGGGATCGGGAAATTCATAAACGCCCGAGATGATAGCATCAAACAGCGGCTCCTGCTGGTTATCAGGCGCAACAAAAGGCGGAAAACCGCAGAGCAGTATGTACAATATGATGCCAGCAGCCCAAACATCAATCTAATAAGAAAAATAATGCATTTAAATAGGTGTTTGATTGAAAAGAACTACTTGATTAGTTACCTTTAAGCCGTAACCCACTTCCAGCAGGATTTCGGGAGCCACATAGGTGGGTGTCCCGCAAACAGCAAACAATGGCTCGGTTACTTCACAGGCCAGGCCAAAGTCGGCCAGTTTAAGTTGGACAACATTGCCGTATGCGTCCAGTTCCACCTGTGGAATAACGATTATTATAGTCAAGGTATCAAGTCATCGTCTGCACGCTTACCAGAAGATTTTCCGGCTTGATATCCCTATGCACAATGCTCATGGAATGTAGATAAGACATGGCCGAACCCAAGTGTCGGATCATAATGCGCGATTGGCTTTCCGAGAAGCGTGTAACCTGTGTTATAGCATCGAATAGATCTCCGCCTGTAACAATCAATTTAGGAATTTCAATAATCTTATTCAAATAAATGAGTCATGATATCCGTTATTCATTCCCACTGGTTTTCCCCACTTACCACTGACATACTCCAGCACCAGGTACATGTTTGTCGCCTGATCGACATCCATGATGAGGGATATGATATGCGGATGCTCCAGCTTCTTCATGACGCGCACTTCTGCATCGATGTAGTGCTCCTTGCCCTTGCACTTGCTCTTGTCAATGATCTTGAGGGCATAGGGCAAGTTGGACTGTCGATCCTTGATCTTAAGCACAATGGCAAAGTTGCCATCGCCAATCATTTTGCCCAGCGTGTAATTGTCTCGTATGGCGACGGGCAGATCACCAATCTCAACGCCCGTGTTCTTAAGTAGTGTCGCCTGATCGATCTCCTCGGGGGCAGCAGATTCTCCGGCGTTTCGCGGCCGTGCCGCCTCAGCCGGATAAACTTTTTTGCTTTTGACCGGCATCTTGGGTTTGGGTCCCTTGCATGTGGTGCCCGCTGTGCGCAGTGTCTTTCGTATGGCATTGATGGCCCGCTGCTCATCTGCTTCCAGCTTGAAGTCCTCACCCGTATTGACACGCTCCGTGCCGTAGGCAAAGAATACATCCTCCGGCCCAAAGAAGTCCGCCAGCTGTGCCACCGATGCTCCAGACAATGTAAACACCTTGCGCACATAGCCTGTATCGAGTCGCACCACATGTGTAATGGCGGTCAGCACGTGCTCGAAGCTGGGACTGTTCCGCTTATTTAATAGCAGCCGCATTATCCGACGTGGCTTTGTCCCGTTCCTTATAAGCGTAACAATTCGCGGATGCACCACACTGTCCCGCTCACTGAAACGGGAGCTGTTCAGAGGACTGCCATTCGTGGCAGCTCCTCCATTGGACGCCGGTGCATTGTTACTGCCAGTGCTACTGATCAAAGCTCCATTCTTGAGGGGCGAGGAGGGTCGCTGCAGCTTTGCCAGGCGCTGATTGGTGGATCTACTGTTGTTCGCCAGCGTCAAATTGGCCAACGGCTGGGAGCTGGTATTGTACTCGACCTTCTTGAAATTCTCGTTATTGCAGGAACACACGTAGCTCTGGCCGTCCTCCAGCTCATCGAGAGCAGTGATCTAGAATAACAACAAATACATATATTATATATATATAATTAACTTATTATGTTCGCTCACCTTTTTGCCGCACATGTTGTAGATGGCGCGCACAGCACCTGGAATCTTGACATTCTCCTCGAGCAGACGCGTCAGATCCTCGTAGAGGCTGTCGAAGGAACGATAGCGCTCATTGGAGACGGGAATGGTGATGCCCGAATAGAAGCGATCTCCGTTGCGATAGAATTTGATTCGATGCGCTTTGCGCGTGGGCGTTCGGCTGCTCGTGATGCGTTTCTTGAGATGTGCCGCATTGGCCACGCCTCCAGGCAAAGCGCCATTCGTAGCTGGACCGCTGCTACTGCTGTTGCCGCAACCATCTCCTCCACCACCACCGCCTATGCCATCACCATCTCCACCACCGGTGTCAGCGCCTCCTAAGCCTCCTCCATTGGCACCCAGTGGTGCCGAGTTGGTGGATGACGCGCCGCTGAGGGAACCATTCGATTTGCCAACGCTGCCGCTTCCCGTAAGGGAGCCATTTATCGGACGCAGCTCATGGAAATCCTTCTCCAGTTCCGAGTTGGAGCTGGTCGGACTGTCGCAGTCGCGACCGTTATTCGCTGTCTGCTGCTCGAGCTGCTGCTGTTGCTTGGTCAGCTGCTCAAGGATGGCGACTTCTGTAGAGGATTGCTGGGCCGAGGCAGCGCCCGCATTGGCTGCGGCGCTCTTCTTGGGCGTGGCATTCGGGCTGGCGCTGCTGCCACCTTGCAGCGAGGACAGCAGGGCGGCGGTACTGTGCAGATTGTTTACCGTTTGAACTTCCATGCTAATTGAGTGTCAAAGCAGAGAACAAGAGGCAGGAGAGAGAGAGAAAGAGAGAGAGAGGGAGATATGTAAGAGTTTGTATACTTTTGATTTGAATTGCGACTTTATCAATTTACAGATTTGTGGCCATTCGATTGGGTCGTCGCTTTGTAATTTTCACTCTTGATATTGTATATTTATATTTACTTCGCATCATATTTTATTTTCCTGGGTTTTATGATTGATTATTTTCTTGCTGCCGTCTCATGTGTGCTTATGGAAAATGTTTCTCTAATGCAACAACAACACTGACTACTGTATATTACCTATTTAATTCTGCTGACGTTTCTAGCAAAAACAACAACAATAAATAACATTCAACATTCAACATACAACAGTAAACAGTAGAAATAGTAGAAACAGTAAACAGTAAACAGAAATCAGAAACTGAAAAGTCAAAACCGGTTTCAATGGCTCCGCTTGTTCGGACTAGAAAGTATCTGACGGATACAGAGAGCAAAATGCCAGCTGTAATTGCGCTAATTTACGTAAATTGTTTGCAACCACATATTTTCCATTGCCTCGCTGCCTGGCTGCCGGGCTGGCTGGCTGGCTGGCTGGCTGACTTGCTGCACTAGATTCCAATGATGACCCCACGACGTTGACCGATTTACCGTTAACAGCAATAGCGCAACCACTGCAACAACAAGAACAACAACCCAGAACGGAGTAGGTCTGGCTATCAGGTTCTCGATGACGCCACCGAAAGAGGCTCAGCTAGCAGACACACCCAGGACATTAGCGGGCGTATCCTATATCCATAATCGTGTCTGTGTCCGTGTCCGTGTCCGTGTCGGTGTCGATGTCCCCATTTAGATTAGGAGCACCCAACTACTAGGTGACTTAGCACTCGGTTCATATTAAAAACGAAAGCTGTTACCATCACACTACCACACGACCATATTTAGTATAATCCAATTATAAATTATTAAACAGAGTTTAAGCGTGGCTGAAACTTGATATTACCTTTTAAGATAATTGCCTTATCAAAACATAAGTTAAATGGAGCAAGTTTAGTGCATAGACCATAATCTTATTATGATTATATCAAAGGAAATTATATTTACTAATTTGTAATATACTCAAGAGTTTCATATCGTAACTATTTAAATGTTCTCTTAGCTTTATTTATTTTTTCTTTTCTTTAAAAGTGTTTGCTAATATTTTAGAGATCTTAGATCATTAAAATAATCGGTGTTTATCATTATTATTATCCCAAGTTGGGAATTAACATTTATCAATTCCAAAGTATTTAAAGCCACAAATTATTTAAGATTAAAAAAATGTTAAATATATTATATAATAAAGTAATCAAAAATGATTAATGTGTGACTTAACTTGCTAGCGCATAGCTTTATAAGACTTTATATAAGACTTTTGTGATATTCAAGCAAGCCCTTTGCTTGTGCGCTATCTCGACAACAGGTGTCGCTAGCTATTGATCAAAAGAGTTGCGGCGATTTATAGCTATCTGTCACGCTATATGATTGTGAGAGCAATCAGAAATCTCTTCTACTGTCAAGTTCATTTAAGCACACTGGAGTGTTTCACACATGCCACATTCCGCATTCCACATTCCATGTTCCACGTCACAGTCTATGTAAATTATTGAAATTGTTGTCATTAAACGATCATTGCCAATTAAATTCCTACTTTGCTTCTCCCTCTCCCTCTCCCTCTCTCTACTTCCCTCCCTCTTTATATAGTATATCCCATCATCCACATGCATAACCGTTCAATGAGTCAGCCGCCCCTTTTCGTCCCTTCCAAACTAAACGTAGGTTATGTCAGACCATTGCTATGAGTATGGCATAAAGGCCTCTCGCTCACTCATTGTCTTCAACTGTGAGCATTTGCTGAGCTTTCTCACTCGCACTCACATCATTGGCCAGGCCAGGCCGCTGATTGAAGCTCGTTTATGATTTTTTATATTTTTTCTTCATCATAATTTTTTATTCTTCACAGGCACGTTTCACTTGGCCATTGTGAGCCCATCGTTGCAAGCTGTCTGAATTTTAGTTTTAAATAAATACCCTTATATGCCGACTATATTAACTTTATCATGAATATTGTCATGCATATCACTTTATCCAGAAGTCGTACAGAACAAATGGAATGGAAATACAATCTCTTTAGTTTACAGCTGTCAGCTGTATCGTACTTTAAGTTAATTGCACATTGTTTTAATCACATTTTGCAGAAATAGTTGGTGAGTAGGTTTACAGTTATAAAAGCCAGTAAGACAATAGGTATGCAGCTGCGCTTTGTTGTACCATTATGAATCGATTGGTAAAAATGTAACAAAATCATTTTTTATTTTCGAATATTATTTAAAGAAAAATGTTATTGAGTTCAAATAATAGTTAAAGTTAAAATAATATCATAAACACTTATTTATTAATTACTCTTATATTTAAAAATATATTAAATGTAAGTGTATTCATGCTTCGGTACGTTGCATTCACAACATACATTTTGTCTTGTTTTCACTTGGCTTTTGTTTTATAAGACGTGTGTTGGTTTTTTTTAGTCCCCCTCCCCTACCAGACCCCTATCAGATCCCACTTTAAGCTTGATCGACGCTCGGTTGTGTGCTTTTTCGAGGGGATTCGCGTGTCGGGCCATAAATTTGAATTACGATATTTGTTGTTGTTATTGTTGCTATATACATGTTGCTGTGGCATGTTGCAGCAACATTCATGACTGCTTGCCTGCCTGCCTGCGTGCCTTTCTCTCAGCCAAATGGAAATTTATGCCCAGAGTTATGACTGCTCCATTACCTCATTATGAAGCTCTATTATGACGCCACCTTTTGTAGTCATTGAGGCGTGTCCAGAATAGGCATCGCCCCCTTGGCCAACAAAAGGCGGACAGGTAATTAACTTAATTAATGTCCAGCCATCTGCCAATCCTCCAAGGAGTCAGCCAATGCCATTTGGAAAAAGGTTGTCGTCATCTTTATTAGTGCCAATTGTAGTGAAAATTCATATGTTGTTGTCTTCTCTCTTTGTATTCGCGCATTTGTTATTCTACCGTTGGCCTAATGGCGCAGATTTGGCCAATACGCTTGCCAAGTGGGTCAGAACTGCTGGCCAAGCAAGTGCAGTAGTTCCCAAGTTCCATCGAGCATGACATTTGGCATTTTGTTTGGCTGTTGCTCAGACGACAGCGACGCCGATGAAATCAAAAAACCATTTGACCTTTTCTCTCTGTCTCTCTCTCTCCCTCTCTTTATGCATCTGTCTCTCTCTCTCTATTTGTTAGCCCAAAAAAAGTTCAAACAAAAATGGAAGCCAAACGATGACATTTGCGAATGCAATGGAAAAACTATGACAGACCCAATGTCACCTACATTAGGGGTATTCACAGTGTGAAAACAAAACAGAAATAAGCTTAGCGTGTTTTATGATCTTAAGTCATGATAAAGATGAAAAGAACAGAGAGGCAGGAAAAAAAAGAGAGAGACAGGGAGAGAGTGTTAACAATTGTGGGAAAAAAACATTTTTACACTTTCTGTTAAATGAAAAATTAAATTCTTCTTATAATTAACTTTTGGATTTTCGTATACTCATAACTGTATATGAAGTTAAGTAATTTATAAACCTCATAACTACTTTCCACAATCACCTTCAATTGAAAACTTTCATTAATAACTTTCAATTGTCATCAATTCGCGTTACACATTTTTTTTTGATGCTGTCTAAATTGACAGATAAAAGAGAGGGCGAGGGAGAGGGAGAGACAGTCTGAGAGCAGAACTGTAAAAGAATAGTCACATTAACATTGATGTTATACAAGTATCGGATGTGTAGGTGTTCTCTATGATTTTTGAAAATTTAATTACGTTTTGGATGAATCATCATCATAAAAGAATTATAAATATATACATCTATCAGAATCTTCATACTACAATACATGTATATAGAATATGAGAAAAAAAAAAACAAACTTATGTACCATAATATTACCAATTGATTAATTCCATTTATTTGGCTAACATTTTTGGAACTTTACTCATAGAGGTTCCATTTGATTTTCACATTGAGACGCGAACAATTCGCACGTCTAATAAAAAATGTATGTTAAATTTCCTAGAACGAAATTTTAGCTTGACAATGACAAATAGAACGAAAATGAGGCTATAGTCGGAATTGTTAGACTAGGATATACACTACCAAAAAACAAAAAACAAAAAACTTAAGTCTGCGCTTTAAAATATATTACCAATAATCAACTTAGGACAGTATACATAGATTGATTCAGCCTGTTACAAACTTATGCAGAAACCCATAATACTAATTACAAGGGTATACCCTTGGACAATAGTTACCAATATAATGAACATCCCTATAGCTGCATAACAATAATGAAATAATAAGTAGAATCGTTACTACGTCAAACTAAAAATCGATAAGCTACAGTAAAAATATGTGCGTTGGCGTCTATTTGATTGCTCTTCTCGTTGTTGTCGTTGTTGTTTTAGTTGTCATATCAGTTGCCCACGCAGACAATACCAACACACACAAAAAAGATAGACAGAGACAGAGATAGAGACAGAGGCTCTCAAGAGCGAATCTAAGCAAATGAAGCAGCGCCCATTGAACCCAAACGAAGCCAATGAAAAAAATTGCATTTATAATTAAATTTCACTTGATTACAGAATAAAATATAATTTGAATTACCTTAAAAAGCAGCCATTGCGAAACTGAATATTATAAAAGTGGGCACACGCGCCAAAAATAGTGATGGGAAGAGACAGAATGAGAGAGGGAGATAGAGACAGGGGTTAGTCAGGGGCAGGTCTGGCCTTTGAACAGGTGCGCCCAAACAACGCGTTGTCTACGGTTGTTGCACCCAAAAATAAAAACCTAAGAAAAAAAAAGTAAGAAAACTTTATGCGAGTGTGGTCGACTAGAAGATACCCTAAACCCTGTGCAGCGCAGTATTCAGAAAATATTACTTATTTTTTGTAAGCACTTACGCCTGCATATACATTCCAAAATTGAGGACTCACCTTTAAATGTGTGACTCCTTAAGCTGAATATATGTAATACGAAATATACTAGAAACCCAAAAACAGTTTACTAGTGAAAGGAAAGACTTATCAATTTTTTGCAAGAAACTCTATCCGTGCGTGCTATAGGAGAACCTACATACAAAATTTCAAATCTCTACCTCGTATACATATATATATGCTAAGATTAAGGCATTCATCCATAAGGATCGACTCGGCTGTTACTGCCTCCCGATCAAAAATATAAACATTCATTTTCACAAACACTTTATACCCTGTTTACCCACGTTTAATATGTTCAGGGTATAAAAAAGAAGACAAAGAAAAGAAAGAAAAACACTCACATACACAACGACAATTGTTAAGCAAAAGTGTCACAAGAGTTATGAGCTTTTATTTCTGCGGTTGTCGTTGCTGTTGTTGTTATTGGCAATTTTCTCATAGCTCATAAGAGTTACTTAATTAAGATTTACACGCACTCAAGCGTCAAATTAATGGGACACACTAAAAGAGGAAGAGCGGAAAAATTCAAATGCCACGCAATCGAATAGAACCACAAAATAAAGTGTATTATTATACTAAAGAAAGTAACGCCATAAATAGGAAGCAGTAATAAAAAACATAACTTCTACTCTATAAAGCAAATAGTTATTGAGATTTTTTATGAATTATAAATATGTTAATATTAATATATATAATATATTAATAATAACTATTATTAATTAATAACTAATCCATATACTTTTCTATAATATGAAGACAATTCATTTTTAATTTCTATATTTATTTTTCTACTTACTCTTAAAGTGTAACTTAATTTAATTTAAAAATGTTACTTGCAATTTAGTTGCGTTTTATCGAAATAAGATTTAAGAGCATATGTAGAACACGTCTCTTAATAAAAATTAAACTAGATTTTGATTCCCATTGACAAGTTCAATTAACTGTCAATTCTTGACATATAAATCATGAATGATTTTATTCATAATATAGTAAGCAATAAAAATGATTTTGATCACGGTTTCTACTCGACAAATAAATATAATATAGTTGAGTCATATTTTTATCGTTGTTATATTTACGTTAACCACGTAAATTGATTCAATTTATAATATTTTTAATTGGTCTGAATACAATAGTAAATTATTTAAAATAAATTATTGGAGGTTTGGTTCACAGTTGGAATTTTTGTTAACTTTTAAATTAAATTATACAATAGAAATAGTATTTGGGTATCAAAGTTTTCAATGAGTTTTTCAAAAATATACATTTCTGACATTTCAAATGGAAGCATTTGAGCGGTTTGCTTAAAAGGTTGAGTTAGATTTAAAAAATAAATTGGAATCGATTCAGTTTGGTATATTTCTATATGCATACCGATAAAGTTAATTTGTTTCGTTTAGTTTTTGATATTCTTTGCCGTAATTTTGACATATTTTGCTAAGATTTTAGAGAGTATTTCGATTTCAATGCATCAAATACTCATTTGATTTTCTTTTGTGCCCTTTTTGTTGTGTGTTTTGCTTTTTAGAAACCAAGAAATGAATCAATAGGAAAAGCCAGTTAATAGCGAAGCACGTAAATAAAAGAAAATAGGCATAAAGATGGAAAACTGTGTGCGCTGTTCCATTGAAAAAAAAAAAAAAACAGAGAGGACAATTGTTGGGCCCAGGTAATTGTCAAACGACATTGTTGAGAAAGCCGCAAACGTGTTTAGTTTGCTGATTAGGCCACCAAAAAGCAGAACCGTAAAACTGGCAGCCGTAGCAGCTCTGGCCCGAAGCCCAACGTGACAGTTGCCCTTGGCAATGGTGGACGACACGGCCCACGGATCCGGGGGCGAAAAGATACGCTCAGACAGTCGACAGTTGTGACAGCTGGAATCGTATGGAAAGTGGGGTGGAGCAGATGGGAGGTAGGCGGGCTATCTGGGGAATGCGTCAGCTTTTGCTGGAATCCAACTCCCCGAATGCGGCATGTGTTCAAGTGGCGTCGACACTTCAACTCCGGCATTTAAATGCGGAACTACGGGCACAAAGGAAGCAATCCGGCGTACACAGACACACAAACATTTGGGGCCACAAAAAATCCGTTCGCATCCAGCTGCCAAAGATGTGCAAGATTTATGAACGCGTCTGCAAGTCTAATGAAGAAACAACAGCAGCAACCCTCGCTGTCTGGGCGGTGGCTCAAGGGCTAAGGGTTAAAAGCCGCACACAAAACACAAACATCAGCACATACAAACAAACAAACACATACACACAAATATATATATATATATATATATATATATGTATATATATACACATCTGCATTAAGAAAGGCAGACAAAGCTAATGCTCGCTTGTGTTATAGAAACACCTGACACAGCTCGAAAGTGCATAAACGCACACACATATAGCACCTACACCTACACACACACTCACATTCACGCAACTGGGGTTGGAACAGTGTTTGTGTGTATAATGTTTCCAGCACTGTGCAATAACTAAAAGTTTGTTAACTTTTTATGTTTTATTATTGTATTTTAACATTATTTCGTTTATGGGTCCTTCAATTTACCATCTCTATAAGATTTATTTATTTTTATATATGTATTTGTTTTTTTTATCATTTAAGTGCATTCAATTCTTAATTTACAGGTTTGCTTCATCAATGGAATATTTATAATCAATTGAATTCAATTGCAAACTTTATTTTTCCACTTAAATGATTCTATTTATATATTTGTCTCGATTAAGTTGTTAAATATGTACATATATTCAATTTATGAGAAATATTCAATTGAAGTTTGTTAGCAGCAGTTGTATTCATGAGAATTGCATAGAAGGGTATTTCATATTCGAATTAACTTGTAATGAATAAATTTAAATTATGGCTATGATTGATTAATTATGAATGAAAATCACAGAGAAAGAAAGTACATAATATGGCTTTAGAAATGAACGACTTTTCTTTTTATTGTCCTATAGAAGTATGTCGAAAGTAAAAGTACAGAACTTTGGCCTCCAATCACCGCAACAAATGTTTGCACTTTAGAAGGCGATGTGGCAGTGGGTGTTGCCTTGTGGTCGTTACTCTGGGTGCGCCCAACAGCCATGTGACAGTTTTCACTTGGCTCCATACAAAAAGTTGCCATGTCGCCTACGTTATTGCAACTGCCTCAACAGCAACAACAACAACAACAGCAAAAACAGGAGCAACAACCAACGCAATTCACGCAACTTGCAAGTTTGCTTCTGCAAAAGTGTCCTTGAACTTTGTATCAAGCTGTTAAGCCGGTTTGCTGCTCTTCTTCTTCTTCATCTTGTACGCTCTTTATTTTTAGCCGTATTTCTACTTTTTACAGCATTGATGATTTATGCTTTTTCCCAGACTTTTATACTAAATGTATGCAAAGTTGCTTATAAAAACTAACTCATAAATTGTGTTGATTACTGTTATTTTTGTAAGATAAACACAGATAGATGTATATAAACATCTAGCAGGTTATGCATATATAATTATTGTTTAGATGCACATTAAGATGTTGCTGGCGCATGTTGCCAATTAAGCAGGTCATCGCAAAACGCAAAAAGAAACTATGCTAAATAGCCATAAAAAGGCAAATGGCAATAAGTGCGTGCTTGTTCGTCATCTGAACACATTGATATTCATTGCCACTTGTTCTGTTTTTTGTTTTTGTGTTTGTTTGCTTTCGTGACCTATTAAACAAATGAAAATCGATTTGGCAGCTTTTCATGTTTAATTCATTAGCAGACGAAATGCGCACAGCAAATGAATTCATTTCCAGTTCCCAATTCCCTATTCCCAATTCCCTGTTCCTTGTTTTAGTTCCAATGCAAGGTCGGCAAGACCTGAGAAATAAAGTTGTTCACTTGAGTGGGCCAAAAATAAAGGCAGATTACTGTTATAATGTTTATTCTTGATGTTTGACTATGTGTGTGTGTGTGTGTGTGTGTGTGTGTTTTTGAGATAAGTAAACAAAGCACATTTAAAATACCGGCTAAGAATAGTGGGGAAAACGGAAGCAGAATGCGCCAGCCGCAGCGGCAAAGAGATGAAACAGTGAGAGGGAGAGAGAGGGAGACAGTCTTCTGGAAGTGGAATAACAGCTGAGCATTTGGCTATTTGACATTTGATTTCTGCTCCCACTCACACTCCTTTCACTTGCGCATTTCCTCCCTTATCAGCAAATGTTTATATATAAATATGTATATATATATATTCATGCAAACAAGACAAAATACTGCAGTCTAGATTATAAACGCCCACATATGGTTTTTCTTTTTATATATTATAGAGGTAGATTATTATCTCGAAGTATAAATATTATTATATTTTTGTTATAAATGATATCGGGTAAACAAGTAATGCACACAATGCTTATAAATGCCGATAAAAACATTGGCTAAATAATATCACATATCACCATATATATGTATGTATGTATATACATATGGCTCTGTACATTTTTTCATTTAAATTATGCAAATAATATTGCTTCAAAACCCGAATTGGTAAAGATCTTATGCAATATGCTAATAAAAACCACACGCAATTGCATATTTATATATAAAAACAAAGAAGCTTAATCTACATCTGAAAAAGTTGGTTTGTTGGTTGGTCATTTATGAAGTTGTTAAGCTTATTGATCCAAGCGAACAAACTTTTTCCAATTAACAAAGTCAGTATGCGGAACTTGTTAGCTGATGCTACCTGTTATCAATATTTACCAACGCCAACTAAATAAATAAAAAAAAATAAATATATACAAATAAAAAAAAAAAAACTTCGAGAATGCTTTAAGAAGCAAATGGCGAAAGCGATAAGAAAAATTCTTGTAAAAATTTCAGGTGCAAATAACAGTAGCCGAATTTTTAGACAGTTCGTATATCGAATTCTTCGAGAATTTCTAATTTCTGGTTAACAACACATTTGAATGCTGGCCACTTTCTTTGTTTTAAAACTTTCCAAGCAAAACAGAGAAATTAAACTCAAAATTGTTTTTTGTTGTACAACAAAAAAAAGGCCTCGGGGTGCTATCAAATATTTGCAACTTGACGGCCGAAAAAAATAAGCTAATAAAATTAAAACAAAGCACTGGGTCTAATTAAAACAAAGAAAATTAAATACTCTTAAGTCAAACACAGTGAAAGTTGACACGTAGCGCATGTTCGAGTGCTCACTGTGTGGCCCTCTTGCAACATGAGCAGCAGTAGCAACGGCTGAAAGGGTTGATATATGTTTACACTGAGAAAAAGCAAATTTCATATAATGGAATAATCTTATCTTATATTATATATATTATATACCAAGCATAAGTATGATTACATTTTCGAGTTTGTATCATGTTTATTTCTCTGAGTGTTTTTACATACAAAAAATTAAAACCGTTGCAATGAGTTTAAACTCATTGAAATTTGAAGCTCTTTAGGTCTGTAAACAATTTTTTGCAAATAGGAAGAGAAAAGGAGATGCGGGCGAACAGAAAAAAAACATAACAGTGCACCATTTGCCGTTAACGTCCGAAAAACAATCAATGCTAAAAGTCGAGTCACTTTTGAATTGTTTATTGCTGTTTGCTTCTCTTGTTTTGGCTTTTGATTTCGGTTTTAATGCACGGCTCAAGTGTTCGAAGCAAAGCGCTTTGTCATAGTTTCTGTTACACTTGCATATATGTATGTATACATATATATGATATGTATATGTATAAGTATATACTGAAGGAGCGGCGTGTTCAGTTGGGGCTTGGCGACAGCCATTGAACTGCATTCAGCGCGGTCAGTGACGTCATTCTGCTTTGCGTTGTTAAGTGCTGCAGGAGTTTTGTACTTTTGAGCATGTTGCAGCAGATGTTGGCAACATTGTGAATTGTTTGGCTGCACTTAAATATTTACTAAGTATGGCAACAGTGTATTTTATTTTAAAGTGCGTATGACAAAAACCATAAAGCTATCACAAATGTTATACATATACAAATTAAGATTGCTTTTAATCCAATAAGACTAAGAATGTAAAAATCTGTATTATTTAAAAATCGTTTTTGAAAATGTCATTTATTCAAGTTACAGACAATATTCATTCGTATGTAAATATTGAAAGTGTCTGTATATAAATATTAACGAATAATAAATACAATTTATATACAAAAATGAACGATTAACGAGCAATATACACAAATAGGTGCATATGTACATATAGGTTATATAATTAACTCCCACTTGGCAAACACATTTGTGGCGAGACTTGAATTGCTTTCTTATCACCCACACACTTGCATGACACACACTTTTTAATGGACACCTCGTATTCGTCTCGTCGATGTCTGGTAATTTGATCTTGACGTCGCGTCAGCTTGGCATAGTAAAATAAACAGTTAGCTAATTTTTTACATTATAATTATTTATGGTTATTTTGCAGCATCTGTCATTTAACTACGAACCGCAAAGCCACAAGCCACAAGCCGAACCAAAATATAATGTTGCTCAACATATGTATGTTGCGAGCCGATTGTTGTGCTTAGCCACATATTTACTTATACATGTGCATGTTGCTGGCAAGATGCCAATTTTAGCTTGCCGTCTAATGACGTCACAGCCGGCGTGTGAGCAACGTGGGTGTTTTATAAGCAATTATGTGTGTTTTATTTTCATTTCTTCTTCGTTTTATTGTGACTTGTGTTTATTTTGTTTTTGATATTTGTTGATTGCTTTTCACTTTTCGCAATCGTTGCGCTGTCATTTTTAATTGACTGTTTCGATTATTTGGGGGCTGCGTGCGTGGCACGTCATGGATATTGGCCAATTGGCGGCGTCAGCGTTGGCTATCTTATGCCATTTATCTCATTCAATGGGCTCGCTAAGTGAAAGTTTTTTGTTTTTTGTTTATTTGCCAAAAAGTTCATTGGCAGCGCCTTAACGATGCTTGGCAACAATGTTGCTTACAAGACATGCGTATTCTAGCAATAAAAGACCACAAAAGGCAATCGACAATAAGCGTGTTAACCGTTATGAATCATCACACACACAGACACACACACACACACGGACACACACATTTATAAAAAAAATGCTTTCAACTGTACAGCAAACAAACTAAACGGAGAATTCATTAAGTTGTGCCGCATGTGTAATTAGAAGATAGGCAAAAAGCAATACGAAACAAGCGCGAAAAGCGCACAAAACAGAATACTAGAGAGCCGACAGAGTTTGGAGATACCAGCAGAGCATTGGAATTATAAATGTGTCGAATAATTACTTGTGATAAGTGGCGCAAAAATATTTATAAGAAATACGCTTTGCAAATAAGATAGCTTAAATAAATTAATAAATATTGATTTCGCTATACGTTTCGTTGTTATGGCAAAAACAAGTTAGTTACCAAAACGAGTCTTTGGCGCTATTTGGGCAAACGACATTCGGAAACATAATAATGGGATTCCTTCTAGTGATTCTTTTCTTATTAGAGATCGATAAATGCTAAAAAGTAATAAATGATTGTTAGCGCTGTTTCCTGCAGATAAGTTTTTCATATGAATTAACTTAATATTTTAGTTAACTGTTTTCTTTTTTTCTTCTAATAAATCGGTTTTTGCAGCTGCTAAGATATCGATAACCACCCCTAGCTAATAAGCATACTACTCCCAGTAATTATCTACTAACTGAATTTTCAGTTATATTTATAGGTTAATTTTCGTTTTCCTTTTTGATTGGGTTGCAGCGATGACTCCTCAATATGACACACTGACTTGTGCTACGCAACTTCAGCTGTTATTATCAGAGAATGCGGCTTATCTGTTATACAGCACTTGCACACGCACAAGCACACGCTCACATTTACCGATGGAAACATTTGTTATTTTACTGCAAAGCAATGTCAAGAGTCGCAATATTTGATATGCATTCCTTTTGTTTGTATAGGAGGAACTTACCTTTTTTATAACAACGATGACGATGTTCCGAAGGTAAATCCGTTAAGCCAGCGAGGCAGTTCACGTTGTCTTATTGCTTTCTTATTATTTTTCGGCTAGTTATTTCCACATCTGCAGGCAGAAACAGAGTTGCGCTCTCTCGTTGTGGTTAGTCGTTGTTATTGCCGCGTCTCTTTTCACACACTCACTCTCTCACACTCACACACACACGCACACAAGCACAACTTGCGATTTTGTTGGCCTTTAGCTAGAAACACAAAAGAGAAAGAACATGCAATATTGCAATAACAATACTTGAAGCTTTAGCAACGCTTTTATTTCACTGTATTTAATCCCGTCTTTCTTTGCATTTCACTTTGGCTGCGCTTCGGTCGCCGCTGGCCCCTTCCGCCTGGCGTCACGCCCACCTCACACAAGCGCACCAGAGATGAGCAATTGTAATGCATGTACCTGTGACTTTTCGCAAATACGTAAAGAATCGAAAGTAAAAAGCGTTAAGCTCAAAACTTGGCAAAGATGTGTTAAAGTTCAGTCACAGGAACAGTTGACACAGTGACTCCAAAAAGTAACAGTATTGCTCATCTCTAGTTGCCGCTGCAAACAGCTTATTTGCCACAGCTATAACGCTGTTTCACAGAAATTGCTATGCAAAATTTGCAACAGTATTACTTAATGCAGCCACAATTATTAGAAATTATGTTTTTTACACTATATTTACATTTAATTTATATACTTGATTAAATACCAAAGATAAAGGAAAAATGCACCGCTAAAACGACCGTGCGCACCATAGAGAACCCGAACTGACTATTCCGTGTGACTGCGGCCACCAAGCGCATAAATCCACAAGCACCAATGTGACCGTATTTATCGTTGATAAGTATCTTATTCGATAACATACAAACTTAAATGATGGTCTTACGATTTCTTCGTTATCGAACATTTGGCGTCAGTTCGAAACTTATTTAAGAGGCAAATTCAAAAATCGCAGGCACGAAAATATTTTGTTTATAGTAATATAAGTTACGTATATAATTCTTTTATATAAGCGCACAAAAAAGCAAATACCGTGATCGTTTCGTTATAGTGTTGTGTGTTTATTCATTTGTATTCGTTTTTTGTTGCATACATTGATAGTGTTTTGTTTTGTTTGTGATATCGCAATCATTTTTCAAATTTCTTTCGTTTCACTTCGGAATATATAAATGTTTACACGCACGTTCGCTTACAATGAGACGACGGAAATAAAATCAACTAAATTATAGTACATAAATCAACATTTAGCATACGTAATTATAGTTTCATAAAACATAGCTGGTAATGGTAAATAATTGCAACTTAATAATAAACTTAATAATCCGCCGCCAGCCAATTTTTAGCGCTAACTGCTCTTCTAGATTTGTACACAATTCAAAGATTTCTCATACTTAAATCGCACCATTAAAAAAGGTTGATATCAAAAGGCATCCAGGGGAATTTCTTTAAATATATTACTTCAGAATTAACTAACCTTGTGTGTGTATGTGTATGAGTTTCTATATGTGTGTGTGTGTGTGCTTTTTAGTGTGTGTGGGTGTGTATATGTATATGTATATGTGCATTTGTGTGTGTGCGTGTGTGTATTTTTCATTTGTATGTGGGTTTTGATCGTTTCAATTTAAATTTACAACTAAAAATTTTGCGGTCCAAAAATTGTGAGAAAGAACAGATAGAAAATGGCGAGTAAAGCTCGATTATAAAGATAGAATTATGTATATATATATATAGATATATAAATATTGTAACTGTATAACTGCGTCCATCCGATTTGCATACTTTACATCCACTTCCATATTTTTTATAGTGCACATCCAGCATCCAACACGCCCCCGCATGCCCCCACCCCACAAGATGTAGTATTATATAGTATTTATGTTTGTTGAATCTCGTTTTCCTGTAGGTACGACGTTTGTTATGGTTTTGTGTGTTAAAAGCGAATGGACAGAAAGTAGATGAAAGCAGCCAGCGCCACACAGCCCAAAGGCAGGGCACGACGATATAAGATATAGTGATCATTTGCCATCGGTTGCTTAAGGCGCAGATCCGATATTTCTTTGCGCAGCTCCATGTTGCTCATTTCCGACTGCTCCAGGCGTTCCTTGTACACGATTAGCTCCTCTTCGCGCTCCACTTGTGCATCATTCATGATGTTCACATCTTCGCGCCAACACGAGAGTTCGCTATCCAAGTCCTTGCCGACAGGATTCGGCAGTAGCGGCTCTTCTTCATCAGTCGCGAGATCAGTTTTGCTTCCATCCTTCTCTTCTGCACCACTGGAACTGCGTACTTGCGGCTCTGCCTGGGCTTGAGCCTGGGCCTGCGATTCCTGTATCTGCTGTTGGAGCTGCTGTTTAAGCTTATTCATCTCCTCCTCCAGACTGCTTATGTCATTGGTCAGCTTGGCTGATTTCTGTTTGTAGAATAGATACTCTTCATGCAGCATATCTACTGCATGCTCTTGCGGCAAGTCCCCATCATCGTATCCATCGCTCTGTAACAGAGTTTGCTGAGTGTCCAATTTGTGGGTTGTGTGCAGCGAAGAGGACTCCTCGGTGTCCTCATCGATGCCATTAAGGCGTGTGTGCTTGGGTGATTTGTGTATAAACTCATCGCATGCTGCTTCAGCAAAGGTCCCGCCCGTAGGTGATGCCTCCGGAGAATCAAGCTTCTCATCGTTATCCTCGTCACCAGAGTCGGCAGCATTGAATATGGCTTTTAATACATCACCACCGTCTGCGCCCTTGAGATCCGAGTTTTTGAGCAACTTCAAAATGGTACCTTTGCGTATCACCTTATGCTTAAAATCGAATTCCTTCTTTTGTTGCCGCTTGTTCTTCTTGCTCTGTTAGAGAAGTTCAATTAATTAATTATATGTAACTTGAAGCATGTAGACATTACTTACAGATTTACGTTTGCTGGGTGTAGTCTGATGTTCCTTATCGTGGTGCTCAGACGGCTCGTCTGCTTGATGTTCGTCTTTATTGGCAGCGTCATTGTCATGATCACCGGCTTCCTTATCCTCCTCATCATTATCGTCATCGTCATCGTCGTTGTCGTCGTCGTCATCGTCGTCATCATCACCGACAGCGATGGCCGCATTCAGTTGCTCCAGCGTCTGTTGCTGCTGCAGCGCCTGTTCGCTGTCATGATCAGCAATCGTTTGCTGCAATTGCATCAGTTGTTGGCGCATCTGCTCCATTTCGCTCTCCTGTGCGATTAATTGCTCCTTAAGCTGTCCAAGTCGTTGCTCCTCCTGTTCCTTAGCCTCTTGCTGCTGGTGCAGCGATTCCTGTTTATATTCCATATATTCTAGCTGCAGCTGTTCCAGACGCACATTAAAATCCTGCAGAGTCTGCTTCGAGCTCAATATCTGAGCACGCAATATGCTACACTCATTATCCGAGGTTGTGTACGCCATCTCCATTTTCGACAGCATTTGCATGGCATCGCATCGATCCTGGTAGACCTTGCGCAGCGCCTCTTTGGCAGTTAGCTGATACGAGGTCTTATCCTCAAGCAACTTAACAACCTGTAACAATGATATAATGAAATTATGAGCAGTTCATTGCCCTTAAAAGTAGGCTACAATTAGGAACCACGAACATACCTCGTTGCGTAATGTATTCTCGGGCACATTCTTTTCCATCATTTGCAGCTTCTTTTCGAGCAGATTGATCTTGTGCAGCAACTGATCCTCAGTAATCATGCTCTGCCAGCACATGGCCGAGTTCTTACGCGTGGAATCAAGTACACCCTGCAAATTACTAAGCTTGGCTTTAAGCATTTTCTCGCGCTGCGATGCTTCCTGTAGAAATACATTGAGTCTCTGTATTTCATCATAACTAATTCGATTTGGTCCCGTCAGCTCCAACTGTTCCGAATCTATTGAGATGGCCTCCCGACCGTCAGGCAGAAACAATGTAACGCGCGCAATGATACAGCCGTGCACTTCCTGACGTGAATTCTCAATTACCTCAACGCCAAACTTGACGGTATCACCATTATGCAGCTCGGCCGGCTCACTGCCCAACTTGCTGTCATTGATGAAGGTGCCGTTGCTGGATTTGGTATCCTTGACCCAAAAACGGCCGTCAATAGTATACCAGAGCATGGCATGGTTACGCGACAGCACCTTGCAATCAAATATGGCATTGCTCTCGCTCGCCTTGCTCTTGGCTATTAAACGGCCCACCTTGCATTCCTGACCAGGCGCCAGCGATATATTGCGTGTCTCGAACTTATGAGATTTGAGCTCGCACTGCAGCACAATTCTGGCATCGCTCGGCGACATGTCCTGTGTGTTGTTGAGCGCATTCGCTGTCTCATTAGGCAATTGTAAGGCACCAATCGAGCTGAAAAGATTTCCGCCCGTCGTTGTGTTATTGGCATTAAGCACCGAATTCATAGCCATTTGCAACTGCACTTGCTTCTGTGCCAGCTGGCCCTGCAATTTGATTCAGTTAATCAATACTGAACTATAAATAAGTAATAATAATAGCACTCACCTGCAATAATGTGTTCGTATTGGAATCACAGGTATCTGTTGCAGACGTATTATTGTTCTCCTGATTTTCCAGATTGTCGTTGGCATCATTACTGTTTATAATGCTAATGCTGTTGCTGTTGTTCTCTGTGGGCAACTCACACGTCTCGGTCTCATGCTTTTCGCGCAATAACAGTTGTTGCTGCTGTTGCTGCTGCTGTTGTTGCTGCTGCTGCAACTGATCCTGTTGGGCCTTTCTGTTGAGTTCCATTATACTTTGGGCCTTCTTATTGATGCGCTGCTGACGCTTGGACAATTCACCCACTGCGGCGGCACTACTGGCAACAGCTACTGGTCTTCCGGTTATCTCTTGGTCAGTTTTTGCGCTCGTAACGTTGTTTACGGCTGCTGCAACTGCAGCTGCTGCTGCTGCGGCTGGTGGTGTTGAGATTGTCGTTGCTGTTGCTGTTGCTGCTGCCGCGTTGGGCTTCTGCTCGTCATCCTTATTGCTCTGCCATTCGTTGCTGACCAAGACCATAACTGAAAAGTGTGAAATGCGCACAGACAGTCATACAGTAAAATGTATATCTGATAAAATGTATTTAGCTGGAGAGGTTGAATTTGATTGAATGTTACAAAATTTCTGTGCACAAAGCAGAGAGACCGAAATGTTACGGCTGACAGTTCAAGAATTTGAAATCAAGGCACATCAGATCAAAATATTTCCAGCTAGATTAGCTTTTATAGTCAAAATTAAAAAAAAATAAATAAAACCCTTGCTTGTAGAAGTTTATCCAGTTTGTGAACAAGACTTATAGATTAATAATAATGTAAAACATATTTTTAAGCCGTGATATAATTTATAAATTTGTCAAAATAAAAAAAAAAAAATAGCACGTTAACCATATTTCTGTTCGTAGGAGGATTTAAGGGCCGGCAATACACACACATTTTGTTGGTTTCTCAATTTTTCAATATGTGTATACAATAAGAAAATGAAAATACTTCAGTACCAGGCGCAAAATAATGTTTCGTATAAAAATAGATTTTTAAAATATAATTGAAGAAGCGGGCAACAAATACGAGTACTCGTGTATGTGTGTGTAGGTGGGGGAGGGCCGCCGAAAAGCGGTTTGTTTGTATTTATATGTATATATGATCGGGGCACGTCTGCTCCACTTTGGAACGAACGAGTAGGAGGAGATCTGAGCAGCAGAAATACATATGCATGTAAATATACATAAATCATATACAAACTGTATTTATGTGCGTGCAATATATTGAATAATAGTGCAATAAACTGAGTGTGTGTGTGCATAAAGAGAGAGAGAGGAGAGTTAGAAGAACAACAACAGTAGTAGCCAGAACCCAATTGGGTGGAGTTGCCCCCTTACCTTGCAGCACCAATACAGAGCGGCGATAGCGGGCCCATGGCCCCAACAACAATTGCTTGGTTGGATATTGTAACTGCAGTTGGTGTTGATGCTGTTGTTGTAGTTACTGCTGCTGCTGCTGCTGTTGGGCGTCGGTGGGAGTGGGGAAAGCTGCGAACAATGCAAAACTTTTGTTGTTGATTGGCATAAAGCACACAGAGCACAACAAATGTGATCAGAGCTGCGCCGTCGTTTGTCTGCCTGTTCGTGTGTATGTGTGTAAGTTTTGCTGCTGCAGCTACAGAAACAACAACTACTAAGGCTGCAGGCAGTGGCTGGGCACGAGTTCAACGTGGATTTAGAGGGGGGCGGAGTGCGGCGTGGACTGTCTTTCGTATTGGTTTCTTCTCTTTTTCACTTATAAAAGTTGGTACTCAAATTAAGCACGAGCTGCAGCTTAATTGAATTTAATTACAAGAGTCTGTATGTCGTTGACATTTGGAGAATTTACCGTTCTGCTGCTATCTGGTCGTTTGCTTTGACTTATGTATTCGCACAAAAGGAGGAGAAAAAAAAACAGCACAACACAATACTTTTTATTTTGCGCTTCTTGTTTTCAATTTTAACAGAAACACAATAAATTAACTTGTTAGAATACACGAAGCAGCGTTGAAAACTCACCTTGGTTTTTAAGTTGTTTTTGTTAATCAATTTTGCAACACAGCGAAAGCGAATAATATTTGCGATAATTGTTTTCAGTTCTCAAACCAAACCTCTGCACTAGCTATGTGTACTAGACACGATTCAACTAGCTATTGTGAGTTGTCACAAAATAATCACATGCCTACTTTGATTGTGCAGGCTTCAAAATCGCAGTGGAAGAGTGTTACTTGGCATAAATGCTTAATTTGCTTAGACAGCAAAGTTAAAACGCAATTTTAACTTAAACATGTTCAAATTACGCCTATTAGACTACTGGATTGGTCGTCGCGTGTATGTCTGAGTATATTTAGCAGAGTTGTCACAGTCTGCACAGGCTGCAGTTATCGATTACAAATGCTAGCAACTCTTGTACTCTGATATAGAACAAAAAAAAAATACTGAAAAAAAAGGGCGCTATGGTTAAAATTCATTTAAAATGTTTTATTAGCTTAGTTTAATTGAAAACTTTTAAATTTATCAAAATTATAAAATCCAGCACGCACTTGTCGTCCACCGAAAAATCGACCATTCAAATCTACAACGGCTGTAAAATATATATATGAAATTCAAATTTGATTAACATAAAAAAAAATCTAAAATCTTAAAAATTAAACACCCACCTTTAATGGCACTCTCAATACGTTTAAATTCCACAAATATTTTTACCGCATCCTCGGGCACCGTACCGAAAGCTTCGTGTATGATAACACTATTTACTTCACCATACTTTGTATTACATTCATCCTTCACCTCAGGCTCGAGCTCCTCATCCACATCACCTGGTCCAACCATATTGCGAAGGAGAACAACTTTACTTGGTGCCTTCATTATTTCAGTTATGCTAGGCTCTGGCTCACTGGAGGCTGATGTAGCAGCTGAAATACCCTGCAGTGGTGGCGGTGGCGGTGGCATCGAGGCAGCAGCAGTAGCAACAGGGCTTGGACCTGGACTCGACACTGACGGCGTGGCAGCTACACCAGACAATTGAGAAAGCGGTGGAGGTGATGTTGATGGTGGTAAAAATACATCCTTTTCGTGTATAATGCGACCACCTCGCTTTGATGTTTTTTCCACTTGCAGGGCAACGGACATGCCCTGTTCTGATTTACCCAATCCCTGCCCATCCTTGAAACCGTACCTGGCCATTATCTTTGCTGCTACTGAGCTGGCAGAATATGGTATGGTTACATTCGAGGATCCATCTCCATTATCGATGGAAAGAGAAGGCGGTGGCGCTATAGCTGCGCCACCACCTTGCTTAGAAACTGAGCCTGGCGCTGGTGGACTGTATCTGTCCTCGTCACTCTGTCTCTGGCCAAAGCCACTGAATTTCATGGCTGGTGGAGAATTGTCGTGATTGTGTGTGTCTCTCCGACCACCGCGATTGCGCTTGCGCTCACGATCTCGATCTCGGTCCCGATCGCGCTCCTCACCTCGATTAGCGCTGTTGCCACTGTTACGAGCCTTGTCATTATTCTTTGATTTGTCCTTCAGCTTTTCGTACTCATTGGGCCACTGCGGATCGTACTCGTCTACGAAATCCCAATCGTCTGTTTTGATGTTTTCCAACGCCGGCGCAGGTGCCACTGTGGTGCTGGTGATGATTGGCTTGGCTGCCACGGTCACGGGTACAAAACTTTCTGCATCTGAAATGCGTTTAGTGCGCAGATTGACAACTGGTGTCATAAGCTGAAAACAATATTGCAATTATTGTAAATATATGCATTGTTAAGAGTTTTACTCACCGGTTTCTTAATTTGTTCTCTGATTTTTGGTTTCGGCAGTTGGGCTTTCTTCACTGCCAATTGTGTTTGCAACATTTTGATGCCCGACGACCAGCCATCCATTTGTGTGGCGCGAGGCTTAGCATCTATGTCGTCGTACAAATCCATTTTATATTTTTTCTTATTTATAAACAATCTGAACGAAAACTTTTCGTTTCGGGCCTGGTGCACAGTATCCAGTGCTGCATAAAGTAGCGAAGTCAGCCTTGTGCAACACTGTATACTAATTGTTGCGTTAACAGTTCGATTAACAGCGTTTGCGTAACGTTAATGTTAGTCTTACGTTGGGCAAGACGTTGACCTAACATAAATGTTATTTATTAATGTTTATAAAAAATGGGCAATGAAGGCAGCAAATTAAAAGGGCTTATAATTGATAAAAATGCTGTCGAAGTGAATGACTTTTGGGCCCTATACAACGCCGAATCGCCGACAACATGCAACGAGGAAGGAGGCGGCGACCAGCTTCTGTCCATATTCAAGGGAGAGGTACTTGTGAAGGGTCAACTTTGGGCCGCCCAAGGGCCGATGGAACGTGCAATTAAGGTAAGTGCCACAAGTACAAATTAAAAGCTGACCATTCAATGTATTAAATGTGCTACAGAATCTGATGATCTATCGCCATCCGTATATACTGAAATATATGTCAACATGGGATCAGTCCGGACAGAAGCATTTGGCGACGGAGCGTGTGAGACCGCTGACCGATGTGCTGGCCCAGCAAAGTGATATACAAGTGTGCCTCGGCCTGCGCACCATACTCTGCAGTCTAATATTTCTGATCGAAAAGGCGCAGGCACGGCATCTCAACATTTGCACACAGTCCGTGTACGTGACTGATAAGGGAAGCTGGCGCTTGGCCGGTTTTGAGTTCGTGTGGAAGGCCAAGGACTTAAATAAGCAGCTCATAGATCTGGCTCACAGCTTTCGTCAGCCGCTGGCGAGGGACTCGGCCAACAGCGAACTGGGCCTGGAGCAGTTCGCCTTTGCCACACTTTGCGAGCAAATTCTGGACAAGTGCGGCGACAGCAAAGGCAATGCGAGCACTCCATATGTGCAGGAGTTTCGAGATTATTGCAGCACACACCTGAAGCATCTGAACATCGAGCTGCGCCCCAAGCTATCCGCCGTGCTCTTGCATCCGTACTTCAATCATGACTTTGTCCTAATTCATTCCTTTCTGTTTGAGCTGCCACTCAAGTCTGTGCAGGAGCGCCAGCAATTCTTCAGCAACTTAATTGAACGTCTGCGATGCTTCGATGAGCAGGTTGTTGCCTCCCAATTGGCCAGCGACTTGCTCTCACGCATGGTGCTGCTGGATCCCACCGCTCAGCACTGCGTTACGCCGTATGTGCTGCGTACGAAGACGGAGAATGGGACTACGGCTCTATTTTCCCCGCAGACATATTTGCACTATCTATTGCCACATATCTTGAAGATGTTCCGGCTGCGCGACGCACAGATCCGACTCATTCTCTTGGACTATTTTATGGAGTATGTGCGTCTGCTGAGTGATGAACAATTGCAGAGTGAAATATTACCGCATTTACAACTGGGCATGAACGATACCAACGATGTCCTGGTGGCCAAAACACTTCGTTCACTGGCCGATCTGGTGCCCATTCTGGGAGCAGCCACTGTGCTTGGTGGGGATCGTAGACGCTGCTTTTCGGATGGTCGGCCACATGCCGCCGTCTCCACAGACAGCAGCACTCCCTGGACAGAGCCCCGCTCCATAACGCCGTTGATGAACGGCAATGCCGTGGATGCAGTTGATTATATGGTCTCCGGCAGTCCGTTGCCTGTGGAGAGCAATGTGGCACCAATGCCCCTGCGTCTGAGTCCAGATGGTGGAGAGGACGAAAAGAGCATCATTAATATAAGCGAAAAAGCACTCGAACTGAACCACAGCAGCAGCAGTTCCGGTAGCTCTACCAGCAGTGCCGCCCACGAGCAGACGCTGGTCAATGACGAGGAGGAGGCGTGGTCGGACTGGGAAAATACGGATGAGCTGCAGCGTTTGCATGTGAAACAGGAGACTTTGGATGAAGCACAGTTAAACAATGTGGAAACAAACAGCAGCACCTCAACACAGGCCACACAGCCTTCGCTTACCGACTCCTTCCGGACAGCCTGCTCGAGCGTCTCCACAGGCACAGGCACAGGCACAGCCACAACGAAAGCAATCCCACCGACAAATCGCATACTCATTGATGATCTTAGTGCGTTGGACATTCAAGTGCAACTAACAACGCCGGCCAATAGCTCGGAGCCGGCTGAAATAGATTTCTTCAAAGACATGGAACCGGTTATCGAGACAAAGTCCGCAAGCAGCGAACCGGAGATTGTGCAAATCGATGCCAGCCGCTTTGCGGCCGCAGCAACGGGCGCCAACGATCACGAAACGGAAGCCGAGGCTGATCTGGGCTGGGGTCATGATGACGATGAGGATGATGTCGTCTGGGGCAGCAATTCAGAACCAACTAACGTGTCCTAGTCATATGTAGTTTTCAATAATTGATCGATTTAAGCCACCCTCTGCCGTCGTTTCTTGTTCCATTTATTTTATTGCTGTTTCCCTATCCTCATCTTTGTCTAGGTTGAAAATTTTGGGTTTTCTTATATATATTTTCCTTTAGGTACATTTTGTACATATGTAAGTATGTGTATTTAATAAATTCCAATATGCAGGGGCAGCGTATAACTTATAATAATTGTACATATAACATTCTTGACAAATATGTTTGTCAATTATTTTATATAATTAATTGAACTCATCTCTGAAAGGAATTTTTTATTATTTCCATTAAATTTGTAATTCATTAAATAAATCATCCCAGCCCCATGCAGTACAATATAATGTATATTCTCTAATCAAAACAATGAATCTGTTTTTCTTATTGGAATATTTATGAAATATTCCTTAATAGCTATCCCTTACATTTTAATGAACCAATTCAAACTGGTTGGCAGACATATCAAAACATTCTGCAAGATGTCTTTAATTTTAAATTAAATAACAGGTATTACGCATTTCTGGAATGATGTTATCAGGACTTTAATGCATGAACGTGCTATCAACAGTTGCCAGCATAAAAAATGATATATGGTTGATGCGCCACCGATAAGTATGATGTTGTAAATTTTAGTTCATTATCAATATCTTAGCTTGAAAGAAAACCTCTTCAAGCACAATAAAAAGGTGAGACCGGCCCACTTCGAAATTAGTTACATTTGAACTGTGGATTCAGTTGAATATTCGCTAATAAAAATGAAAGTCTTGGTGGTCCTTTCCCTTGCCTGCCTCGTCAGCAGCTGCATTGGCGGCGTGGTGAAGTCCGAAGATGACGGCTGGACGATGGTGGCCCACAGGTTCGATGGAAACCTGAACTTCTACCGTAGCTGGAATGATTACAAGGAAGGTTTCGAGGATGGAAGTGGTGAATTTTTCATTGGATTGCAGAAGCTTCACGAAATAACCTCATCCGAAGATACGGAGTTGAAAATCGAGTTGGAAGACTTCGATGGAGAAATCCGATATGCACTTTACGACAATTTCCTGATTAGCGGCGAGGAAACTAAGTATCGCTTGTCCGTTGGTGCCTATTCGGGAGATGCCGGAAATTCGCTCATGTGGAACCGTGGAATGCCTTTCACGACCTACGACAGGAACAATAACGGACTCGTCTATAACTGCGCTTCGATTCAGATGGGTGGCTGGTGGTACGCGAACTGCTCCTATTGGTAGGTCTCCAGATGCAATCACTAACCGTATACTCTACTTACCTTCAAATTTGATGATTTTAGCAACCCGTTCGGCTTATACCTGAAAGGTGATCTTTCCGAAGATTACACCTACAAGGGAATGTACTGGAGTGGATGGCGTGGAAGGAACTACTCCTACAAGGTGATGAAGATGATGGTGCGCCCAATGAATAGATTCAACTAAAAAAAAAAAAAGAATACTGTTAACAATAAATAATGGCCTTCAAAGCCGGTCAGAACATTTACAACATAGTGTTTTGTTATAGATTGCATTAACAAAATTTATTATCTATTATAAATTATCAATCAATTGAATTCGCAATACCCTGTCAATAATATAATCAAAAACAGAGTATAATAGTATAATAGTATAAAATGTTTTGGATGCAGCCTGCAGTCTATCAATTAATACCCTAGTCAAAATGAGTCAGTGGCAGACTCCCCTTTTTTTAATCAGATAAATACATTAAGCACATGCTCGGCTCTAATCTTTAAGAGATTATTAAGCATTAAATTGCTGTAGGAGCAATACTTTGATTTGACAAATATAAGCGCCAGCGATAAGAATTAATTGATAAGTATTCTATGAATTAAAAACAATTTTAAAGAAACGATTATCATATAACAAACAAATGAAGATGGAAATATTATAACGTGGACAGGGCTTTTAGTTAATAGGCATAAAATTATTATTATTTACGATATTGGATTCATTTTTAAAGACATCTACGACTATACTAAAACTTTATAAGACCAATCCCCTCTAATCCTTACCTTTTGCACACTCTTTAAGAGCTACGCCGGTATGCTAACCTCCGATAAAAGTGATTTTCTTGCCCTCAATTGCTCTCATAAATAATAACTTCCTGCAGCAATTATTTTGTTTTAGCACAAAATTTGTTTAAGTTTGAGAGGTTCGTCACATTGAAATTAAAAAGATATTTTGATATCGTTTTGATATAAAACAGAGCTCATGAGGCCTTCTTAATGATCCCCATAGGAACAAAAGATCATAGATCTCTCATCATAGATGAGAGATGCAACTGAATGGCATTGCAAGGTTTTCGGTTTTTAAAGCTTATGAAATGCACGGAAAATGGAACACTCAAACAGAGCGCCAGAGTTTATAATCTTTATAATAGAAGATTACCTTGCTGTGCTTGAGTACTGGGGAGATGATTCACTTTAACAGCTAACAAATTGTACCCAAAATTAATCACTCAAACCGAGTTTATAAGTCTTGTTCAACTCTGATTTCATAGGGAGAAGTAACAGTGAAATTCCGCGTTGCTATGCAACTGAGCACCCACAGGTCAGAAGAGCTCGATTGTTGTGATATAGCTTAATAACTTCACTCAAAGTGAACCACTCAAGCACTCTTTTTAGAGTCTGTTTGCCAAAGGGACAAAAGCAAAAGGAACATTACAATATTTTGCCGCTGATCGATTAAATTTTAAAGATGCGACGTGCATGGCAAAAGGTTATACTTTTACAGCTAAGAAGTTGTGCTCAAAATAAACCACCACAACAAATTTGTTTGTTTTTTGTTGCCTTTTTTTTGAAATACTTACCCAAGAATAAAATAAAACTTTGCGCTGTTCTGCCACCGGTCGAATAATAGTTCAAAAAGCTCACCTCTTTTAGCTAACAAATTATACTGCCTAAAGCCTGTGCTTATAGACTGAAACACTGACTTGATTTGCGACTGACCACGCTTAAGTCAAAGCTGCGATTGAAGTGCACTGCAACAGTTCCGCCTTTTATAGCTAACAAATTGGACTCAAGTCATCTGTTTCTTATAGGAACGTAAGAAATGGGAACACTGCGCTCATCTGCCACTAATCCTGAGCAAATGAGAGATGCGACTGAACGGCACTGCAACACACATTCCATTTATAATTGACAAAGTGCACTCAAAATGGATCACTTAAAGAGAGCAAATGAGCCTTTTTGGAGTATATTTTTAGAAACTGTTCTCCAAATGGAAAGATGAGTCTATTTAATTTGTGAATTTACCGCCTTGCTGACCATCCATATTCATATACTGGATTAATATAATTGTTATATATTTATAATAAAAGGGGGTTTGGATTATGGATCTAAACTATATACTATTAAGAAAAATATACATATCTGGGTGTGGCCAATCGATCGTAACACTATCTGGGTTTTAATTGAATTGAGCTCCTCTACAGTTCTGCCCATTCCCATGATAACAAAATGGCAAACCTTTCGTTAAGGAATTGATTTCAGCTTTTCATTCTGTTCTATTTAACAATATACAACTAATCAAATCACTTATGAATAAAAACAATATCAGGTGTTACTCATTCTAAGAACCATGTTATCAGGTTTATGATAAGACCAAGTGGTAGACTAAAGGTTGCCCGAATAGAAAAGTATATGGCTGATGCGCCACCGATAAGGACGATATTGTAAATTTTCAAGCATTGTCAATACTGAATAGCTTCTAACTAAATCGCACGATCTTAACGTCACAGGAAACCTCTTTGAACACAATAAAAAGATTGGAACTGGCCACAGGTAAGTCAGATCCATTTGGAATGAGGGGGTTAGAACTAATCGTTCCAACAGAATACTCCCTAATAAAAATGAAAGTCTTGGTTGTCCTTTCCCTTGCCTGCTTCATCAGCAGCTGTATTGGCGGCGTGGTGAAGTCCGAAGATGACGGCTGGACGATGGTGGCCCACAGGTTCGATGGAAACCTGAACTTCTTCCGTGGCTGGAATGATTACAAGGAAGGTTTCGAGGATGGAAGTGGTGAATTTTTCATTGGATTGCAGAAGCTTCACGAAATAACCTCATCCGAAGATACGGAGTTGAAAATCGAGTTGGAAGACTTCGATGGAGAAATCCGATATGCACTTTACGACAATTTCCTGATTAGCGGCGAGGAAACTAAGTATCGCTTGTCCGTCGGTGCCTATTCGGGAGATGCGGGAAATTCGCTCATGTGGAACCGTGGAATGCCTTTCACGACCTACGACAGGAACAATAACGGACTCGTCTATAACTGCGCTTCGATTCAGATGGGTGGCTGGTGGTACGCGGACTGCTCCTATTGGTAGGTCTCTAATTGCAGTAACTGATAAAGTACGATACTAATCATTTCATTTTATAAATTTTAGCAACCTATTCGGCTTGTATCTGAATGGTCAGTATTCCAAAGACTTCACCAACAAGGGAATGTACTGGAGTGGATGGCTTGGTGGGAACTACTCCTACAAGGTGATTAAGATGATGGTGCGACCAAAGAATTGAATCAACTGAAAAAAATAATGTAAACAATAAATAATGGGCTTCAAGCCCGGTCAGAACATTAACATCTTATAAACTTTTCTAAATTTTTAAAAAATTTCTATTCTGGACTATTTAAAAAAAAAAAATGCAGCATAAATTTATAAATTGCGATCTTACTATGAAGTGTGGCAAAAGCCATGGCGTTCAAAATGCTTTGAAGCCAGCAAAGAGTTATTAAAATGAATCATATGTGAACTATTTTTCTTTAATTACCATGGAGTAAAATAACTGAACATCAATACAACAGCAATATTTTAGGTGTTATCTTTTTGTAGGCGCTAGACAGCTTGGTTGCTGCTGTTCTTCTAAGACATATAAAAGTGAATACTGATTAGATTTTTTTTTTTTAATATATACATAGGTTTATATATATTGATAAGAACTAATTGATAAATAGTTTATTAATTGGAAATAATTAAAAAACAATTATCAGACATAATAAAATTAGATTAGAGCGGACCGACTTAAAATTTAACCTATTACGGTTTTATTGCAGTATAAATCGAGTAGAATAATTAACTATGTAAACTTCGTAAAGGTAAATATAAATGTAAAATAACACCTACTCAGCACAAATATTCCCAAACGAACCGATCTTACTTACACACGAATCGTAAGAAAGAACTCTAAATACCTCTTTTATTGTATTAGGTAAATTAACGGGTATTAGACAAATTAAATATAAATGAACATCCATTAGGGTTGGCTCTCTACTCTCTACTAGAAAGTAACTCAATGCTTAATAGGCGAAAGAGCAAGTGGGATGACAGTTATAAATGAGAATAACACAAATGTCTCACAAGCAACAACTGCTAAACGAATTAAATGCGAGCAACAAATACAATTAATGCCAAATTTCTCATGCTCTCACATAAATGAACCGTTATCGATATTATCGTTACTTTCAATAGTTAGACACTACGAAACTCTGAAAAATCATACTCGTTTGTTTTAAGACGCAATAACAAGGCACGCATACATATGTATGCATACATGTATATGAAAACTTATGCTGACAAAAACATATATGAGGAGTAACGGTTTGGTAAATTAGCTTATTTCGGTAAGCTGATGCACAATTGGTACACGCGCAACTATATCAGTTAGAAGATCAAACTTATACATTTGCTCTTATACAAAATGTAGATTGCGCTGCAGTATAAGTATTTAAATTTGTCTCTCAGAGAGCGCAAGTATGGCAAAGCAAATACGAAGCGAGTGGAACCTGTCGCATAAATTTTGAAGCGAATTTGTTCTACATACATGCTTATAGTGCACCAATTCTTTTTTCGTGAAAATATTTAAACGCTTACTACATATATATATATATATATATCCATATAATTATACTTTTAATAAAATGCAATACGCAGTGGGCGGCGTATAATTGTATGTATAATTTAATGCATTTTTTTATTTTTATTTTTTAATAATTTTTAAAATGTTTTTCCATGTTTTTTTTGCATGCTTTGTTTTGTTTTCTTTTAAAACTATTCTTGTAAAATTGTTAAATATGTATTTCGTTCTTATTTTGTTTAGCAAAAATGCTATATTTACGCAAAAACATTCTAAAATGCAATTGTTTATATCATTTGACTATATATATGAGTTATTAACATTTTTGTTTACGATCAAACTATCGCTCAACCGATTACGAGGATCAAATAGGCTAAATAGAAAAGAAAAAACGCAAACAGTTTAACGAAATAAAATAAAAAACACTAAAAATGTTTCAACTATTTACTCACGTTTTGTTTTTATTTTGCTTACATTTAAAAAAAAGTTATTTTTACGCATTAATTTGTTTGTTTGCCTTTCAGCATCATTATTATGCTCAACTTAATCAATGATCTTAGTAATCGTAATTACATTATTAAATTTAAATAAGATCAGCTGAAGTTTTATTTGTTTTTACTTTTATTCTCACGAGTTTTTTCCATTACGTTTCTACGCAAACGCATTTAAAAAAATTCGGTGCGCTAATTTGTTTATAATTAAAAGTATTTACTGCACACTGCTGCGCTCTTTATACATGATGCAAGTGCGGAGGGGGCGGGGAACTCGAGCTGGAAGTGTTACTGAATGAATGAGACGCTAAGCGGTATACTCTATAGGAGAGTGGGGGCGTGGCATGGGGCGGGGTGAGGAACAACTGCCAGAAAATTCAAATTCTTGCACATATTTTGCATAACTTTTTTATAGTTTGTTTCTTTTTTTTTGTTTTGTTTTGTTTTTTTTTTCTCATTGTGTAGGAAAGTAATTCTTAAAAAAAAATAATAAACAATAAAACATTTATATAAAAAAGCATATGTTTTTACATGCGTTTTCCGACCAAGTATCATTATCATACTCCATTGTTTTCTTATTTGTTTTCCTTTTCACTTATGCTTAACGCTTGCTTGCTTTATCGCTTCTTACACATGATATCTTCTTTAGTTTATGGATTTATGTTTGAGTGTGTGTGATTCTGTTCAATGAGTGAGTGCATATGTGTGATCTCTTCCGGTATTGATTGATTATTGGATGCTATTGATTCTTTATTGTATTAATGGATTGGTTTCCTTTTAGACAGCCAACGCATCCGCATCACAACAACGCAGCATTCAATTCAGCTCCTTGTCTTCTAAGTACTTGTATTCAAAGGTGAAGCCCTCCTTTTTGCGCTGACTCCATTTCTCATAATCGAAGTAGATGTACGTACCCTAAAAGCAAATCAATTAATACATATTATATCATTTAAAATATAGAATGTATTTAAAATTAATTAAAATAACAGTGAGTGATATCATTTTAATTTGATTATTTATTTTAGTTTATTTTTAATTTGTTCAGATTGACTAAGAAATATATTTACATATATTTGTTGCTTTTATTTATTGTGGTTTACCACAATTTGTGAACTATTATTATTGTAATCATAATCATTAATCATTTGTAAACTTTATTTAACTCACCTGTTCGTAATCATCGTTGATAATCTTGGGCTCCTCGTGTCGCTGAAACCACATCATGTACTTGGTGTGAAAGCGCCAGCTTTGCTTTTTAAGCGCCTTGGCGGCGAGATACTGCGCCTTGGAGCCCTCCATGTAGTAGAATACAAAGAAGAGCGTCTCGGTAGAGAGTCGCTGATAGAATTCAACGGTATCGTATATGGGCAGCTGTGCCTTTGATTCAAAATAATAAGCTATAGCCGTGTAGGATGACAATTGAATCAATGTACCTGACTCACCTGTGGATAGTGCGCTGGCGTTTGCACCGGTGAGCGATGAAAATATGTTTGCAGCTTCTCTGTATCAATTGGCTGTGGCAGGTGATAATAAGCGGCTTCCATCATTTGGAATTGCAGCTGATGCTCCTTTTGCAGCGGCGTTGGCCCCAGCGGCGTTACGCCCAACAGCGGTGGTATGTGCGCCTCCGTTGTGGCCATTTGTTGCTGCTGCTGTTGTTGTTGTTGCTGTTGTTGTTGTTGTTGTTGTTGTTGTTGCTGCTGCTGCTGCTGTTGCTGTTGCGTGGTATGTGTCTTGGCATTGGCTGTTACAACGACATTGCCACTGCCGGCTGTCGGCTGACCAGCAGCATTCGCCAGATTCATGAGTCCGCTGCCCGCTGTGGGACCATTGCTGGCAGCAGCTACGATTGTACCAATTGCAGCAACTGCTGCTGCCGCTGCAGCATTTTGTTGTTGTTGCTGTTGCGCTGCTGCGGCTGTCGCTGCTTGTTGTTGCTGTTGAAGCTGCTGTTGTTGTTGTTGTTGTTGATTGGCAGTTGATTCGGTGCTGAAATGCTGTTGCAGCAGAGATTGCTGCGCTGCTTGCTGCTGCGCTTGTTGCTGCTGCTGCTGCGCCTGTTGTTGTTGTTGTTGTTGTTGCTGCTGCTGCTGTCTCGTGTCTATGTTACTTGCCTGCTGCTGATTTAGGGAATTGGGCTCGATCCCAGATCGATTAATGGCTTCCTGTGCCATCGTTTTCAATGAAATCGCATCGACAGCATTGCTGTTGTTATTACTGCTGCTGTTGCTGCTGCCGCTGCTGCTACTACTGAGTGAGACGGGCAGACCTGCAAATTCATAAAGTAAAGAGCAACCATTTTATATTAATTACATATTTTAAAATAAACAAAAACTAATTGTAAGCCTCGAGACTCCGATGTATGAATACCCTTGCACTAATTGTAGAATACATAATTGTATTTAAATAAATATAGATTTTATGGAAACTTTTATGAAATATTAATATATAACGTAACATTTCATTACAGTTTACATGATAATATTAGCTTAAAAAAGTAATAGAAAGTAAAAATTAAAATGTTTTTAAGTATTATAGATAAAATATATAATATATATATATATATATGTATATAATATACTTATCTTCTAGTTGCACAACAATTATTTATCTATGAGTTAGTAATATACAAAATATAGTATACATAACCAAGTCTTGATCAATAATTAAAAACACGACAAATTTATAATACCCTCTCTGCAAGAGTATAACGAGTGTTCAACTGGGGGAAGCCTCGTGCCAAGCTCCGCCTTGAAGCATACAATCAGATTTATAAACCCATACGAATAAATTGTGCAATCGGATTAGTGCTTCCACCCTCAATCCCCTTGCATTCGGAAATATATCAAATAACAGTATACAATAGTTGAGTAGTTATATTAAAGGACTGTTTACTTAAATTTACGATTGGTTCAATAATAGCCCTAATTCGATAAAAATGAATAAAACGCCCCTGAACTTAGCATTTTTATTGGCTAATGTTGATAATATATTACCGTTTTGCATATGTGAGGAATTCGTTTGAAGATTGGATAATTGCGCCGCCTGTTGTTGCTGCTGCTGTTGTTGTTGTTGTTGGGCCTGTGCGTTGGCGCTCACAATGGCAGCCACCGTGGGCGCCGTTGTTTGCTGTTGCTGCAGCACAGGTCCGTTTTCCAGTAGTGCTGCAAATACAACCGGAATTTAAATAAATTTCATATGGTTTAATGCAACAAATGGGACATACATGTATTGTGTTTAGCCACCGCTGCAAATGCAATTGTTGGTGTCGCTTGAATCACAGATTGGCCTTGAATGTTGTTGCTGCTGTTGTTCGCTGATGCTGCTGCTACTGCAGCTGCTGCTGCCGCCGCTGCTGCTGCAGTTGTTGTTGTGCCAGCGGAAACGGCTACATTGGCTGCACTCAGACCAGGCGTTGGGGCATGTGGCTGCACGGCAGGATTGTGACCACTGGCAGCAACAATACTGCTGCTACTGCTGCTGCTATTGTTGTTGTTCTGTGTCCCGCTAGACGCCAAAACGGAAGCGACCGTGGGTAGCTGCTGCTGGTTTTTGCTGGGCGTTGAGCTTATAATCTTATTGACTTGAGCTGCTAATAGAATTTAAATACTCCTTCAGTTATACCCATCCAATTGGATTAGCATTAAGGTACTTACTATCACTACCCGCTGGCGTTTTTGCGGTGGCACGCACTGGCGTCGGCTTGATCGGCTGCTGAGGTTGCTGCTGCAAAAGGGATGGAAAAACATTGAATTAAAATAAGAAATAGATTCAATTAAAATATAAATAATAAATTTGATTAAATGGTAAATTACGTAAATAGAAATAGAAATATAATCTCATGCTGTTAAGGCCGTTTATTAATTATTTTTTAATAGACAATAGATGGGGCTTTTTACACTTAAATAGCTTAGAGTAGTGTCTTATCTGAAGAAAGAGTAAAAGTATGTAATTTATATTTTGACATATCCGTGTTTTATATTTGAATATATCACACAAACCCTAAGAAAGAACTTATCAACATCTGACAATATCTGTAAGAACACTAGGTCATCAAAATTCAATAAGTACGAAATTTCTTATCAGCATTCGATCACTATATTATATAGTTAATAGGTTATAGAATAATAGGTCATTCAATTACATGAAATACGAAAGTTTTCTATTTTTAAGACATATTGACCAAAATTAATTAATTATTATTATTATAAAATCGGACAATCGTGATGATTTCTTTTTAAAATAGTTTTATATGAAGTAAAACGGAACATAATAAATATCTGCGAGATAACTAAATCTTTTGCATTGAGAAAAGGATAAAATCTTACCTTCGGTTTGCTGCTGGTGGCGTTGCTTTCGCTGCTTTTGTTGCGCTTATCGCCACCTGTTGTCGCCTCGGTGGACGTTGTCGCTGAGGATGAAGCTGCGCTGGTGTCGCTCGCATAGCCCACATTGTTGCCATTCGATTGCTGAGCAACGACTGCTGCTGCAGCTGCTGCCGCCGCCGCCGCTGCTGCTGCCTGCAAGTGCTGGAATTGGGCTGCACTGGCGGCGCTGGTGCCACTCGCTCCGCTGCTTGTGCCCGCCGTCGCCGCCTGTGGCTGTGTTGAGGAGGATGGTAAAACCTGCTGCACTGTAACTGGCGATTGGGATGGACTGCCGCCGGATGTAACGCTGCTAGGCGATCCGCTGGTTTCGTTGCTGTTGTTACTGTCCGTTGTGGCTGTGCCGCTTAGTTCGACTTCATCCAGACCGATAATGTCATCGTAAATGAACTCGTTCTCCTCAAAGTCAGGCTCTTGCGATGAATCAATATAGTATTCGACATCGTCCTTAATCTTGTTCACCTGATCCGCCTCAACACCGTCGTTATCCAGGAGTCGTAGCAATGTTTCCAGTTTGGTTATGTGGAATTTATGACGATCTAATTTGCTCCGCAAGTCATCCATGCGCTCCTGTTTGTCTCGATCCAGACGTTTCTTTTTGCCCGCTAACAGCGACTCAATCTCGCTCTCATACTGATCTATTTGAATTTGCAAAGTACTAATTGAACCGGTTAACCAATTACGCGCATGATCCTTGATCCGTTGCGCTGGATCCATTTTTTGTGCAGCGCCTAATCCCTCCTTGGAATACGCTTTTGTTTTTGTCTCACGCTCCACAACCTTGAAGCGTTCCATTTGCTGTAAGGGGAAACAATAAGACTTAATTAAAAAGTGTAATATGTTCGAGAAAGTCGCAAAAAATTGTGGATAACTTATCGATATGTCGAACCATTCTTTTTTTAATATCATTTACACTATTTTCAAATTGGATTCATATAGTAATTTTGGTATTTTATGAATTTTGATCCAAATGATGGAGAATATTACAAATCTACAAGTGATCTGTTTGTGATTGATAAATATCGATAATATATTGATGCGACTTTTTCAAAAACAGTAAACAATCCATATTTGTAAGCTAATAACTTGCCGTTTCAATGAGCCTTCGATTCTCGAGCAACGCGCTTTTATCTTTAATCTCGGCGGAGGCAATCCATGATTTGATTTGATCACGTAATCGCTGGAGTTTCTTAATTTCCTTTTTAAGGTCTGCCTCATACTTTTCCTGAAGATGCTTTTGCTGTAAAGGAAGGAGATATGTTAGATTTATGCTTAATCCAAAATTGAATATATTAATGCTGTGATTTGCCCACCTTCTGGTTGGTATTTGTTGCATTGTGTACCTTTTTCCATATATCCTCAAACGTTTCCACGCCCTCGCCTACCTTTTTTAAACATCGATCAATTTCGCCTATCGGGATATCGGAATGTTCACAGAATCAGATTTTATGCACACATATATATGTATAAGATGCATATATACATATATGTTAATATGGAGAATTGTGCTTACCTTGCAATTTTCTCGTCGCAGCCATGGCTATGTGTGCTCTAGTGGTTTCTGCTGGCGCAAATAGTCAGACATAGTCCGCTGCAAGCTGTCGCGATTGTTTAGTTATATCACCTGCCCGCAACACAATCGGCGCTTGTGTGCTGCTTGTGCCTGACCAGAAGTCGGCAACGGCGTCTGCAACATAAAATGGATCAATGTTAAATATGCATTATTTGCGCACACACACACACATTTACGCGTGCACCGAACTTTTGACGTGTGCCGCGGCGTTAGTTTCGGCGGCAGAATTATGTCCGTTATTTGGGTACACATCGGAGCGTACTATTACTGCTGCCGTTGTTTTATTTACCTTAGATCCAAGTAGCTTCACTAAAATGTATGGAAAACACTCTCTGCCTGGCTTTGCTTCTTCTGCCTCTTTTTGCTTGCAGTGATGTGTGGACTGTGTGTGTGTGTGTGTGTGTGTGTGTTTGTATGTGATACCTTCGGGCCGTCGGAGATTTCGATTTTTTTTAGCTAAGCCTTTTTGGGCAAACGCAACGTGGCAGCTGTGCTGGGGTTTCTTTTATTTTGATGAGTAGATCATTCAAGATGTGTGCTTGGTCTTATATATATTGATTTATGCAATTTATACATTTAAATAAATACGCTTAAAGATTTTTCGCTTGCTTTTTGTTCGCTTCTTCTTCTTCGCACATTCCAAGATGGCGACTCGCCAAGACTTATCGAATATAAACGATTGCGCCACAAAATTTCGATAGTTGCACATCACCCTGGCTAGTTACATAGCAGTTAGCTGTCACTCGAAAATTGCACTTTAAATTTAAACTCGTGCGCTATAAAATTTATGATAAATTGTTTTATTTGCGCTTTTTTTTTGTTGTGCATTTTGCCAAGAGGAAAAAAATATAAGAATGCACGTTTAGATTGCGTAACTCTTAAATTCGTTTCTACATTAAAGCGGCAGCGGGCGCCAAGCGGTCGCCTGCATTAAATTTGTTTCAATAATTACGTTTAAAATTTCTGCATTTCCTCGAATATGTTGCAGATAGATTTAAGTTATAATAGTTGTGCTGCCTATCACATACGTTTGATGCGTTGTCCTGTCCTAGTGAGCGCAGTTAGCGTTTTTTAAACCGAAACCAAAATCTAATCATATTTCAAATTGCCTCCCGGCAGCTGCTGCTGATGTTGCTGTTGCTGTTGCTTTTGCAGCTGCTCAACGAAGTCGGAATCGTTTACGTTGCCAGTAAACTGATAGGATGTTATGCTATTGGTCATACAGTTCTTGATGAAACTACACACACACTGCACATACTGTGCAGGATACTTGGTATATATCTTCACATGCTCAGCATCCTCAAAGCAAACAGACGACACATCGATGCCCTGATCGCGCCGCATCCGTATAAATTTCTCCACATCACTGTACGGTATGACCACATCAGTTTTCGAATATAGAAACAGTTGCGGATATTTGTTTGTCTCGTTCTTCAGCTCACAAAATGGACTGGCATGCACTGGCGTAGACTTGACAAACAAACTCTTGAAGGCCACAAATGTTTCCTGCACAGACGAGTATCCAATTAGATAGATAGATGTCAACAACTGGACCCGGAACTCACCTCCACAAACCACATGATGCTAAGAGTCAGAGTAATGGCCAGAGCTGTGATGCAATTGCAGCGCTTTTCTTTGCCATAGATTGCCGTTATGGCACGATATAGGCCAAGCATGCGACGTTCACCTGGAGCCGAATCAAAGATAACACCGCGTACCTGCAGCGGAGACTTGTGCTTCCTTACGGCTAGATTGATGTGCTGATATAGATAGGCGCCGCCATTAGAAAATATGTGAAAAATAAGCGGATGCGCATCAAAATTCATGTCCTGTATCAGCTTAAGTATTTTCTCGCCAATTGGAACCATCTCGCTGCGCTTCCAAAACAGCGTATCCACAGGCGCCGTATAGCGTACAGTTATGAGACTGTAAGCAAGCAGATGTGAAGCTTTTCTTCCATTGTTGTTTTTGTTGATTCGTTGTGTACTTACCCCCTTTCTTCGTAGATCTTAGAGTACTTCATTAAATAGCGATCTTGACATCCCGCCCACCCCAATAGCATAACAATGGGCACATTATTTTGTTCTTCATGGCCGCTGACCAGGACAAAATTGTTGTCGGCTGTTGGTTTTGGAAACTTGATGAAGTATTCAAGCGTATCTTCACGATCCTGAAGATCCTGCTTCTGCTGCTGCTGCTGCTGTTGTTGTCGTCGTATTTGCTGCTCTGGCTGCAGTCCAGCATTCGATACGGGCATAATACCGGGTGATCCGCCATAAGGCCGATACTCAGTAGCAATATCGTTCGCTGTCAGGCCATATGGATGTGATGATGATGACGACGACGACATTTTAGCATTCAAATATTATTTGTTCTGAAACTTACTTTACGTTATTTGGAACTTTTGTTTTATTTTCACCAAAACGAAACTTTGTACGTGTTTTGCTTGGTTACGCAAAAGCCTACTTAACAGGATATGGTACGCCTAGTAGCTGGTGCCAGGTGTCCGATGTCAGGTGTCAAAACGTTGCTGTATTGATTTTGCGGCGAAAATGTTAACGTTAGCTAATTTACAAAATATCAACGCTTTGCACTGAGCTATTGCAGGACATTTTTACCAGAGCTCATTGATTTTTCGGCCGCTCAGGATAACAGCAAAACTTGACCTTCTGGCCAAGCAGCTCGCTACGCACAAACAAGAATCTAAATACGCTGCCGCTGCTGCTTCCTGCTGCAGTAACATGCCGCATTCCAATGCGGCTACGTTGACTTCCAGCCGCTGCTGTTGACTATGGTAATGGGTTCGAGTTGGACATGCGCAGATATGCCTATCAGGATGTTGCTTTGCATGACGACCATTTAAGTTGATCATGAAGGTAATTATTCCTAAATAAAAATGATGAATGATTCAAACCCATTAAAAAAAAAAAAACAAACAGGATGCGACAAATGTCTTATTGGCCTTATCGAATAGGAAATATTTATTTGTAAAATCAGCTGAAAATCCAATTGGCGCTTACTTTTACTCACAGCTGTTGGGTATGGTAAACAAAAACATAATGTATCGATAGTTTTTCTCGTTTTAGAATAAATATCATCGATGTTTGAACGGTTATCATAAGGAATATTTATTTAACTTATTTTGAAGTACATTTCTTTTGAATAATAAATTAATAAACGTTACATTTGCGCTTAAATACAATGCTAATACTTGTAAGTCTTCAATAGGATTCAGCTCGGCCAAGTATATGTTATGTCTACAATTTTTTTTTTTAAATCAAAAGAATGCTTAGAAAAGTATTTATCCTTACAAAACATAATATTTGCAATTTGGCAATTTTGGTATTTCTCTCAACTTCCTGCATATATCAAATGATTTGGTAATTCATTAATTAAACTAAATTTGGCTAAGTTATACTTTGTGCGTTACAGTTCATTACGTATGGACGCCTCCGCCTCCGCCTCCTCGAGAGCCACATTTGATTCGTTGTCCGCTTTCAATGCTACTGCAAACAAAATATAGAAAAATGTTCAGCGATTTTTAACATAAATATACAGATTGAAAACACAGCAGAATGATGCCCTTGTACGAATTATTCATAGAATAAAATTAAAGTTCTTTCAGTAAGCGCTCCAATTGCCTTATTGGTTTTATAATGACTTCATAATCAAATCCTCTAGTTGCTTCGTATCTATTTCAGGTTTTTGAGCGCCCTGCGCTGTCCAATTTAGCCAATACTCAGAGGCAGCTATGTAGATAGCCACTGCTCCACCGACAATATACGCAATATGGGTGGAGCTCTGAAAGATGACGCACGTAGCCACGCACATACCAAAGTAGGTAAGGAATCTTGTGATGTTTATATATGAATCGCGTTGTTGAGACGACAGATCTTATTGAGTGATGTGAATGTTTCCAGCAGTTGGGCAAGAAATTTAATAGTTGATTTAAATGAAGCTTTGACCAAGTGTTAAATATACTCACCCTGACATTTGCCATTCTTCATCTTATAACCATCAGCGCATTTCTTGCACATATCCGGTCCATCGCCATCGCAACTATCGCAGGAACGGTCGCACTCCAGGCAAGAAAATGAACCCTCGTTATTAACGCAGAATTGTTGGGGTCGGCAAACTCGGCGCTCATCGAGACACTCGTTTATGTCCACACAACCAGTTTCAGTGTCCATACTCCAACCATCCTTGCACTTGCGACAGCTCTTCGGACCAGCTCCATTACAGCCGCCGTCACCGCAAGCTGCGTGACAAGGTGTGCATAGAAGCTTCGATTCATCGCGGAAGGATTCATAGTGTTGCTCATCGCAATCGTTGCAATTAGCGCCTGCATATCCAGTGTCGCACAGGCACTGGCCATTGCCTTTCCGGGTGCCGTTTCCCTTGCATTTACCTAATCACAAATATTATTTTTAATAAATGAAAATATCGAAACATTAAAACACCTACCATTGCTGTGACAATCCGTGCATGGTTGGCAAGTGGGTCCATAGGTATTAGGAGGGCAGCAAACGTTGAGCTGATCAATACACAACCAAGCGTGCAAATCGGGATTATCGTCCTGTTTGCTAGTAAACCATTCTTCAATCAGGGTTTCGTGGTCGTTGCTCAAGGTGTGGCAATGGTCTTGTCCGCGCTTGACTTCAGAGCAGAGCTGCTCTTGAATTTCAACAAAACGCACTTCACTGTTCTTGTAGGCACGCATTTTCTCCTGCTCCCAGGCGGCATCCCCGCCAGCATGTTTGCCTCGTTTAGTGCGCTCTAATCCCAAATTAAATGAATCGACGAGCACGGAGCAAGCTTTGCAAGGTGGCAATTTTGTGGATTTATCCTTCTGCTTTTGTGGATCCTCAAGTGCAATTGCAGCTGCTAAAAGTGGCAGCACAAAACAAATTTTTAATATCATATTAGTTTATTTGCGGCCGTTGCTTAAAAGTTTACGTGTATTTCATACAGGTATGCTGATAAGGTATCGATTCTTTTATACGTAGTCAAAAATCGATTACGATACCATTCGTCGATACCATTAACGAAGCATTTAGCTCTTGGGCATCGTTTTTTTCAAAATATTACATTTTGAAAATTTTTTAAATAATAATCATTAAGTGTCTCTTAGGAAACAAAATTTTATCATTTTTTATTTGTAATATTTATTAACCCCACACATACAGTTGATGCAAATATAGCCTGGCACAAGACATTCGTTACGTTTGTAATAACAAGTATAACCTACATACATTAACATATTTATCTACAGTGATCCATTAAACCTTTGATCCATTAATCTTTGCAGTTACCATTTAATGTTTAACGCAGTGTTGAGTTTTTCTACAGCATGATAGCTTGTATGCAGTAGTTCTGAGGACTTATCCGTTTGTGTGCCATCCAAGAAATCATTATAAATATGTTTCGTATATGAATTATCGGGATTGGAGCGTGGAAGCTGCTTATATAGTTCTTCCAGTTGTTGGGTTAGCTCGCGTACATGTTGCCCCGTGGTAGGACGTACCTGAGCACCACCATTGATGCATCCAGATGGGCATGCCATGACCTCGACAAAGTTATAACCAGGTCCCTTGCCACGTTTGAGCTTTTGCACTAAATTTTGTATATTCCGGAAGCCATTTGCAATGGCAAACTTAAGTACGGTCTTTCCATCTTTTTCAAAGCTTATTTCGCTAAAGTCTCGATTACGCAGAGCCTTAAATTGCAGCTCATTGGGCGTCTCCTCGCTAAAAAGCTCTTTGACTGCATATTTGTAAATATGTTCCGCGTAGCCACCGGACATAGTGGTCTCATGTGCCCAAACCATAGACTCAGGTTGCTGATCCGTCCAAGGCCAATCGATGTCCGCTGGGTCAAATTGCTGTAGCGTTTGTTCCTCTGCTTGTAACATTTGTTCGACTTCAACTGGAATGCGAATATTGGAATTACAAAACATAATTTGATGGAGAAAACTTCACTTACTTGATGTAATCACACAATCCACATCCCTTGATTCATTTACTTCACTGTAGAAATCCTCGCGTGAAGCCTCCAATTTCTTATCGTAGCAGGGCATAACTGTGACATGGTAGATCCGAGAGCCGGGCACGCCCAGCTTTTCGGCCAGGAACTGCTTCACCAGCACGCCCATAATTTGTTGTGGCGATCGCGTTGTTGCAATATGGGGAAGTATGAAATTGCCATGTGTCTTCTCAGCATAGCAAACCCAACCTGGGCACGACGAGCTCAACATGCTGAGTTCGGCGTTGTCCCGATACCGTTCTACAAATTCCTGTCGGCACTCCAGCAGAGCCAGATCATCTGCAATCTTTGTGGACAGCACATAATCTGCGCCCAATTGCCGCAGGTAACCGGACAAATGACGACCCGCCTCCTCAACGCTGAGGTCATAGCGATGCGCCAGGCTTAGTAGCGGCTGAACGGAAATCGTGAACACAATTGTTCGCACCTGATCGTTATCGCCAGATGCTTTAAGGGTTTCATTCTCGCGTAGAACTTTCAGCAACTCCTCCTGACTTTGCTGTGTAATTAGTACACCCTCCGCGGAAGTTATGCAGCCGGAACAAGCCAGACAATCTTGCAACGTGATTTCAACCTTTTGCAGCTTTTGCTTTCCGCTCTGAATTTATAAAAAGCATTCAGTTTAAATTTAATTCATAATTATTGCATTATAGAATCATTTCTTACCTCTGATTCCTCGTAATAGCCATCTGCTTGTACAGTAATTTTAGCTCCTGTCTTCGACTTTGTCTTATCTATTGTCACGGGCTTTATGCATTCCTATAATTTCACAATTTCAACATTATGAATATTTATTTATTGTACTCTTCTATTACACTACTAGTTAACCTGTGAAGGGGTTATAAAATCGTCCAAGTCAGTTAGTTGTAGTGCTCCGCTAAAACGCGACATGATTTAAATTTTATGATTTACGTTTCTTTAAACAAACGCAATCGAGTGTGGTCAACACATATGTTTTTGCGTTAACATGAGAATGGCAAACATTTTACAGAACAATAACAAAATAGTATTCGTTTTAATTTCATGACATATTCTGGAGAGACAGAACGCAAAAGCATAAGATACAATTCAAAATTTTGTTTCGACACTTACAATACAGCGCGCAAATAAAAATTAAATTTTACTTTGAGGCTTGTACTGCCCCTGACAACCCTGATGTTGTGCTTTGACTAAACGACCAAACAGTTGGTTGTAGTCGATGTGGCAACGCTGACCGTTCTCCTCAAAAGCATTTCGTTTCCTCGCTAAAAACGCAGAATATTTTTTTAATGGGGCGAAGTAAGTTCGTCGCCTCAGCGCCAAAAAAGGTAATTAAAACACTTGCTGGTTTTGGCCATGCATAGAATGCATTACTAATAAAATTTATAATTTGAAGGTGATGCAGCACGGTGAGTTTATAAACCGCATACGCAAAACTCTTTACTATGGAGGCGTGGACACAACGGAGGCAGACATGGAAGTTTCCATGCCTTTCGCAGAATATGCAGCAGATCTGTTCTCGGAGCCACATCGCGGCCACTCATTGCATCGTTTGAGCTCCATCGCGGCTGGCAAAACCCATGCGACACCATGCTCACTAATTATGGCTCTTATCTACTTGGATCGACTAAACATCATTGATCCCGGCTATGGCTATAGAATCACGCCACAGGAACTCTTTGTTGTCTCATTGGTAAGCGTGTATTTTATAGTATCATCAGTATCAACAGCAGCAGCAGCTCGTGACGAAACCTGTTGATTGATAACCCACCTTTCGAGCACTAACGCATACACATTCGTTTGTTTTTCTGTACATGTGCGCAGTTCTAAAACAGTGTTGCGCATAATGAGTGAATAATGTGCGTGTGTGTGTTTGTGAGTTCGTTTTTGTTGGGAATTGGTATTTATTTTAAATTAAATGGGGACAGCTGGCAACACGGCTGATAAGTCGCATTGCCTGCATTGCATGCATTTTTATTTATGTAACTATTCTCTTATTTATAGCACATGTGTTGCTATTTTTTTGGCTGTTGGAAATGCTCAAAGCAGTGACGTCACTTGGTTACTCATAAACTTGTTTTGTGTATTTGTTTACAGATGATTTCAACGAAATTCTATGCCGGCCACGATGAGCGTTTCTATTTGGAAGATTGGGCAAAGGAGGGCAACATGACCGAAGACAAACTCAAGGAAATGGAACTGGAGTTTCTGACAGCCATTGTAAATGCATTTCTATATACATTTGATACATAATATATTTATATATATTCTGTTTTCTTGCTAGGACTGGAATATATACATATCGAACGAGCAATTCTTTGAAAAGCTTGGCAGCGTGGAAAGAACGCTGGCACAGCGCGAAGGACTGCGACGCGGTTGGCTGACTTACAGTGAATTGATGCAGCTGTTGCCCAACTTTACGCTCATGAGATTCTTGCTAAATAACTTGGCAGTGTTGGCATTGAGTTATGCGGCCAGTGTAATCACAATTGCGGGTGCATTCTTTATTGCCAGCCAGGTGCCGGGCACGATCTGGCATCGACGTGCGGACACAAGTGCCACAACACCGATAAATGCAACGCTAACGACTCCCATTGGCACGCCCATTATTACGGCTGGTGCGCCCGTTGTAAGCACTGAGATCTCGATACGAGCTTCTGCTCCTAATGACAGTTGCAATGCTTTAAACGTGGAGGCGGAACTTTTGAAACTGGAGCAACAATATTGTGACGAGGAAAGACTGATTGAGCTGCAACGAAGGCAGCGCTTGGAACGACCGCCCAACCCACTTTTACCGCCCAATTATCGAATGGAATACGCCTCCACGCAGCAGGACCACACACATCACTGGCTCAACATCAAGTCGCAGTACAGCGAGGTTGGTGGGAATCGTAATCCCATGAAATTTGGCCACAACACGTACAATTGGAATTATGCCCAGAATACATCCACTATTTGGCAACTTCTCACCGATGCAATGTCCCATCAATCATTTTTGGTGCGGTGGCCGGAGTTGTGGCCAAAGTTGATTTAAAGTACGAGCTTCAATTTAATTTGTTTATTCTGCAATAATGCATAACGTAAACGCAACTTTTTCAGAAATGTCAGTAAGTTTTGACACATAATAAATTATATTTTTTTTCCCAATAATAACTATTACAAATCGATATCGTTGTAATGCATTAGTCCTTCACTAAAAGCTCTCGAAACATAAATTGCTAAAAATATGTTTCTGGCGAGCATAATAAAGTAAATTAACTGAATTTAAGAGATTTTATTACTTAAAGTTGGGATCAAGCCACAAACAAATATGGTGAAACACAAAGGGGGGGATAATAAAAATCTATATATGCTAAGAATACTTGCATTCTTGAGAATCGAATAAGAATTCACAATGTTCTTCAATTTAATATATTTATTTGTTAAGCTCTCTACAATGTGGACTTCGATATTGTACATAATGTATATTTCTTGCTACTGATTTATAGTTTTATATATATATATATATTTAAAGCCGATTTTCATAATGTAATATGGGTGGAATAGCTTCAAGAAGTGATTGACATAGTTAAAGCAATTCGTAGGCACTTTTCAGTGTGGCGAGTTTTTAAAAAGTTGGCTAGTAAAAGGTATTTGTTAGTGTTATATTCTTGGCAGGCTCTTTATTTAATTATAATATTTAGGGTTTTATTTTATTTTCTATGCCAGCATTATGGATGACAAATGATATTCGTATGTATTGTATTTGCTTTTTTTTTTCTTTCTTCTTTTAGCTAAATTCACTACAAAAATGTTCTATTTTGATTTTAAGTTTTACATTTGGACCTTTGCAGCTACAATAAGATATCGTTTAAATATTGTTTTTTGATTTACTACTACATTCAATTTCAATCCGATTAGTTGAAAGAAATATGCAAAATCCATTTCCTAGAACTTAAATGAAATGATGTTTTAATCTGTGCAGAGTTGAAAGTTACATAATATAAAGCCTAATTACCTACAACACATTAAATCTTAAATAGTATTTAGTTAGTAGGTACTTTGAGTGTCACATTAGTTCGTCTGACTTTGCTTAAACTATGAAAATCATTGTCGGATCTTAAAGAACTTAAATACTTGTAAATTGTGTGGCAATCCGGTGTCTCAACCCAGAAAAAAGGAAAATTTATTTGTTCTACAGATTGTTGGATTTCCGGGAAGGCCCTTAAAAATTGACTGTTTACACTATTTAAATTTTAGATATGGCCAAGTTAGTTCTCTCCGGCTGCTTTTGCCTCATCCTTCATTACCCACAAGGGACACATCCCGATTAAACAACCGACTGTGATGCCCACAATGCGACCCTATAAAAAGTAAATAAGAAATCATATCGAATCTTATATTATTTATGTAAGTATGATTTGATTATTTACCCAACTGGCGGTCCGTTTGCTCGACTTCAATTCGAATTGTGCGGGCGTCATTCTCGGCTGCTTAAGACCCAACATCTGACATCCTTCCTCCACATAGGTGGCCATCGTAATGCCCATAATATCACTTATGGTATTTCCCAGGCCTGCGGCGGCCATAGTCGACACAGTTATAAAATGACCCAGGGAGTTTTCAATATATTCACCCTAAGTAATACCAAATTGTTGAATCAAGTTTTTGTATATATAAACAATATCTTACTGAATACATCTTAACTATAATTCTTAACGCTTCTGATAGGTAATCTTTCGAAATACTTACGGCCATGATCATAATGAAATTGTCCAGAAAGCCAAATGCTATAAAGGGCACGGCATTAACGAAGAAAACTACAAGCAAATTTGAAAATTTAGGAATATATAATCATAATATTGTTATATTAAGGTCTACTTACTGCTATACAATTGTCTAGCAGTTGGAGGTTCCGCCGCTTCGACTGTGAATGGGAAGAAGAGATAAAAAAACGAGATAAGTTTTTAACAAGAAATGAATTTTGGTTTGCTGTAAAAGGACCCTTAATGTTAACTGTAGTTCTTTGCTTTTTACCAAGTTTCTTTTTGAGCCAATCATCGGGCACCGCACAAAATGTACCGGTTGGATCCACCTGGCCCACCTTATTCGAAAGTCGTCCGAAGCGTGTCCGCCAACCGCCGACAGCGAGTTGACCTTTAATTTGATGGTAGTGTTGTTATTATTGTTGTTGTTGTGTTTCGTGTTTTATTGATTTCCAGTGTTGTTTACAGTTTCGATGTTTTGTTGTTGTCGTTGTTGTTTAGTGTATTGAAATGGTTCGTTGTTCAAAATCAAAACACATGTGGGTGGGTGTTTACGTATATGCAAATAAAAAAACATACAGATAAAAGTCATTAAATATGAGAATACAAAACTCAATATTAACCTAATCATTACTTATATTAAATAATAACTATTTAGCTCATGATATAAACTAAAGTTTGAAAAGATTATGTCACTAAGAAAATTATGGGTTATGAATATTTGATCAACGTTTAGAGTATATGATAATTGAATGTTATGTTAAAGGGTTCAACATATAATTAATTTCTTGAATGTAGAACATGGAATTGTCTGTGAAAATGAGTTCTGATATTATGTAAATGAGTTTTTATTTGTAAGTAAGAGTGTTTCCATAATTTTTCACATTTATGTTTACAAACTGTACTTTTATTATATCTTAAAGCTTTAACGCTGAAAACTCAGCGTCTACCATCGTAAAAGATTTTACATAAATATTTAATGGGTTGGGAGAAGTTTCATCAAATGCATTAAATATAATGACATAAAATTATAAAGCAGTACTTGCTTTAGGAAGAAAGGCATTAAAAGAGCAAAAGTTACTAAAACAAATATTTATAAAAGCTTTAGCTCATACTTAAATTCGCTTTTTCTCTCGCACAACGCTAATTAAAAAATGCGAATGGCTAAAAGGTGTCAACCTTTTACAAAAGCTCACATTGCAATCTGCGCCTTCCACCCACTGACAACCTCTCTGCAATTTGCGCCACGCGAATTGCATTAAAATTGCATTTAACCAGCGCATAAGTGGTATGTAGGTATGTATATGTGGGAGTTTGTGTGTGTATGTTGTATGTCGTTTATACGAACTTAAATGGGTATTTCCAAATATTAATTAAACTTTTTGTTGCTCTGATTGAAAACAGTTGTTTAAAAAAATAACCATTCACAAGCAAGAAAATAAAGCTGCCACCTTTCGCACTGTTTTTGTTAATTCTGATGATGTGGCGACGCTTGAATAAGAATTGCTGATCAAAAAAGACAATGTTGTTATTCAAAGAATCAGTCAGGCAGCTTTGCAACGCAAAATTGAACAAATTCCAGTTATTTTAGCCTTTTCAGTTGCGCACGTGTAAACATACATAGTTTGTATGAGCGCCTCTTTTACATGCCTGTGAATCTAAATATAATATTGCAATGGCCTATGCAGTCGTTAAATTAACGCTGAATATTTTCACACGGTAAAAATGCACTCACGCCTACGCAAACGTGTTTGTAAATATGTGCGCGGCGCGCTTGTGCAAAGTTTGTGCGTGTTCAAGTGTGTAAGCGTCGCATTTTAGCGGCACTTTGCGTGCCGTTAGTTTCTTTAGCACTTGGCCCTTTGTAATGTGTCATAATTACGCTTGAGAGTGAAAGTCAAGAGCTGAAAGAAAACGAATGCCTAACGGTACCACAGGTCAAATAGGCCTCATAAACGGCATGATAATTATCATTAACGCCAGTGTTGTCGCCTCCCCAAAGTGCGCAATTAATTTACAGCAGCTTGCAGAGCAATCACAAGAGGATTCATTTAATATGTGTGTCAGTGTGTGAGCCTTTGTATGTGTTCGCTGGCATTGTTTTAGACGGGCTATTTAAATACTTTTGTTGCTTTTAAGCAGGCAATACCCTGCAAACTTGCTTATAATTGTTTGATATATTTGTAGTTGTAACAAAATAATTGTTTTTAATAATTATATATAATAATAAAACAAGCAACTCAAAATAAAGAATATATAAAAAACATAACTCGTTATTATTGATATTTAAATGCAGTACGTAAAATCAGCCTCCAAATTATATCGTTGTCAATTTACCCATTTCAGATTTAATGCGGGGTATAACCATTTACCACAAGGGTTTACTTTGTCATTAGGCACCTCCTGTCGCACATCAGTGAAATAAATGTTTGAATGGATGTGTGCACATGTGTGGCACATACGTACGAGGACGAACATGTGGACTGTTAAGCACATAAAAATAAACCCACAGCCAGACGTTGTCCTAGGCGTTTGTTTTATGCATGGCCACTGGAGCAATTTTCAGGGCAATTATGTCTTTTAGCTGTCGGTTAAGTGTTAAGCACAAAATTCTCACTTGATTCGCTAAATCACAAAAACATGCCATAAAACAAACACATGAGAAAAATGCTTCACACGCTTGTCCGACTATGTAAATACCCGAACTAATTGCCAATACGATTTTTTGCGATATTATTTTTATTATATTATAGATTTAGAAACCACACATTGCAAATTAATAATCTAAAGAATAATTACAAATTTGTATATTTTTATAATTTGTATAATAAATACCCAATACGAAGCATTCAATTACTAATGCGTAATCTGTATATACATATGTATATAATTAACTATTTTTATAAAATGAATAATAATGTGCGATTGCATTTATTGATTAAATTGAACGAGAAAATTTTATTTGTATACATGTGCGCATGTATATACCCCATTCAATGACATTCAGTGCGGGTATTACCACAGAGAGGTCACAAGGGCAATCAACTGACCTCGTCACATCCTTTTTTTGCGTGAGCTCCATGTGTCACATGTGCGTGCACACACACATACACGTACACAGAGAGTTACATACACACGCACACATACACTTACACACAATACAGCTAAAATTGAAACGGGTGCAAAAAAGTAGGCAACAGTCCTCGAAATGTACTCGAATTGAAATCTGAGAAGCTCACTTGTACAGACTTTTGGTTTCCTTTTCTGCCTGCTCTTTACTTCTGATTTTATTTGCTCACCCAACTCAAGGAGCGTTTATATGGCCGCAAAGAGCAAACCGTGTTGCTATCATGGCCAAAGCAATTTTCATCGAGCGCTGCTCCCATGAATGAAGCAACAGGAAGACGTGGTATGTATTTGTGTGTGTGTGTTCGTGTGTGTGTGTGTGTGTGTGTGTGTGAGTTAAGAAGCAAACAGTGCGGCAATTGTACAACTGACTCAATATTGAGACAGAGCAACCCAAGAGTGTGTTTGTGTGTGCATCCAATTTGCATAACATTCAGTTGCGCTTATTGTCTGTTTCTCTGGTTGCTGCTGTTTAGCATTTAAATTAGCTAAAACTATGCAAATGCATATATTTTCTATTCGACAAGTAAAAAGTAAACTAGAAGCATTGTCAAGAAGTTCACAAAGTTCAACGTTGCATAACAAATGGAGGTTAGCCCCAAAAAGAGCGCTACACAAATTGGCCAAAGCGTATTCAAGGACGAGGCAACTGTTTGGTTTGTTTTCAAAGTGAGGTGCTTTACTACTATGCATGTGTGTGTGTTGCGTGTGCGTATGCCTTGCGAAACTCAAGACCGAATTTTAATTACTTTCCAACACTACTTAAGTTGTGTAATTCAGCACTGAAATTTAATTACTTTCCATCACTATTTTCGTAAGGTAAAACAGAAAAGGTTTTAAGCCATTAGTGCTTTTTGCTAACAGGTGAATTTGTAATGCAAAATCTCTTTGGGAATCTTAAGAAATACTATTTAAAGAGCTGATAAAATTTTTCGTTAGCAATCTAATCAGCTTGTTTGAATACATTTCTTATCACAATTGAGGTTATGTTTATGTTTGGTAAATTAAAATATTTTGTTGCTGTTCTTGTTGTGTTTTTTTATCTAAGCTTAACTAATGCTACGGACCAAATGTGTGGCAATCAAAAAAAGGTCATGAAGCAGAGCATAAAAACTTTGTAAGCCAGCTTTGTGTGTGTCTCTGTGTGTGTATGATTATGTGAATTTCAAGCAGCTTTGTAAGTGTGTATATGCTTACGCATGTATTTGTATGTGTGTATGTGTGTTTAGTCTTGTATAGCACCTGCCCGGGCTGAGGTCCACAATTTCAGCTGGGAAAGCTTAACGTGCACAGCATTCAATTTATCGCATTGCCTTTTACGCTCTCTCTCACTCTCTTTCTCTCTATCCCAGTTTTTGTTGTTGTTACATTTGTTTTATTTTCCCACTCGCACACTCTTTGTCTTTGTCTTTGTCAGTCCTTCTGTTCATCTGTGCGATGTGCTTTGTTTTATGACTCTTTGAGGCACGCACACATAAACACACACAGCAGCTGTTGCTGCTGCTGCTGCTGCTGCTGTATCGCCTGTTGCCTGGCCCTCAAATTCTCTGCCATGTTTGGCTTGTTCTCCCTCAGGTGCTCAAGACGCTTTAAAACACATCGGCACGTGCTTTTTAAAAGCAAAAAAAAACTTCGCAAATTGATTCAAATTGCAAAAGGCAGCTTTTTACTTCGTTTTATGTTGCATACTTTGCTGCGCTATTCCAAGAATCACTCATTTAGTGTTGAAGCATTTCCATTACGGAGAGAAACAGAGAAAGAGATAGAGTGACTGAGAGGGAAGGTGCGTTTCAATGCTGTCATAAAAATTCGTCAGCCACTCGACGTACATTTTTAAAGGGCCATCGAATTTGATCTGGTTTTTCATTTTTCATACTTTCCTGAACTTCCTGCACTTCCGTTTCCGTTTCATTTTACCATATTTTTATGTCTTTAAATTACAGAAAAAAGAAATTTAATTTGCTCAATTTGATAAATAATAATTGACGGTTTTTTTTTATGTTTAGAACATCTGGTACATTTTTGTGAAATATTCAATTTACGGTCATATTAAAATATAAAATATAATATTTATATTTATATTTATATGTTCTCTACATTATTATAAAAATATTTATAGTCAAATTATGTATTAGATTATTTTCATAACTTAAGATTCAACACAATTAAATGAGAATTTTTGTATTGAATACCATCAATTTTATACCCTTATTATATAAAACATAAGGACTAATGTGCTCTGTAATTTATTTATTAAATTTTCTATTTGTTTTTTAAGTATGTCTGGTATTCAATTACTTGTTTAATTAAAGTTTTTTAAAGAGTACAGTTTTGTTTATTTGTTTGTTCATTTTTCCATGAACACTTCGCATATTGATTTTTCGGTTTGCAATTGTTGTTGTTGTTGTTACGGTGTAAAGTTTTTCATATCCTGTGCTTTGTCAGCCTCTCAAATGTTGCACATGTGCTCATATATCTCTCTCTATAAATCCAGCATTGGGTTTATAAATCATGCACACATCAAAATAAGTTGCACATGTGTCTACACTCCCTTTCAACTCCTCGTCCTCCTCCACCCCCCTCCACCACCACTCTCCGTTCATTTGGAGCTTTGCTAATTGTGATAAATGAAGCCCCAGGAAAATGTAAATTTGAAGTTCTGGCAGTTGTGCTAAGCCAACATAGAGGGTATACAATGCTTAGTTAAGTCTGAATTGAGGTCAAATATCGCTTAATAGAATCTCTCTGCAGGCTGCGAAGCAGAGAAAGAGATAGAGAGACAGTTGTAGAGAATGAGAGAGAGAGAGAGAGATGGTTGAGGTTGAGAATTGTGGATTGCGTGTTGTTCCTTGAGCAGCTGTTCGCTTCAAGGCTTACCCGACTTTTTCGCACAGCACAATGAACATCATTTAATGTGCCTGGCGCCAGAGGCAGACAAGTGGGCGTGGTTATTCGAAGGCGGGTTGTTGTGTATGTGTGTGTACGTATACGTGTACTGAAAGCTGCTTGGACCACCCCTAATGGCAAACGAATTGCCTCTTTCTGTTTATCAGGGTTTTGTGTGCGTCTGTGTGTGTGTGTGTGTGTGTGTGTGTGTGTGTGTGTGTGTGTGTAAGTGAGGAGGTTAGTTGAGCAAATATTGTGCGACATTCCATTTTTCGGATGTAGCCCTAAAATGCCTGCTGGTATTTTGAGTACTCCACCAATCGCTAATTTGATTAACTTGACTTTTCATTCAAGTATCTAAGCTCTTCAGATGAGCGAATATAACGAAAAGCTAACAGCTATTCACAACAGCTTTAAAAAGTAACAGTTGTTGGTACACACTGTCAAAAATATATGTATGTGCGGGAAAACTTTATTTTTTGTCAAACAAAGTTTTATAACAAATTTTGCGTTTTTGCTAAAAGTTGCTTTATTGCCATTTATTTAGCTGATGTATTTTTCTTTAAGCTGTTGCTTCCCACATTTAAGAGCTGCAGCACATTTTTCTACATAGTATACTGTAATATGTCTCTCTCTATATTTTACTGTCTTTCTCTCTCTCTCTCTCTGACATTCACTCACTCCTCTACTCGCTCTCCGATCAAAGGGAGAAATGCGCGTCAATAAAAGTGCTCGACTAGGTTTGCGCCCAGGCTAAGCCAAATTATTATTGGTCTCACGTTCAGCTGAGTCTTTCTTGTAAAACTGCATTACAGTTAACGGCGGTTGTCAGCATTGTACTAATACATGCACACTTTATCGTCAACTTGTTCATACTTCTGATTTATTCTTTGTCACTCGTATGATCGGCAGAGTTGCAGCGTATAAACTCTTCTCCTAGGTTTGCGACCTGGCTAAGCCGACGCTCACACTTATACTATTGCAACTGAAGCATGCGATTACTATTAGTCTCGCGCTCAGCTCAGTCTCTCCTCTTGCATAAAGTGCATCACAGTTAACGACGTGTGTCAGCAGCGTACTAACACATGCACATATTATTATTGAGTTACCTACACTTCCGATTTATTCTTTACACACTCATGTTAAACGTCGTCTCTGATCGGCAGACGTGCAGCGAATAAATTCTTCTATTAGGTTTGCGACCACGCTAAGCCGGTACTCACACTTATGTATTCACTCGGAGCACGTAACTTTTATTACTCTCGCTCTCACACCTGACGGCAGCTTTACTGGTTGCATATCCCAACAAGCGAGTCGTAGCCAATGGCGTTCGTCAACAAGTAACACATACATACAAATATGCATGCATACATGCATTCTGCATACATGCATTCTGCATACATAATGCGAATTCTCCAGGTAAACCCTCTGCCGGCACACTTTTAATAATTTCTTTAGTTGAGTTCAGTGAATAAAAAGCTATCGGGAATAAATGCCATGCTTAACATAATATATTGGTTATTATTGGAATAATTTCGTATTAAATTAATGAGAGTGATTTAATTGATGATTGTCGCAGGAAAGAGAGAAATTCGATAACATATTTATGTCTTGCGTTATATCTCTAATTATCGAAATAAATTATTTGGGTAGAAATTATTTTTTTTTTTAAATTATAGTAGATGTGAGCATAGCAATGACCTTGAGACTTTAGCATGCTGAAATTTTTGGCAGAAATGTTTGTTTAGGTGTATACTAAATTATACATATATACATATCTTATATTTTATATATCTTAATATTTTTTGTTAAAACCATGAACAGCACTTTCTTATTTCTCTTATAAACAAACAACTTGTAATTCCTTTATATTTACGATTTATGAGATACCATTATTTTAACATTAATCGGAAACACGATTAAGAACTTGTTTCACGTAACGTAACATTTGCTTTGCTCAAATATTTATCAAATCACTCAACACGTTCTTATCAAAGAGAGAATGAGAGAGACAAAGTAAGCCAAAAGTTACGTGTGGAAACTCGTGAAACTTTTGCTGATTAGTTGAAAAAGTGCGAATTGTTGTTGTAAACTGTTGCAGTTTAGTTTCTTAAGCCAATTTGTCTGCATTCAAGAGCAGCTACGAAAAAAAACCCAATCAAAAAGTTTTAAAGAGGCAAAAAATATCTGTTGGCGAGTGCGTCAAGCGAAAAGCGGCCGCTGCGTCAGCTACGACAGCGCAGTCAACAGCGACGCCGGCGGTGCGTTCGGTGCGTAAAGCAGTTTCGGCAAGTTTTAACCAGCTGCAGGCGGCGCAAACTTTTGTGTGGTTTTTGTTGCTGCCTTTTGAAATTTTAATGAGCACTATGGCCACTAAACGGGAACAGAAAGGGAAATGCGTTACCTGTATATTAGTTATAAGTTATGCCATGTGCTACAAACAGCAGTGTAAATGCAAACATGGCCAAATATATGTAGATGTATACAAACTGCATGATTAAATGCGCATATTTAACGACCTTGGGTGTATACGTGCGAATAGAGCCAAAAACAAAAGTTTAAAGAACAATCAATTTACATTTTTGTACCAGTTTATAAGGCATACGATTTGAGGACTAAGCTTATATTTGAGCAACATGGCTTAGCAACAAATTACATCTTGCAGCTACATGTTGTTAGTTTTGATCATTTTAAAGTCAACTTCGCAGCATGTTGTGCATCAATGTGTTGCCAACAAGCTAATTATCAAAAGTCTGCAGTTGGTAATGTTGACAGAAATGTTGCACATATCTCTACTCAAGGCTACGGTCTTAAGCTGCATTGTCAAGTTTGTTAAGCTTGACTTTGACTTGTTGTAATTGAAATGAGCTTTCAAACTTGTGTTGCTAGCAACATTTGTGCTGCTACAACTTAAAGCGCAGTTTATGTTCAAAGCTTAGCAACAGACAGGAAATGCTGACAACAGCATGAATCACCATTTAATGTTTCTTCAATTGTATGTTGATAGCTCAAACCCGTTATCTTAAGGTTTTAACTCTAAAATACAATGTTGCGATGAAAATGCATTTGAGTCTACCAACATTTGTGTTTTCAGCGCTTTTCAGCCCATGTTGCCAGCTCTTTTTCTATCAACATGAATCACTAATGTTGTCAAGCTTGAGCTTAGCTCGAAATTGGTCTTAAATCAAGCAAATGTTGCCATCGATTAGTCTGCCGAAGCAAATCACATAGATTTGTATCAGTTAAATAAATGATGCCACACGACACATGCTACATATTACTAAGATAGTATGGGTATGTAGCAGGTAGACAAGGTGAGCGCACCGGAAGTGGCAAATCTGTGCTTTGATGCCTGCTACAGGAGTCACGTACGCCCAAGAAAAAGCTGTGCGGCTGCCACAGAACATATTGGGCAACACTGGGAGTGGGAGTGGGAGTGGAAATGGGAGTTGCTGCTGCGCGGCGTTGTTCGGCTGGGTGCTTGCTGCTAACTGAATTGCGAGTTGGGTATACAAAGGTTGTTTAATTATACCAATTAAAATTTGTTAAAATTAATTGTGTATATATTGTGAAGTTGCTAAACGGATCGAAATATATAATTTCACAGCTGACAGAGTACAGCTGGCGGCTATAAAAAGCTGCCATTTAGGCCAAAACTACAACAGTTTAATTTGTAAATTAGCCAAGTTAACAACATGCACGGTTTCGTTTACTCTCTGGCACTTGTCGCCCTCCTGGGATCCGCCCTCATCCATGCCTTCGATGAAAAGGCTGCACTGGCCAAGTTCCTGGAAATGGCCGAGCAATGCAAATCGGAGGTAGGCGCCTCCGATGCCGACATCGAAAGTGCCAAGAAGCACGAAGCATCCTCCACCTACGAGTCCAAGTGCCTGCGCGCATGTGTCATGAAGAAGTTGGGTGTGCTGAACGCCAATGGCAAACTGGACACGGATGCTGGCCGGGAGAAGGCCAAGCAGTACACAGGCAACGATCCTGCCAAGATTCAGATAGCCCTAGAGATTGGCGACACCTGCGCGGCCATCAGCGTACCTGACGACCACTGCGAGGCAGCCGAGGCCTACAGCATGTGCTTCAAATCGGAGGCAGTGAAGCGGGGTTTGAAGTAAACAATGAATTGAAACCAGACGAACTTCGAATATGGCACAAACCGAGCAGGAACAGTAACCCGATTAACTAGAATTTAGTTTTCTTATAAGTATATTTTTTTATGCCTTTTACCCAATGAACGTGGGTGAAAAGGGCGATAATAAAGTTGAGCAATTGTAACAGGCAAAAGGAATAACAGTTCTTCATTTGTGTTCCATAATGAAAAACAAAATATTGTTTCTAGCACACAATTTCTAACAGAACACTACTATATAAATAGATCAAAGGTTTTTTAAAGGCTTCACCCCGCTGTTTTCATTCAAATTCCTATTAGGGCAATATATCTATACCCTACAAATTTCATAATAAGGCAGAAAGTGATTAAAAAATGAATCATAAAAATTGGTATACTAAAAACACATAAAACTATAGTATTTTTAGTATACTCATTTTTCCCCTTTTTTTTAATATTTATATAAATTGAAGTAAAGGGTATCTCCACAACGACTATCGCATTTCTTAAGCAGAGAGATCACTTATGGGTTAAGTCTTTGAAGCAAGAAATGTAAACAAGTTGCACTTACTTTCAAATTGTTTCTTCGTCTTGTCTGCTTCCAGCTTAAACATGGCATTCCTCAAATTGTGGCGCTCGTCCTCATCCAGATTGCAGAGCAGCTCCATCGCCCGCTCGCTGTTCAGGTGCGTGCTGAACTTTGAATAGTTGCGGATGGGTGCGATCGAATGTTGCACATTGTATGATCTGCTGGTGCCGCTGTTGCTGCGGCTGCGGCTGCGGCTGCTGAGGTCGCTGCTGCCACTGTTGCATGTGGCAAGGCAGGTGAATCTGCGGCAATTGCTGTGGGCGGGCAGTTGTTGCTGTTTCTGTAAATGACGCACTAAATGCCTCAAGGTGTCGCGACAGTGTTGTCTCATTGTTTCTCGTGTTCTTCTTCAGTTGGGCTGGCACGATCGAATTTGTGACGTCACTGCAGCTGCGATGAGTTGCGTTGATTTCGTATGTGCGTGAGTTCTCTGTGTTCGTCCGCCTGCGTTTGTGTGTGAATTCGTGTGTGCAGTCTGTGTATAAACAATAACACAAGCTACGCTTCGGCCAGTGCCGTCGTTGCCACGCACCAAAAACAATAATAAAGGCTCGACCCGCTGACCACAAAATGTGTTGCGTCTGCAACTTCGTTGCCCGTTCGACTGAGACGACCCGCGATTTTGGGACTTAGAAACATACGCAAAAAGCTTTTCTTGCTCTCTCTCCCTCTCTCTTTCTCTCTCTCACTCTCCAAACACTTTCGCAGATACTATTTTTTATGTGTGCGCTTGAAATTCCAGCAGGAACAGCTGTTTGGTACGCCCACACACGATAATTCGTGTTGTGTGCGAGTTTATGTGTGGGTCACACACGTTTCGATTCAAGCACATTTTAAACACATAGTCAGGCAATCTGAAATACACGAACACTTTTAAAAGAATTTATACGCAATCTGTCGAACCAAAAAACAAATTTTATTGTAAAAGTACATTTGGTACTTTATTTATATCTGAAATTTAATTAAGAGTACACATGATGATAGAACGGGTGTTGATGTCAGAAGTAAAGTTAATGATTTAGTGTATGCATAAGTCTTAACATTAAATGCGATTTTGAAACTTTTTGATTAGAACATTATATGTACTTTATATATCATTAATAACTATCATTTGTTATCAATATAATAATAAATTTAATTAGGTTCAACAAGCCGTCGTTGCGTGTAATGCCCTGACTTGGTAATAATTTAAATATAGTAATAAATGGTCACATTTAATATTTAGACGAGCAATCGATAACTTTGCATCCCTGGTTTGATGTTTGCATGGAAATACGACTACCTTAAATTTTGTTTATCTTATAGTATTTTTTGTATGCGCGCGAACAAAAAATGTTTGAATTTTTGTCATCTAAATTATTTATTTATATCGCTTGTGAGTCTATGTGTGTGTGCTTACAACTAATTGGCAAAAATCTTGATAACAGATTGCGAGCCTAGTCAGCAGCAAAGGCATTGGCATAAATATAATGCACGCTTAATAATAATAATAATGAATATTACTATGTGCAATCGTTGGCACGCTGGCCGGGAATCCCTCGCAACTCCTGGTTGAGGGTGCGCAACAGCGGATGCTTGCCGCAGCCGCAGCGGCCACGGAAATCATCCAAATCCAAGGCCCAGACCATGCCGCCGCCCAATCGAAGGCTTCGTACAAATTGCGACTTGCGTCGGATGTCCGCCACATCGTCGTAGGAGACCCACTGATTGCCACTGAAGGCGTACGGGCCAATGCGACCCTCCTCGTCGCGGACCACCGTCCAGCCGCCATTGCTGACCTTCTCGCATATTTCATAGTAGGCCAAGAAGCCGCCGGCACGTGTGTAGGTGCCTGCCTGACCAGGTCCAATGGTTTTGTCGTTCAGGGATCGTGCGCTTGGGTCCGCCAGCGAGAACGATTGCCCATAGAGGGGCATGCCCATGATCAGCTTGCTGGGCGGCGTGCCCTTGTCCAACCAATAGTGGATGCTGTAGTTGGCATTGAAGTAGGGATTGTCATCGCCCTCCACGTAATACAGCGGAGCCACATGGCCCGTGTGCTTATCCCAGTGGCCATGGAAGTCGTAGGTCATCACGGCAATCCAGTCGAAGTAGCGCGCCAGCTGTGGCACATCGTAGCCAGCATCGATGACTGTTTTGCTCGGCGAGACGGCGGCGGAGAGCAGCAGTCCACGTGGCCGGAATGCATCCGACAGTTCCCGCACCAGTGCAGCAAATCCTTGCTTCTCAGCGGACGATCCCTTGGCGCAGTCCACCTGCCAGCACACCGGATACTCCCAGTCCAGATCCAAGCCCTCAAAGCCGTACTTCTCAATGAATACCAAAACGCTCTCAATGAAGCTTGCGCGTGCCTTAGGATCGAGGACCAGTCGGGCGTATTTGCTGCCCAGCGAATCGTTCCAGCCGCCAATGGCGATGGTAACGCGCAATCCCTTCTGCTTGTACTCCACGACACGCTCGTAGAATCGATTGTCGATGTCTGCCCAGGAGTCATGCGTCTTAATGGTGAGAGAGTTGCTGTTGAGCACCGCAAAGCCGTAAACGATGTGCGTGCAGAGGTTCTCATCGATGTCTTCGGGCACGTATTTACCCTGGCCGGGTCGATACCACGCCCAGTTGGTGAAGTAGCAGACAACCTTATAGTCCTCATTGCTGCCCAGCGGAGGAGCGGGTGTCGGCTTGGGCCGTGGAATGGGTTTCTTGTTGGGCGGCGTGAAGGGCTTCTTTGTGGGCTTCGCGGTCGGCTTGCCGCTGGCCGTGGCGCTGGTGGGCTTGGGTCGATGCACCACTGGAGGCCTTGTGGTCTGGTCTGCCCGAACATCACACTTTGCATTGTTGGGCCAGTCGCAGTAGTTCTCGTTCCAGTGCAGGCCAGCCGGACAACTAGACGGAGCAGGAATATAAATAAGACATGTAAGAAATCTCTTTACCCCACAATAGGGTGAAGGGGAGAGCTATTCGAAATCCGAAGTATACCAAATATGTGTCAGCTATAGCTTAATATATTTATAGTAAATTTGATACCTCTAGCTCTTAAGATGTAGGAGATATGCTCAAAAAGAAAAACGTGTTATCGATAACAAGCAAACGGAAAAAGTAATCGATAATTGAAAACACACTCGGTTTGCGCGTGGAATAGTAGAACATGCTTACAAAATTTGAAGGCTCTAGCTCTTCTAGTTGCTGAGATCAACGCGTTCATACATACGGACAGACAGACAGACAGTCAGACAGACAGACAGACAAGGAGGACTCAATCGCCTCGGCTGTTGATGCTGATCAAGCATATATATGTACATATGTATACCTTACATACATTTTCACACAAATATACCCTGTTAACCCCTTTTTAATGGGTTCAGGGTATTATTATCGAGGCTTACGCTTCCACTTACCGCTGTTCAATGAGTTCCCCGTATTGGCAGATGTAGTACTTGTTGCAGTCGCGGTCGTGCGATGCGTAGTTGCGACCGGCGCAGTCCAGCGGCTGCCCGGGTTCAGGTCTGGAGGAAGTCGCTACTATCTGAGATTGGGTCACGGTGTTAATGGTGGGTCTCGGGGCCTGTACGGCGCCTGTCTCGCCGTTCACTGCAAGTAAGACGAGGTATAAAGGTGCTCTCCAATTGCCTACAAATTGTATTACCCATGGTTTTCTCGCTCTGCTCCAGCGCGCACTTGGGATGCGCTCCGGGATAGCCGCGGAGTACGCGATTGATGGTTTTCAGCAGCGGGTACGACTCGCAGCCGCAGTCGTTCTTGAAGTCGTCCAAGTCGAGGGCCCAGATCATGGCCCCGCCCAGGCCCATAGCCCGCACGTACTCGCTCTTGTGCCGTATCATGGGCGCATCATCAAAGGACACCCATTGGTCCCGCGAATAGGCGTAGGGACCCATGCGACCCCGTGCGTCGCGCACCACATTCCAGTCGCGTCTCTGGATGTACGAGCAGATCTCGTAGTAGGCCAGGAAGCCCCTCGCGCGGGTTGCCTCGCCCGCCTCTCCGCCGCCATACGTGGGAGCATTCAGCTGGTGATCGCTGCTCTGGGCCAGCGAGAAGGATTGACCGTACATGGGCATGCCCATGACAAGCTTCCTGCGCTCGGCGCCGCTCTGCAGCCAGTAGTTAATGGAGTAGTTGGCATTGAATGTGGACGTGCCCTCCGGATGATCGTACATGGGCGCCACATGGCCGGTGTGCTTGTCCCACTGGCCGTGGTAGTCATAGGCCATCACCGCGATCCAGTCGAAGTAGCGCGACAGCTCGGGCACGTTGTAGCCGGCGTCGACGACCTTTTTGTTGGGTGAGACGGCGGCGGAGAGCAGCAGACCCTTGGGCTTGAAGGCCTCAGAGAGTTCGCGCACCAAGTCCGTGAAGCCTTGCTTCTCGTCGGCGGTGCCCTTCTTGCAGTCCACCTGCCAGCACACCGGATACTCCCAGTCCAGGTCGAGCCCATCGAATCCGTACTGCCCTATAAAGTCCATGACATGGCGTATGAACCTAGCCCGAGCCGCAGCGCTCCTGACTAAGCGTGCGTACTTGTCGCCTGCTGAGTCGTTCCAACCGCCGATGGCAACGGTCACCTTCACACCTTTCTTCCTGAAGGCCACCACGCGCTCATAGAACTTGTTGTCCAGATCCGCCCAGGAGTCATGCGGCTGTATTGTCAGCTTGTCGCGGTTCAGCACTGCGAAGCCGTAGACGATGTGCGTGCAGAGGTCGGCGTCGATGTCCTCCGGCAGGAACTTGCCGCCTCCTTGACGATACCAAGCCCAGTTGGTGAAGTAGCAGACCACCTTGTAGTCGACGTCGGAGCCCGCTTCCATTTCAAAGTCTCCCTCTTCGATGTCCTCGTTGGGGTCGACTTCGTTTTCTTGTGAAGATTCCGGCTCGTTGTTGCCCGCCTCGTTGCTGGCCTCTTGAGCTGATGAGCCGGATTCCGGCTTCGAGGGCTGCATGGCTGCCACCTCTTCCTGCTCCTCGCCGCCTTCGCTCTCAACCTCCTCAGCCTCGTTGTCTTCCGGAGCTGTTTGTCCCGCCTCGCTTTCCACAGATGCTGTTCCTGCCTCGCCCGATACGGCTTGCTCCTCCACAGACTCTATTTCCGCCGGGGTTAGACCAGCTGTGGGTAATTCGATTGTAGCTTAAGTGTAAGGCTGAAATCTTTGGGAACTTACGCGTCGGTTCATATCCACTTGGCGGATTCTTGAGCACGTCGTGAATTTCGCGGAGCAATGGATGCACTCCATCACCGCAACGATTGCGGAAATCGTCCAGATCTAAGGCCCAGACCATGCCTCCGCCTAGGTTCAGGGCGCGGACCAGTTGTGACTTCTTGCGTATCATCGCGGGATCATCGTAGGAGACCCACTGGGTGCCCTTGTATGCATACGGACCCATGCGACCGCGTTCGTCTTGAACCACTTGCCAGCCCTGGTGGTTGACCCGCTCGCAGATCTGTCAAGGTGCGAGTGCAATCGTTAGCTCTGACTTGGGAGCCAGCTGCTCAGACGTACCTCATAATAGGCCAGGAAGCCTGCAGCCTTGGTGAACTCGCCCGCCTGTCCGGGTCCTGGCGCCTTGGCATTCAATCCATTGTTGTTGGCGTTCTCCAGGGTGAACGACTGGCCATAGAGTGGCATGCCCATCACAATCTTGCGGGAGGGAGCACCCTGCTCGATCCAATAGTTGAGCGAAAAGTTCTGCAGAGGAAGCAGATTATTGAGCAATAGGAATTCATGAATAGCAAAGGAATTGTTTACCGCATTGAAGTAATCGAAGTCGTCGTCGGGATGATGATAGAGGGGTGCCACGTGTCCGGTCTTTTTGTCCCACTGTCCGTGGAAGTCGTAGGTCATCACGGCAATCCAGTCGAAGTACCTCGAGAGCTCGGCCACATCGTAGCCTGCATCGATGATCTTCTTGCTGGGCGAGACCGCAGTGGAGAGGAGCAGGCCGCGCGGCCTAAACGCCTCCGAGAGTTCCCTGACCCAGGCCGTGAAGCCCTCCTTCTCATCGGCAAAGCCCTTGTTGCACTCGGTTTGCCAGCAGACCGGATACTCCCAGTCCAGATCCAGACCCTCGAAGCCGTACCTCTCAATGAAGTCGAGGGCATGGCGTATGAATTTGGCACGGGCCGCCGCATTGCGGACCAGGCGACTGTATTTGTCACCCTGCGAGTCGTTCCAGCCTCCCAGGGCCAGGCTCACCTTGACACCCTTGCTCTTGAGACCGCTGACGCGCGTATAGAAGTTGTTGTCGATGTCGGCCCAGGAGTCGTGGGTGCGCAGGGTCAGCTCCGAGTAGTCCAAGACTGCAAAGCCGTAAATCACGTGCGTGCACAAATCGGTGTTAATGTCATCGGGTGTATAGCGACCCAGACCCTTCCGATACCAGGCCCAGTTGGTGAAGTAGCAGACCACCTTGTAGTGTCCATCGAGTGGCTGCAGCTGCGGCTTGTCCGTGGGATACGTGGGTCTGGCCGTGGTGCTGGGCCTTTGCGTGGTGGGCACGGGCTTGGCTGCAACCGGAGGCTTCGGCTTGGTGCCGCCCGGACTCCCGGAGCCAACGGAGCCTGCTGATTGCTCTTTGCAGTGCGCAGCTGCTGGCCAGTCGCAGATGCCCTGCGCCTCGTTGTAGTGCAAGCCAGGCGCACAGTCTGCAGCCTGCAGGCGATTCCACAGGCAGAACAAGTACTTGGAGCAGTCGCCGGGGTAGGGCACGCGCTCCTCGCCATTGCAGGGATCCTCCTCGCTGGCCTTCGACTGCACAATGCGTAAGTACCTCTTGCTGGTCAGGCACTGCACATTCTGCGGCCAATCGCAGATCTTCCGGATGGCATCCCAGTGCAGGTCGCCGCCGCACTCGCTCGGCACCAGCGCCCCATTCACGCAGATGTAGTACTTGCCGCAGTTCCTGTGGGTGTAGTATTCGCCCTCGTTGCACCTTGACGAGGTGGGTGGTCGAGGTCGGCGGGTGGTGCGATGTGGCTTCCGGGTGGTGCTGGTGCTGCTGCTGCTGCTGCTGCTGCTGCTGGCGGGCTGTACGGGTCTTGTGGGCTTACGGCTGGGCCGGGCTGACGTCGTTGGCGGCCTCGGCTTCCTGGTGGTGCTGCTGCTGGGTCGTGGGGTGGTGCTGGTCCTGGTGATGGCGGGCACATTGCTGCTGGTGCTCGTCGGGTGCTTCTTCACCGAGCATTGGGCGGAGGCGGGCCAATCGCAGCCCTTGACCTCGTTGTTCCAGTGCAGCCCGCCGGGGCAGAACTGCTGACGCAGCTCACCCGGCACGATGCAGTGGTAATACGAGTTGCAGTTCTTCGTATCTGGATAGAACTCCCCCGCCTCACAGTTGGCGGCCTGGATGACGGGATAGACCAGGGCCGGAACGGGCAAAGTGGTGTGGGCGGGTCTGGCGGTTGTCTTCGTGGGCTTCGGCTTTGGCTTCGCAGGCCGCTTCGTTGTTGTTGTTGTTGTTGATGTTGGCGCTGAGCTGGTCCACCAGGCGGGGGTTGTGGTGGTGGTGGGTCTGCGAGTGGTTATGCTTGTGCTTGTGCTTGTGGTTGAGCTTGTCTGATCCCAGGTGGGCCACGACGTTGTGTGGTCACTGTGACTGCCGCCGGATGAGCCGTCGCTGCTTATGGTGGTCAACTGTGGCGGTACAGGCGTAACCGGCTGTGGTGGACGCTCGCAGTTCTTGCGCGTTGGCGGCTCAGAGTTGAGGCGCCCCAAAGCCCGGTTGATGGACTTGAGCAGGGGGAAGGCTTCGCTGCAGCACCGGTTCTGGAAGTCATCCAAGTCAACGGTCCAGGCGGCGACGCCACCAAAATCGTTGTTGACCGCATACCGCGCTTTGGCCTCGACGCTGGCCGCATCCTCATAGCCCACCCACTGATCCAGCAGCATCGCATAGGGCCCGGACTTGTGGTCCGCGTCCCGTCCTGTCTGCCACTTCTGCTTGCGTATCCGCTGGCAGATCTCATAGTAGGCCAGCATGCCCGGCTGCTTGGTCAGCTCGCCCGCTTCGCCGGGTCCGCTGGCAGGGATGCCCTCGCCCACCAAGCGCTGGCTGCCTTGCGCCAGCGTGAAGCTCTGGCCATAGAAGGGAATGCTCATGATGAGCTTCTCGCGGCGTGCGCCCATTTTGACCAGCTGCTGCATCGTGTAGTCCGTATTGTACTGCGGATACTTGTCCTTGGGTCGTCCGTAGAGGGGACTGACGTGGCCGGTCTGTTGCTCCCAGGAGCCATGATAGTCGTAGCTCATCACGGTCATGTAGTCCACAATCTCCGAGAGCGCTTCCAGTTCGTACGCCTCGGTTATGATCTCCTTGTAGCCAGATATGGCCACGCCCAGCTGCATCTTGGGACTCACCCGCTTCAGCTCGGAGCGCAGGTCGCGCAGCAATTTGGTCAGGTTGGGTCTGTCGCTGGCCGGTCCCTTCGAGCAGTCGCTCTGCCAGCACTTGGGATAGTTCCAATCCAAGTGAATGCCGCTGAATCCATGGCGCTGCAAGAAACCCGCCGCACTGGAGGCGAACACCTTGCGCTTAATCTCGTCCCTGGCCAGACGGGAGTACTTATCGCCGCTCGAGTCCGTCCACCCGCCCATGGCGATGAGCACGGGTATACCCAAGGCGACGACTCGCTTGTAGTACTGATTCTCGATGTCCACCCACGGATCGAATTCGCGTATGGTCAGGTGGTCCGGATCGAGTGAGGCAAACGAATAGACGATCGCCGAGCACAGCTTTGGGTCCAGCTGCTCCGGCACAAAATGTCCGTCTGCCTTCCGATAGAAGGCCCAGTTGGACATGTAGCAGAGTACCTTGGGAGCCGTGTTGTAGTTCTTCTTCTCCGTCGTCGTCTTCGCCTGCGACAAGGCGCCATATGCAGCGCCATTGTGCGAGAGATCTGCCTGGGCCAGAGCTCCATAGAACTGTTGCTCTGTAAAGCTGTCCAGCTCATCGATGTGCTCCAGCTGGTCCAGGTCCACGGCCTTCACCAGCTGCTGATGCGGTGAGCCGAAGCGGTACGGCTGCGGCTGATAGTTGTCGTTCACGCTGGGAGCTATGAAGGCGGCATACTTGTCGGACACCGACCACGGATCGGGCTCCACCAGCTGCGTTAGTTTTTCCTCTTTCACCTCCTCGGGCACATCGCGCACATAGCTGGCTGGCTCACCGAACTGCTCCAACTCGTCATCGTCGTCGTCATCGCTGGGCTGCGCCTCCACGGAATCTCTTACGAAGGATCGCAATGGCGAGGATTCGCGTAACTGCGCGACGTTCCGTTCGTTAATGGTGGGTACAGTCTCGACGGCGCTCCGAAGCGGAAGAAATGTGTCACCAAATGTGGGCCGAATGCTGAACCGAGCTGCAGCAATCTCATCCTCCACCGGCATGCTCTCCACAGCAGCCCGGACAAAGGCCGGCTTGTAGCTGGGCGCCACATGCACCTCGGGCGCTTCGATTCGAATGTGCCCCACGGCCGCTGCTGCCCACAGGCCAAGCAACTGTGCGGAATACAAGGGAGATTTGATATTTCATATATAATATATATAAACTCATTTCTCTTATACAGCTTTCTGTAATTTGTTGATACTTTCTTCTACGCGTTATAAGTGCTTGCTCTACTCTCTCTAAAACTGTCTCGATTCCATCATACTTTTATAAAAACTCAATTTGCAATCGATTACTCTTAATTAAAACACTCTTCTTTTGGTATCAGTTAGTTGCTATGAATCTCTACCAAGCAATTAATTTCTCTTATACTGCTAACGTGTATCGCTTAGTGTGATTGGTTGAAACTTACCAGCAGCCCGTTTAGCGTAGTTCTTTTACGCATTATAAGTGCTTGCTCTACTCTCTCTAAAACTGCCTCGATTCCATCACAGTTTTCTTATAAAAACTCAATTTGCATTCGATTACTCTTAATTAAAATACTCTTCTTCTGGTATCAGTTAGTTGCTATGAATCTCTACCAAGCAATTAATTTCTCTTATACTGCTAACGTATACCGCTTTCTGTGATTGGTTGAAACTTACCAGCAGCCCGTTTAGCGTAGCTCTTCTACGCATTATAAGTGTTCGCCTGTTCTCTCTCTCTTATACTGCGTGTAGTTTTTGGCTTCTCTTAAGCTGCAAAGAAATAGTAGACATGTGCATAAACCGTTATTTAAATCAGTGTTTCCAGACTCTTATCGATGAGGCATTCGTTTATTATATTTGTCCGCATTTATACATTCATGTATGTATGTAAATATCATTAAGTCGGGCTGCGCGCATGATTTATTAAGGCAGACGCACGGATTATCACGTCAACGTTGTCCTCTCATATTACGTGCGGCAATGCGTCGCACATTTCAATGAGGTTAGGTTGAGGCTGCGCGGTTTTTGGATGACAAATTGGGAAGTAATTGTTTGACTTGTGTTTCTTTTTTGTGCCCGGAACTTATTTATATGCCTATTGATTGTAAGTGATAAATGTCTACCAGTCATATCATTAATTTATTTAGATATGCCAGACACATCGTAACCTACGCCCACGCCCACAAAATGCTAAATATATGTATGTATATGTTCCTGTTGTGGGTGCCAAAATAAAACTTGATTACTTTCCCACAATTTTTCTTGAATTTGTTATAAATTAGCTTTAAGTTAGGGAACTTGTTTTCGATGCGACATTTAATTACCAAATCGAAATTAGGAATAAATTTCATAAATTGATTTGTTTATCTTGCATTCATTTCAATTGTTTGAATCTGCCGCTGGGCAATAAATTGATTTGTGGTTTTGAAATTGGTTGACGGTTATATAATTGTTTATTTATTTTATTTTTTTGAAGTGCTGATTTCAAACAAGCTTGAATAGGGTCTACAATATTGGATTATTAAGTTATATGGTATATATAATAAGGAAATCTATTAAAATGAATAAATTATATATTTTAAGACCTGATATTTAAGCCTTCTTAAGAGTTTGAGTTTTTTTAATTCTTCCCAGCGTTTTAACATATTTATATTATATATGTATTTATAAACTGAATATTGGCTCGTATCTAAAATGTTGTTAGCCAGTGTAAATGGTATTGAAATCCTCGAGAAGGAACACAAAGAAACTTGGGAGTTTCAGCTTGTGACTCAGTATCTGAGACTATTTATGGGTCTGTTTATCTCTCCAGCGCTGTGCTTCAATATTTACTAATAGATATTGAATTATTAACTCCCGTTCATTCTTCTTTTTTTCACCTCAATGCCTCATTTAAATATGCGCACTGTGCCAACTTTTTTTTTGTTATTTTCATTTGGCTAATATGCAAATCCATTGTCAAAATTGGGTTAAGAGCTTAACGATGTTGACCGGTTCGCATGCTTTTTGTTTTATCATTTATTATTATTTTGTTCTTGGCTTAAATGCTGGCGATATTGCAAAAGACGTAATACGAGGGGAATATTATGTATGGTAATGAAAAGAAATGTAATCCACGCCAAATGAATTTATGTGAAAAGATGTTGGGCAAGTTTTGCGATCAAGAACCGGCCAGATTCTCATTGGAGAGAGTTCATTGAACGTGAGAAGAAGAACCTCGGCCCACTGATCCTGTCCGCATATTTTAGATGTGGCAACTGAAAGATGATGATGAAGAAGAAGAAGAGAAAGAAAAGAGATTGTGCAACAAGAGAAAGGCTGGGATTCTGAATAAATTTGCTTGCGTGGAACTTTTAGCTTGCGAAAACTTTTATTACATAAGCATTAACTTTGTTCAATGATTTATTGAAATCGGTGCAAAACAAACGATTTCTGGGAAACATGCTTGTATAATGTTTTATATGAAATACTTGTGTATTTTATGTGCCACTATTAAAAATCCATAAATCTGCTCGCAATACGAATCAGATACACGCACCCACATACATACGTATATATATATATATATATATATATATATATATATATATATATAATACTGAAAGAAATATCTTATGCACTTCACGTACGCAGACAAAAATTCCACTTAATATTCAATTTGATGTACATTTACTGTTGGACACAATTAAACACACACGCACACACAGAAGCAGAAGCCGAAGCAGAAATGTTTATATAGAAAGTGTCCACGTTGTTCAGCACAATTCTCACTTGACACTTGACTCACACACTCACTCACTTAACGGTCTGAGCAAAGAATGCTTAACTCTATATGCATATATATGTATAATCCAGAAGTTGGCTTTAACTTGCTTTCCTTTTGCCGCGAGAACCTCTGCGCATGCGCGCCCGAAACGAAACTGTTGCCGATCCCACTGCAGAGGCTCCTATTTATACGCACGCGGAGCGTGCTGCAAAAAAAATAAAATAAATAAAAAAGAAGGCATCAAAAACGCCCGCAGCAACGTTCTAAAATGCTAAAGTAACAAGAAAGGAAAGTTCGGCACAAGGCACCGCACTTTAAATTCCCTTTTGCAGGCAAACAATAAAAAACAAAGCTAGCCTTTAAATAATAGAATCTGTTAGTGTATTCTAAAGATCTATATACGTCCCATACATAAAGAAATATCTGAACTTGGACATCAAAATATAGAAGATATAGTATAAATTAATTAGAATATATACTTAATGATTATATTAATGCTTTGCATTGTTTTTTACTCTGCATTTATAGATTGTATATTCTCTATAAGGAAGCTATAAATGAGTTTATCGAACCCTAAGTAAATTATATTATTTTATGAAATGTTTTTATTTTAAAGTGTAAGCAAATATAATTTTGGGAAGGGCTATAAACAATATGCATATTACAGTTTTAGATATGTAAACGTTTATCTATAAAATATATACAAAATATATATTTAAGAAACTATAAAGGAGTATCCATAAAGTATTTACTCAATATATATTAGGATCAAAAACGAAGTATCTCACTTAACCGAGCGACCCTTCTGAATTTATAATCGAACTTTCAAACTCTTTGACATAATCGTAATAACCTCCGAAGATGGCAACAGACAGAAAAAAAAAATCAAAGAATATGCGTAAAAAAATCAAAACAAAAGTGGTACCCGTTTTGTTGTTTTTGTGTCTTGCGTTTGTTGAGCTTCAACGCGAACATGAAAATAAAAACAAAAACAAAAAAATAAAAAAAGAAGCAGCTAACACCGGCAAAGGCCACACGGCGTATTGAGCTACCGGAGAAGCTGCTGCGATGTCAACGTCCAACAGAAACTGGTCCAAATCTTCAGATGACTTGTCATGCAAAATCAATGGACGTAATTAATTAGCTTTCTGTCTGTGTTTTGGTTTCCTCTTTCTTTTTTTCATTTTTTTTTTGCATACTTCTTCGAGCATCGCCGATAATTTTAAGTGGCACTCAAATGATAAATGGGTTGAACTTTCTCAAAAGAAAAATGAAGATGTGCTCTAACAAAGAATTTCACGTCAATAACCGAATTAATAAATTATTGAATTTTGTAGCTAATGAATTTTTTATGTTAATTTTGATTAACTATCAAAATATAATTATATGTTTACTAATTACATAATTTAATAATAATAATAATAATAATAATATATACATATGTATTATGAACATATTTGTTCAATTGTTTATGTAACAAATATGATCTAGATAAACAACTTTAAGTTCTTAACCATTCGTAACTCCAACCTTATTTTACCCAAAAGCGAATTGGATGCAAATAAGATACTTTAACCAATAATCAACTTTTCAAGCATGGGGATTTTTTTTTCAAATTAGTCAATCAATTGGAACAAGCCGTTTTAATTATATAAATAGATATAAATGAAACAAACTCGACTTTAATAGTGTACATATTAGAGAATCTTAACATCGTTTTGTGGAAATGCTTCATTATAAAATTCAAACAACCGTTACAGAAACAACTTTGCTGAAAAATTGACTAAAATTGCCCAAGCGCCTATTGCGATATTAACTATCGTCTAGCCGCCACATTGTTATCGCACGGCGGTGTATCGATAGCTGTCGAGCAACCAGTGTGCAGCTGCTGTGCCTGCTGGTAAACAAATAATTGTTGAAAGTTGTAAAGAAAACTGGCGGCCCGGCACAAAACAAACGACGGCAGATGCCAAGCAGGTGAAAACAAACAGCAAACAAGCTTGCGTATCGCAGAGTAACACAAGCAACCGTAACGGGTACTGCAGTTCTTTATTTATAGCACCATAACAACAACAAAAAATAGAACACGAAACTAAGAGCAACCACAACCACAACCCAACCACCCAACCAACCAACCACCGAATAGTTGTGAGTGGGCGTCGTAATTGGCCGCAAGTGCAAGGATACACGATTTACAGTTGTGTTGTTGCCAGCACATCGTCCCATCAAAGTCAAGGTGAGCAGAAAGGCCGCGTGACGTCTCCATTTGACATTTGCGTGTGTTATGAAATTACATTTTTTGACGGCCTATCGTAGCAACAAAAACTTGATTATCAATTTGACCCAAGTTATCAGATTTTAGAAAGAAATATGGAGCCAAGCGTAACTGGTGTGAACACGGCCACAGCTTCGGCAACGTCTGCAGCAGCAGCAGTAGCAGCGGCGGCCGCAGCAGCCGCGGCAACTGCGCCAAATACGAAACGCGGCACGCAGCAAGGACGCAAAAAGTCTGGACCCAAGTTTGAACTAACCGAAGCACAGAAATCGGACATTAAAGAGGCGTTCGATGTGTTTGACAAAGACTGCATCGGCTATATAGAGGTCAAGGAGCTGAAGGTGGCAATCCGTGCATTGGGATTCGAGCCCAAGAAGGAGGAAATTAAACGGATGATAGCAGAAATCGATAAGGATGGCAGCGGCCGTATTGCGTTCAATGACTTCCTGCACCTGATGACCATGAAAATGGCCGAAAAGGACATCAAGGAGGAGATATTGAAAGCGTTTCGATTGTTCGACGACGACGAAACGGGCAAAATATCATTTAAAAATCTGAAACGCGTTGCACGAGAACTTGGCGAAACGCTGTCGGACGAGGAGCTGCGCGAGATGATTGACGAAGCCGATCTGGACAACGATGGCGAAGTCAATCAGGAGGAGTTCCTGCGCATCATGAAGAAGACCAGCTTATATTAATCATATTGTACATGGAATTCAAATTGAATTCCTAGTCTTGAGCTGCATTCCAATTGGCTGTATGTGCGAAAGTAAAAGTATTAATTTTTAAGTTTAATTTAAGCTTTTGTGTGTAGCTAATTTATTGCGCAGTTATCCTTCATTTGCTCAAACGGCATTTTGTATTTCGAATGTGAGCTGCTTTTTATGTAAGTTTCACGTGTGTTCCTTTTCTCTAGATGTACAACTAAAGCAAATGCACCGCCTGTATTTTTGCACAATATAATCTCAATGATGAATAAAACATCTGTTAGTTAACGTTGTCAATCGATATTGTTTTTAATTGGATATTTAATTATGAATACAAAATTATGGAAAGGCTGTTCGTTATGGATATAAAGAAGACCATTAAATCAAATGAGGGCAAGTGGAATAAAGTGAGTTGCGAGGGGGATTTACATAAGATAATACTTTAAATATGACTTTAATTTATGAATATTTATAACTAAATAAAGACAAAGCCCGAGGGTATTAGATAACTGCATGAGAATTGCAGAGGAAGGCGAAAGCAAGTATTGAAGAGAAGGTTCGAAATTTTGCTTATTGAATTCCAGTTTTTAGAGTTGTACAAAATGTTGCACGTATTAAATATCAATTATTAAAATTGAGTTCTTACACATCTTTGAATATCTTGTATTAGTATTAGCAAGTAGGAATGGAAAACCAATTTTTTTTTATATAGTCTTCTAAAATAGTACGATAGACTCATCTGGCATTCTTTTAGATATCAATTTCACAATAGTTCGAAACATTTTGCACATTTAAGTGTGTAAGAATTATCAATTACTAAAATTGAGTTCCTTTATATAGTAAACAACATTGATAATCTCTGAATATTTTGTATTTTATTATAACTTTTTGCATTTATTCATATGAAAATTCTCTAAACATTTTAATACTTTGCCAACTTAAGAACTAAACAAAAAGACGGAACACAAAAACTAAGCACGCAATAAACTTAAATTCGTTGTAAACATAATATAGTATTGGTTGATACCCCTATATACATATAAACACACATATATGTGAATGTATGTATAGGTATATCTAGGGAAGTGGCGAACTAAACGAACGGCGCATTAAAGTAAATCTTCCGTTTGCTCGGCAAAGGTTTCGTGCTCAATCCGGAACCCTCGATAAATTTCTCGAAGCTGGCCAAATTCTTTTTCATCTGGTTCTCCTTGGCGGGCTCCGGTATAATTGGCGCCTCCTCGTCGTCCTGCTCATGCACCATTTGCTGGTCATTGTCCTCCTGTTGGAACTCCTCGTCCAGATTGTATTCATCAGCGGCCGTAATCAGGCATTCGTTGTCCTCGCTGATCTCCTCCAGCATGCCTTCGCCTTGGGAAGCCTTCGGAGCGTCGTCGTTGCTTCTGTCGTACTCCGCGTCGAGGTTGTACCAATCGAACTCGGCCTGGAGCGGAAGTCCGCCACTGGCGTCCGCCAGCTGCAGCAGAGACTTTGATGTGGGCGTTGTGGGCAAGCTTTTGGGTGTTGTGGGCGTGGTCGGCGAGCTGGGCAAGCTCATCCGCTTGTTAATCTCGGCCAGAATGTTGGGCACATGCTTGCGCTTGTACTGGGAGGGCATTGTCTGGGCATTCGACGGCAGCTGGAGGCGCAGCGTCTTGGGCGCCATTAGGATGTAGTCAGCGGATTGCTTGGGCGCTATAATGGCCGCCACATTTGGTAGCTTTGGTATGTCGGCGAAAATCTCTTCGATTTCCTCAGTCTTGTTCGAGGCGGCCGCTGAGCAGGCATCATCATCGGAGCTATTCCGATGCAGTTCCTCATCCTGTGCCCGTTCCCGTTCCCGTTCCCGTTTCTGTTCCGGCTCTGTGGACGGACTCGATTCCGGCGCCTTGTGCACATCGGCCACAATTTGTACGCTCGTCACGCCCACCTCGGCTATGGAACAGTAGTCCGGCTCGCTGGTGGTTGTGGTGGACACCGCACAGTCGCCCTCATCCTCGTCGAGCTGCTCCTCGAGCTGCTGCAGCGACTTCTTGAACTTCAGCAGATTCGCTGGCTTCGGCGGCAATGCGGGCGGCAATTTCTGTGGCGTCTTAGCGCCGCCTCCAGTGGCATCCGAGGCGGCGGCCGCCATGTCCACATACAGATTCGAGGCACGCTCCGAGCCAATGGGCTCGTACTCATTGCTGTAGATGCTCTCGTAGTTAAGGGTATCGCCGACGACAGCTGCGACCGAGGCCGCAGCCATGGGATGATAATGTGAGATCAGTTCGTGGTTGTGTTGCTCCTCCACGTCCTCGTGCCTGGGCACATGCACCATGCTGTTTTTTGTGGAGAAGTGTACACGCTTGCGTCCGTTGGTGCCGCTCCGACCGCTCAGCGAGCTGCGACGCGGCAGATTGGACGACGCCTTGGGCGCCAGCGAGGATTTGGGCGTTGAGGGCTCACGCAGTGTCTCCTCCATCGATTGCTGCAGCAAGATTTGATTGACGCACTCCAGCACAGGATTGACAGCGCCATGGCCATATGGTTTGGCCGCAGCTGGCGCCGTGCTCAGCTCCTCCTGATCCGAGGCACTGGCGTACCAATCGTCCGTCGTCGTCTCATAGATTTGCTTGGGAGACGCCTCTGAGAAGTCGGCGCAGCGTCGCTGAACAATTTTAATGGCCCCGCGCGACATCAGCTGCTGCTCCTGCTCCGGATCCAGCTCATCGAAATCCTCATCGTCCTGCGTCGGCGAGAAGATGCCGTCGTCCTCCTCCATCTGAGCGGCCACCGAGGAGGCCGTCGTCTTGCTGCTGCGGCTGGAGGCGGAACTGTTGCGCCTGCGCTGCTGTTGCTGCAGTTGCTGCAGTTGCTGCTGCTGGTCCAGCTCCAAGCTGCTGTGCTCCGAGTAGTCGCCGTCCTGGAGATTGGACTTCACGCCGTGCATGCGCTCCATCGCTCTGGCATAGTTGTGCAGCTGCTCGTAGCTGGTCTGCGAGTCCTCCCGACTGATGCTGCTGGTGTTCTCCTCCGACTGCTGCTCCAGTGCAGCATCATCGATGTGCATCGCCCGGGAGCGCATGTAATCCCTAAACGTGCCCGCCGTGCGCTTGCTCGTATACCGGACACTCCGCCGGGCGCCATAAAACGACGATGAGACCGTGTCATCGCTGGAAGAGCCGTGCTCAGCTGCATTAGAGAGATGGAAAGAGAAAGGGAGAGGGAGATATAAATATATTCATACACATGTATCTTATGCATTTCATAGTGATGCAGTATATTCCTAGACAAAAGTCACGTTAATCTATTTTTAAAATTATCAAAGGCTAATGGAGGCAATTAAATGCATATCACGTATTAATTTTGATTATTTTACACATGAATCATACTTTATAAAATTCTTATATGTCGCGCTTTATCAGTTAAGTGGATTCTATAAATATTATAAATATTGCAGTCAAAAAAAATACGCATTCTTTATAGTGAATACTAAAATAACAGATTATGTTTATATATATTATATATATACTATATCAGGTAATACTTAAGTAACAAACTATTTATATATATTATTTTTTTATTATATGTGCTTAAGTGTGATATAATTAAAGAATCATAAATTTAGTGGGTACTTCCATATCTTTTATATCTTAAGTCATTCCAATATACCAATAAAATGATTTTTAATCACTATTTTTTAATCAGAAGGAAGTTTGTGGATTAAATGATAATAGATAAGATATTGCTTTACTAATTACAGAAAATCATTCTAACTATTTTATTGAATGATTATATTTTGATTGCCTTTTATTGCAAAAAATATATATACCCTGTAATAAAAACACGCCTAACTATATTGAGGAACTTTCTTTAGAATGCACACGTAAGCGTTGTTTTTTTTTTGAACTGCTTCTCTATTGAATTTTCGTGCTTGCGTTGATTTGCAACTTCACTCACGCTGTCATCTCTATCGAAAATGAAATTTTTGCTTTTTGCTCACCTTTGGCGCTGACGCCCAGCTCCTTGGCAGAGGTCTGTGTGGAGCTGGCTCTCAGCTCAATGTCATAGAATTGCTTGCGGCAATTGTTGCATTGCAAAGCCTCGAGCACCAGGCACTCCTCCATATGCGCCTCCTCGTCGCCGTCGTTGCCGTTTGGCTCCTGGTCGGCGACCATGCCCTCATCCCGCTGATGATCGGCCAGGCGCTTGCGCAGCGCACGATTCTGTCGCAGCAGGCGGCAGATCTCGGCATCCCGATCCAGCAGACGCAAGTTGACGGTCTTCATGTCGTTCTTCAGCTTGGACTCGAAGCAGATCAGGGATTTGACCACGCAGGCGAGCTCCTCGGTGCGTCGGCGCTTCTCCTTGGCCAGTTCCCTATGCAGCTGCTTGTTCTGCTGATCATAGTTGGAGATCATTTGCAGCAGACGGCGTCGCTGCAGTCGATCCGGCGAGTTGTTGGCCGTCGCTGCCGGCGCACCCGACGAACTGGAGCCGGAGGAGCTGCGCTGCACTTCGCTGCTGCTGCTGTTGCTGCTATTGCTGTTTGTTTTCCTCGAGGATTGCGAGTTGTCTGAGTTCTGCAAGGATGAACATTGAATTAATCCATTAGTGTGTTAGTCCCGGCACAGATTTCTGTAGTCTGATCGGGACCTTGTGGTATCCCAGCACATGGAAATGACCCCCGAAACTCCACTTGCCCACCATCGTTATGGCTATTGGACTCTGCTTGGCCAGCAACCAAATGACAACTGACTTGAACACGGGCACATGGACTACCGCTGATTGATAGTCAAGTGCGACACCTTATCTCGCCCGGGTCTTATTCTAATGACGCACTAAGTCAAGTTATCTACCATGCGGTTAGACCCGCGGGAACATTCGCTCTCGCATGCATCCCGCCTAGCTACCAAGTTAACCCGTTAAATAATGTATTATGCATACATATATAAGTTATAGATGACTGTATGGTCAAATTGTTTATTGTCTGTTCGTTTGTTTTATTAAATAAATCCTGTTTGCGGATAACATTTTGTTTTATTTTATTTGGTATGCGCCTCAAAGCATGCTACACAAATTTAATTTATGTTGCCTTGTCTGAGGAAGTGCAGTCCGCACTGCAAAGTTAGCCTTTTCTTTTGATGCCTAAAAGTATGCTACAAAATGCAAAACAAACATCAAATCTTTCAGCAATTATGCAACATAAAGTTTATGCTATAAGATATTGCAAAATTAACTGTATGTTAAGTCGAATGCCAATTAATAATTGATTATTTGATGTAATAAAATGTAATTATTAATCGATATTGAATAAAATGAATATTCTGCAGAATTCTCAAATCAAATTTCGCTTGATTTATCAGACAATCATCATCAATCAACTTTTAAAGGGCATCTAAATGTTCACAAAAAACAAACCGCTTTCTATCTATCTTATCAAATGTGATTTTGCCAAAAAGAGAGAAAAAGATGGAAAAAACGAAAGAGAGAATTGTGATATGAAGGCAAACCCAGTTAGATTTATGACGTTGTTTTGTTTGCTATTGTGATATTATTTTTGACAGTCGATACTCTCGATGCAAGTGTCAACCGCCCCCATCGAAGGCCAATGGCCGAGTCGGTTGGCTTCTGCGTGCTATTGACCAACTATGGACATATTTGCAGCAGATGAAGAACTTTGAAGAGAACACGTTCTCGCAGATACAGATACGGATAGATATTGAGGCATGTGCTATGCGAATAATGCGACAAGCAATGCACTCTGCATGATTCCAACAAAATGAAAACAATTGGTGCCAAGGCGAATTGGCCGACTCATCAGCCATCACCCATTAGCCATTGGCCAATGGCGACAATTAGAAAGCCATGAAAGCAATCGCCAACAGTCATCTATCTAACTGGCTTAAGCTCTTTTGACTGATAAGCAAAGCTTCAGCCGCGTGCTCTTCAGATAGCCAACAATTTGGACAATAATGCACGCGCTCTCTATAAGACCCCCTCCTAAACCAACGAATCACTGACTAAGTAGATCTCTGATCTAGATAAAACTCGGTTTTTTATGCAGCAAAAAGAAAGAAAGTGAAAGTGAAATTATTATCTCAAGTTTACAGTTCAGATGTTTATCTGTTTACCTCACTTATCTGTCTTGTGATTAGTTAAATATAACGATTTAAATAGGTAAATATAGTTCGGATTATATCATCTATTTTTAGGGAATTTAAGTGAGAATTTTTAGTCAATAAATGTAAGATTTTCGTTTAATCCATATATTGGGGAATGATCCTTGGGTTCCAATAAAAAACTTCGAGTCTTTAGTTTTCTATTATTTTCTTTATCTCTTATCTTTTGTCTGACCTTAAAATCGAAATATATTATGAAAATCTATTCAAACTTATCTGTTGTATGAATATTAAAAATATTAAAATTCAGTTAGAAAACCTTTCCTATATCACGGATATGTAATTAATAAAGATCTTTATCATAAATCCTTAAAAACAATTCTGAACTTTTAGTAACGAATTTTCTATATAATAAATTTCTGCCTATCTCTAATATGGTAAGCTATAAGCGATCCCCATGTAATCTCCCGTTATTTACTATATGATGTATTACTTACAGGATCTGGACTCTGCTTTTGGAGTCTCGACGCGAATCCGAGTTTCTTATAGGCAGGCGTATGTCCCGCCGCTTGGGTATTAAAATGCGACTCCAAACAGGGTTCCGGCAGCTTCTGATAATGTTGGAGCGTCGCTGCTCCCGTTGCCGATTTGGAACGCATATTTACTTCGCTGTTGTTGTTGCTGTTGCTGTTGTTGTTGTTGTTGTTGTTGCTGGGAGTGGTGGCTTTGATCTGCACGGCCTCATAGAACTCGCCGTCGCCGTGACTGCGATAGCTGCCCTGCAGGCAGTTAAAGGAGCCCCAATCGGCTTGCAGATTGCTATAGAGTGGACTATTCTCGACCGACGACTTGTCCTTCTCACCCGGCGACTTTCCGCCTCCGCCCTGGCACTTGAGCGTGTCGTAACCGTTGAGCAGTTCGCTCTTGATGAACTTCTCGATGAACTGGCTCGGAGATTTGGCGCTCAGATTGGCAAAGAACTTGCCACCCGTATCGCTTAGGCTGCTCGTCGAGCGGCGATGTGCGGCGGATTGTTGCGGCTTGTGATTCTTATGGGGCAGGCTGTTGCTCTTCTTTTGGCCACCACTCTCATCCGGTTGATCCGATGATGTTGCTGTTGTTGTTGTTGTTGTTGGTGTTTGGGGCAGGCCATAGATCTGGGAGCTGCTTAACAGACTGAACATATTGCAGGATTGAGGTCGAAGGGATTGCTTGCTGGCTGGCTGGCTGGTTGGCTAAAATTCAGGCGTTAGGCAAATTCCACTTCATGGCTGTGGTTAAAAAAGCGCTGCAAAGATAATAAAGAAAAGTTAAATATAGATTAGCTAACTTGCACAAGTGTCAAGCATTTCTTAAACTAATTCACTTAATTTGATTTGTATAACGAACGTGCAATTTAAATTCCATTGACTGTTACATATTCGCTCCCTCTCTCCCTCTCTCTCTTTCTCTCTCTTTCTCTATGTAATAAGTCAATTAGCCGCCTGTAATGTGTCAATCATTCGATATGTTGCAATCATTAAATTGTCAACAATTTGACATATTTAACGCATTACTTTTACTCCGAAGATATTTCACGGGTTTTATAATTTATATGCAATGTCTTCAATTGAAAGGTTAACTTCGTAGTGTTATCTATATAAATTTATGATCACGACAATAGCCGGGAATTTCATGTGAGTATTTTTAATTCTGACTGAATTTATTTCTCGAATTTATATCAGTCTGATAATCTTTAAAAATGAAGATCATATATCATATTGATATTTTGTTTGTATCTGTTGAAGCTTTTTACTATACACATGACAATTTACTATTCTATCAATCAAACAATCAATTGTCTTCCCCTATAGCTGGGTAGCTTTATATATCTGTATATATCTTCTGATCTAGTTGCCTTTTTAACTTTTATATCATATTTTACACATATGTGCATTTGTGTATGTACAAGTATTAGTGAGCTTTTCTTACAAAAGCAATAGCTTTCCATTCATAACTTACAGCTTTAAGCTTTAAAAGCTTCATCATAGGTGTGCAATGTACTTAGACAAAAACCCATTGTATTACAGACTATATATATATATTATTATTCTTTATGACTGATAAACATCAAATAGTTTATCCCTATCTTAGATTGATAAAACGCCATCGATTTCAATTAAATGGATTATTTATATCACATCTGCAGCACTTCTAATAATAATGTTTATTATTTTACTGCCAGCTGTAATAATCAATTGCTTTGGCTGTAAATAAAAACGAGTATTTATGATAGCCTGGATATTATAGATTCACAATTCAATACTATATTTAACACTAATCCAAATGAATATGAAAATCTGAAATCTATTCGATTTTAATGAAGTCTTATGCAGCTTGAAGTTCATTGCTGGAAATTTCTTATCAATTTAAGGTTTCATTTCTGGCTTTGTTGTCGCCCCCAGCATTAATTTATAACAATAGCTCATTTATTTATTAATTTTTGAAGAAACAAGCGGAAAATTGTTTCATCGTCTGCGCTTTGTTTGGGTTTGGGAATTTCTTGAACAGAAATTATTGTTTATTGTGTGCTTATTTGATAGATGTAGCATAGAGTATAGAGAGGGCATTCGGTAGGCCTCTAGGGCCGGAGGCTCTATTGTACACCTAACCTTGAAATTTTGGTGTTTTGGTTTATTTGTTTGACACCTCGGCGAAGGTTCTTGTTGTAAGCTTTTATGGCCACCAATTGATCGACTGATTTGTAATCAGCTCATAAGTGTTGCAACATGCACTTTAAATAGAGATTACCTTTGGACAGGTTAAGTAACTGGCTTTGGTTCTTTTTGGCCATATTTTTGGAATAAATTTTGTCCGAGGCTTCATTTATTTGTCTGTTCGTTACGGTTATGGCAATAAATTTATGAACTGTAAAGAGAGGCAATTAAAAAGCGCCAAGAAAATGCGCAACAAAAGCGAAGCAGGCGGCAACTGCGACGTCGACTACGACTGCGACTGCGACGTCGCGCATGCGCAGTCATTGGAGTGGGCAGCGGAGTCGCTTTTCCTTTTACAGCGCGTGTTTGAAGCCAATTAAACTGAATGCAATGATCATTACACCGGACGATAATGATAATGCAAAGAAATGTTACAACAAAAAAGTAAATCATGAAGCGTTTTTAAATTAAAAGTATCATAAGTGAACACATTTGATTGAGGCTTATTCAAATGGTCTGTGAGAAAGTTGCCTCAATAATATTTTGAAGCACTCGAAAATTTACAAAAATCATGCAGTTAATCATATTTAAATAGCTAGAAATTCATTTGTAACTGAAACGGAATTTCAGAGAAAAGTTTTTGATTTGAATTTAACATTCGCCATGATCATATGATACTACACCAATGATCATTCACCAATGAAAGTGTGCTATAAATGATAAATTAAAAGTTATTCTTGAGAATCAAAGAGACAAATTTTGTGTCATTAATCAAATGATCAGCAATATAGATAAAATAAATAACTTATATGCCCGAATGTTTAGCTGTATTTAATATTGTTTAGCTAACTAGAATACTAGAATACTAGAATACTAGAATATTGGCTTACTAAATTTCTCTTTGTTACCAATTTGAGCTGCGTAAATATTTCTCCTTCGGGGAATCAATTTGTCTTAGAAAGCATTTATTATCCAAATTTGTTAAATAACACAAAATTATCATACAAACTAGTTTCTAAAACAAAATCTAGATAAACGAATTATAATTTGTTGAATCCCAAATGCCTTTTTAATAAATATATATATTCTTGCTTTTCTCTTACCCTATTTATAGCTTGAATCCATTAAAAATGGGTAAACAGGGTATATTGTTTTTGTGAATAAGTACGTAATAGGCAACGGGAGACACAGCCGATCCGATGAAGTATATACATATATTCTTGATCGGGATCAACAACGGAATCTATTAGTTCTGTCCATCGGTCCTTACGTTCGTCTGTCCAAATGTATGATCGAGTTGATCTCAAGATCCATTTCAGCTAGAGACTTGAAATCTTATACGTAGGATATTCTATGGCCTGCGTTTATTAAGTTTGTTTTAAAGAATCGATAACTCTTTCCGTTTGCTTGTTATCGACTACACATTTTAGTTTTACATACTTAATAGCTAATTATATATTCAGCTAAAGGTAACGCAAATTTTGGACAGCTAAAATTTTGGAAACCTTATTTTTATATCATTTTAGAGGTCTGAGTAGGATTAGGATTAGAGAATTGGATGTAAGCAACAACTTCTACACGGACTTCAGGGTATCTCCTAGTCGGGCACACTAGACCAGGGATTTCGTATTTGCTTTAATGTGTATCAATAAATATTATTAAGGTTTCTTCCAAGAATTGTAAATTAAAGTGTGTTGGTTTTTGAATTTCCTAATTGGATAGTTGCAATCAATATTGTTTATAGCTAAATATGCAAAACTAACAATCGACCAGCCTTAGCTTACAATAAATTTTCATTCGATACCATCTAAAGCGAAAATTATGCAAAACTGTATTCCAGGCCTATCTTAGACCGAGATCATTTATTACATATACCCACAAAATGTTGTTGGATAGTTTTTTTCCTCTTGTTTTTTTCTTTGCTCCTGGTCAATGGGGCCTCTCAATTATCGCATTTTTAAATCACAATATGCCCATAGAACGTCCAATTTAAGAGACGAGTGAGGAAGGGGATGGTGGGCGGTGATGGGGGGGGGGGGGGTCATCTAATCATTTGTCCAACTGGTATTGACCATATATGTGTATACAATATTTATGCCACAATAATCTAGCAATAGATTCAACAAGCTGGACTGTTAGATTTATTAGAAATTCGAATTGTTGTCGCTGGCTGACAGACAGGCCGAGCAGCCGGCCAAAAGCGAGTCTAAACAAATTGTCTTAATTGGCCGAGACGAATGGGTTGGCTACCTTTTTAGGCTCGCATCCGTTGGCTTGCTTCATGCTCTAATCAAATTTTTGAATTTTTGGAAATACAAATTCTACCTGTTCGAAAAATATGTATATATGTATATATGTATGTGTATAGTAGAAGTATAGTTAATGCCACAAATCTGAGAGATTTGCACAAAATAAACAGTGAGGGAGACACGCCCAATGCCCAATGCCCAATGCTTACTGCACTAAACCCAAACATTTGTACGAGATTAGCTTTGCTGGGATTGGTATAGAAGAAGAAGAAGAAGAAGAAAAAAAGTAGTAGTAGTAGTTGTAGTAATAGGAGAAACAGGTAACGAATGCAGGTTGGCAATCCATGGGTGCAGGGTCTCAGCTATTCAGGCTGTAATCTTCGACCACCTACAAGCTTGGAAAACGGGGCACGGCCTGGTTGCATCCAGCTGTGTTGATAAAAAGTGAAAGGCTAATGGCCAGGACACGGCTTATTGTCACCGATGCGGGACGTGCCAACGGTTGACAGCTTCGTCTAAGCCTCGCCGCGGGCGGGAGGGGCATGCTACAATTTTCTGGCCAAAATCGCTCGCCTTGGGTGGCGTCGCACGTTTAGATTTCCATTGCAACATTGAAATTTCATCGGCCAGAGGTCTTAAATTTCTATTCGGTCCATTTCAAATAAATCAAAATAAGACAAAAATGCAAAAGTATTTGAGTGCAGGGGCTAACAACAAAGGTACCGAATGCGGGCATTGCATAAATATCGGAACAAAAGGACCCAAAAACCAAGCGATGATAACACTCTAAAGTGCGCGACCTAAACTACCTGAGCTCTACCTCTATGTGTGCGTGTGTGTGTGTGTGCGTGTGCACGTTTACTTGGAACTAGCATAGACAGCAGGTACTTGGCTGAAGCTAGTCAAATTTCAAGGTTTGACACTTTGATGTGTTGGCATTAATTAGTGGCCATTGATATTGGCCATTCAGTGAATGAAATCCTAGTCGGAGTCAACAAAATGTAAATGAGTCCGTCCGTAGCTCTAATCAAAGTCAACGATCGCCGCGTAGACCGGAGACCCTAATGATCCCAACCAAGCCGAACAAACCGCCGTAACAAAAGAAAATCCAAACAAAATCTCGGTATGCGGGAGACCCATAATACCAGAAAAAAAAACCAAAATAATACACATATATGTAGATATATTATAATTTAACAAAAAAAAAAAATACTGACATAAAAAAAACGTGAAATGAAATGTTCTCGAAATGATGCAATGAACGGTAAATGCTATGAAAATGGGTCAAGCATTGATGGCAATTAAATTGTCAGCTTTTTGAGACGTTCATCGATCTTTATTTCACGTTGGGGGCGGACGGCAGGAAAATGCGCTAACAAATTGTCAGTGGGGTCTGACAGTTGTGACCTGATTTTAAAGAAAACTGGAGAAAACAAAAAAAAACGAGTGACAAAGCTAAAAGAGAGAGAGAGAGAGAGAGAGAGAGAGAGAGAGGGAGGGTAAAGAAAATGATTTTTGTAGACCTTCCATCATCTTGCATAACGGTTTATTGCCCCGAAACCTACTGAGAGACTGACCGCTGAGTTTGCCCGAAATGCACTCGTTGTCGCCTAGCTGGGAAAACCCATAAACCATAAAAATTCAAGTGTGCTAAAGGTAACGACGACAATAGATAGAAAAGTCCCTCTTATAGCTTAAACAAAACTCAGATCATTTTTTACACTTGACACGTGCAGCGAGCGCTACGAATCGATCGCTACAAGACTATTGACAAACTGAATGCCTGATTGACAGACTGACTGACTGACTGACTGAGTGACTGACTGAGTGAGTAGCGTTTGGCAAAGTGTGAATGCGTATGTAACTACCTGTCACAGACAGGTAAATATCAAAGACCATAAGCAAAACCCACGCCGAGAAACTCTATTCAAATTACTTTCATTCAAGCCGCAACAGTTGTGAATGTTTGCCGCCTGATTGATTAGCCTAGAGGGTTAGGATTGAAGCGTGCTTCGCGAGACGGTGCCAATAGATGTTACGATCTCTGAGATACATACATATGAGTATGTAGCTTGACTTCCGCATATCTACGGCTAATCGCACGAAGAAAAGCTACATACGAGTTGGCATTGTTGTTGTGTGTGTGAGGACCTTTGTTGTATATGTATATGTATGATCATGTCTGTCATTTCTGTTCGAAAGGTGCACAAAGTTATATAAAATACTTAGCTCATACCTTCTTAACCTCTCATACTCTCATATGTTATCTGATTGGACCTTACCTCAATCTTAACCTAACCTAACCCGGGCAAGCCTACTTTATCCAAACCCCAATTGTTTTTCTTGTAGTTCACTGAAAACTAAACACAACTAACGCAAATGTCATGTATAGCCCCTGCCTAAGATAATACTACAATCCAGCCCTTGCCTGAAATGGAATCCTCTTTCTAACCTCACTTAATTGTTCTTTTCTACCCGTCAACAAGAAATGTTATCCCTACTCCCTAACAAGTAATGCTATCCCTACTCCCTAACAAGTAATCTTCTCCTAATCCACATAATACCTTTAGTAAATTTTCCTGGTTCTGCAATTTGGATTGTATAAGATCTTTCACATTGCGCACCGCTCGTCCCTTTGCACAACTTTCTTATGGAGGGAAAACCGAACCGTAGAAACGAAAGTTAAATGCATTGTGGCGTTACAAAAAATTTCTCCAGTTTCGTGTAGTGTAATTTTTTATGAGCTGTTAGCTGCACTAAAAACTAACCAAAAACTAAATAAAAACCAAATAAAACAAAAGCCAGAGCTGGAACTTTGAAAAGCACGCGATAAAAAAAAAAATCGCTTGGAAAAGCAAAATCAAAATGCAAATCAGTTGCGCACACGGCGACTAATTTGTTAACTAAAAAAGAAGAAGAAAAAACAACAACAACAACAACATCAACAAATAAAAGAGCGTAAAATTTCGCTGGCAGCACTTTTTAATAGCTGGCAAATTAATGATTTTCAAACATGCAAATTAAATTTGGGAATTAAACAAAAAAAAAACATTCGAAAGAAAACAGCCAGACAAAAATTCAATAAACAGACGAAATCCCCGCCAGATATTAAAAACGTAAACTTGATCTACAGCATTTTTTGTTTTATATATATATTTCGTATATCTGTCCGCCTCCTGACCAACTAATTGCTAAAATTCTTGGCTAAAAATATGAAACTGAAAAAATCACTGCTTTTATATATTTATAAGGGGTATTATAATATTTTGACAAAAAATAAATTGATTCGATAAAGTGTATAAATGTGGATTAGCGCTCAAATATAACCAGATAAGATCAGATAGATTGAGAGTATGTTTATTTCAAGAAAACTCTTCTTTTCGTTTTAAAAAAAGATACGTTAGAATCACCAAGTTTATCTATTGTATAACTATCATAGGAACTTTATTAAAGTTTTACTCAGAATATATTTTCCTACTATCTACAATTTTATAGATATCTACAGACTATTATATCATGCTTCTGTAAAGAGAGAATTGACTGATAAAAATCATTTTGTATTTTATCTACTACTATTCTAATATTCTAGGATCTTAACTATTCCACTAGAACATCAATATGATATATAGAACGAATTGTTTGAAACAGATTTAAAATCTTCACTATTCTACTATTCTTGTGATCTTAACTATTCTAACACTATATCATATTCATAAATAGAAAGAATTGGTTTAAAAATTTGAACTTTTGTGTAATTGCCCGGAATTCTAGTCTTATGATCTTAACTTTTCTGCAAAACCGTATCGAAACCTTCAACTATATTAAAGACTGTTATAGAACAACCCCATTGAAATCTATTCTTGAAACTCACTTCTAAGCCGCATTTATGCAAGGGTATTAAATCTTTGACGTGTTTTTTTTTTTTCGTAGAGGTTTTTGTTTAATTTTGTTCTCGAAAAATGTTTTGTAAGAAGCGGCATTGAGGTACATTGACCTTTTAATTGAATTAAAGCACAGCAAGAAGAAGAAGAACGTTGCAAAAAATAGCAACGGGTATTATGCGCATTTTGTTTGGTTCTACCTTTTTTCTAATCCAATTAAAAAGCATTGCGGGAACCTTACAAAACACGCCAAAAACTTGATGAAGGTAAACAGCAACAGCAACAGCAACACCAACAATACCAACAACAACAACAAAACAAATCACGTAACTGCAAATTATATTAAAACTGACCGTAAGGAAATTGCCAAGTCAGAGAATCAAAAATTTGGGCTATCTAGCTGGGAGTGTAATAGATATGCTACGTCCATGGAATTAATGGTTCCTACTATGAGCGAAGGTTATTTATTATTAACGTTTTGTTGGGAAAGTGTATTTTTTTTCTGTTTAATTTCTGTGTCAATAATTTGATTATATAAATGGATTTTCAGCTATACTTCAGAGTTTTAATGATCAAGATCTCTAGAAATGTGCAGTTAGCATATGACACACTTAATATACTTGTATATCTCACATCTCATGATCAAAATTGATGTGGAGATTAACATATGATATATTTTTATCAAATTTGTTTAATATACATATATATTTAATACTTCTAAGTTCCTCTAAATATATGAATTATTTAAAATTCAAAATGGAATACCTCTAATATTACCGGTTGCTAATTTAGAAGTCTCTTTTAACACCTAAAAAAATCACGTGTTCAAATATTTACAATCGAAAATAAACCTCGTGATATTTTATGTCCAAATATGATCAACAATGTAAATTATTATCTAATCAAATACGCATAAAAACTATTTATGAACTTATGCTCTGATTGAGAAGTCTATATAAGGTATATGAATATTTAAATATCTTAAGAACATTGAAGAAGAATTAGCATAAGAATAAATTTTTGATTGCTCTTGAATAAATGTGATTCATTGACAGCTGCTTATCATTTAAAAGAAGGCTGAAACGTTTATTGGCAACTGGCTTCCGAGACGGCTTAAGATCATCTTTTAAATCTGCTTTGTAATGCTCTGCTGTTAAATGCGAAAAGGGGTATATTCGGACTTAATTAAGTTAAATTAAAGATTGCTAATGAGTTATTTCGAAAGTTGAAGTTAGACATAAATAATCAATTTGTATGCACAAAAGCTATTGTTGAACGGTGAACGAGTATTTCGCAGTCGCTTATGCCCGATTGTAGACTTCTATGTGTTGCTTAACAGAATAATCAGGGAGTACATTGAACTCACGCTCAACCCTTGCGTAAGCGCATAGATTAGCCAATTTAAAGTGAAAGACAAAGACGTTGTTGGCCAGAACGATTAGCGAACCGGTTGATGTAACTTTCCATTAACCGGTATTCAAAGCGGGCCTAAAGTTCACCATACAAATTGACTCAATTTCAACAATTCAACAATTCAACTATTACCGTTCGCAGCCACGCCCCCTTTCTCCACCGCAAGCAGCGACGAAACTGTCATTTAAGCCAATCTCTGCAAATTTTCGCATTTTGGCCATAATGTATGGCCTGTAAGCGCGGCTAACTAAATGCGTTGGCAGTTCTGAGTCATGCTGACAAATCTGCGGTTTTTTTTCTTCTTTGTATTTATTAAGTATGAATATTAATTGTTTAATATGTTTTGAAATGTTTTTTTTTTCATTTGATGATGAAATGAACCGCAATGAGCAACACTGTTGGCCAATTAACTCTAGAACTTGTTGGCCAACTGGCGTCCAAGATACCGTTGGCTATGCCAAGTCGCTTACCTTCAAACACGAGCTTCCTTGTCCACACACACACACACACACAGGGATAGAATTGCCGTTGAACTGCAATTAAAAGTGAAAAATAATAAACATTAGCCAAGTCTTTGATAACAGCTGAAAGACGGGCATCCTTTAATGTGGTGCAAAGCTAAGACAAATACAAGAAATCTAGCCAACCATTAAATCTATATTATTTTTATAGCCGAAGAGGATATACCCTTTAAAATTATTATATGGATTATGATACTTCATATGCGATTGTTTTTAAATTATTCATCTGATATCTTCTGTCTTTTCTAATGAGCTCTTACAGATGTGCTCTTAACTTTCGTTAAATATATATTTTAAAAATTTGCAAACACTTTCTTTTATTAATTAATTTATAATACTAGAGAAATATCTTTATATATATACAAAAGTAGATATATGACTGTTAAAAAATGAGCTGTATAAGAAAAATTTCATCACAATATCTTTAAAACTCAGAGATAGAGGCACGTGTATATAGCTTATATATAAACATATATATCTGTTTTACAATGCGTCACACATTGGATGACAAAACTTTAACATACTCTACAAGGTTATTAAAAAGAAGTGCACCAGTTTAGCGCTAACTGTAAATGCAGTTAATTAAATCCGGTCCAATGCGGCTTTAATTAGCATGGCTTAAACAAAAAAAAAAGAAGAAGACATATATAGAGAGTAGACTGAAATATTCTAAACAAACTGCGGGAAACCTTGTGAAAGCGACTCGAGGCTCGACTTACAGTTGGAAAAACTGCTACAGGGCGTTGCCTGAAGCGGAAGCCAACAGGCCAGACGGCCAAGACAGCCGGCCAGACAGCCAGACAGCCAGACAGCTAGCCAAGTCGACCCTAATTTCCTATTTAAATATTGTCGAAGCCAAGCAGCAAGAAATGCAACTAAACACACAGAACAGGTAACCCAATGCCCGCAGCTTGGAATATGGCACCACACACACACACACACACACACACACACACACATATGCATAGAATATATGGGATGGATCGGTGTGGTAAACAGGGTTCGAGCTGCGGTGCTTGGGGACTCGTCTTGACAAGTGTTTGAGCAAATACAAATAGAACTTCCTGCAGGTCTGTTGGCCCAGACATTTGCTTTGCTTGAACTGTGCCCCGGAGAGAGACGTTTTGCATTTCGAATACCGTATTTCATAAGCATCGGTAATCGTTGTGGAATGTTAAATACTTGCTAACTGACCAAACAAGTAGTCGTCGCAGTACTCATCGATGTTCTAAGTGCATATCTAAACTTTGCCTTCGTGCTTCAAGTAAAGCGTGGGAGACTGTTCGATAGGAAAAATGTATGACTAGAGATTTTAATTTGGTAGATTATTAGTCTAGGGTATACAGACATACAATTTTGTTTGAAACTTTAAATTGCTTATGAAATAGGTACATAAAGTATTATGTTGCAAATTTCTTAAATGATATATTTATATATGTTTAGCATGGTAAATTGATATGCAAAAATTTCTGTATTTAAGAAAACCTTGTTAGATAAATATAGAAATTTCTTTTTCAAAATAAGTTTAGCTTGTTCAATCCTTAACCTAGATCGTAATCTTACAATTTTGATATTAACGAAAACCTAGTTTTAAGAATGCGGAAACCTTTATTAACAATTATTTATGGCATCTGCATAACTTATTCAAAATCTTAACCCATCTACTATATTTTATCTGTTCGTTTAAGTTTTGTATAATTTCGCATTCCAATGAATTTTCTCAGCTGTCTCTAAATAAAAACTTCAATGAAATTTAAATTACACAATTTTGAAATTCTTTTGGAGCTGAACGAAAAAGGCGAATAACGAAAAAGCTGCAATAAGCACTTTTAATCTCTCAATATTTATACATGAGCGGCAACAACAGCAAAATAAATGCGTTAATAAGTAAATACATAAAATAATTAACCAAAAAAAAAAAAAAAACAAAAAAAGAATGTGGAGAAATAAAATCAAAAGCAAAGGCAATGCAACAAATGCAAAACACAAAAAATGCCAACAACAAAACGAAAGAAGTCAGAGAGTGAGAAAGAGAGGGGGAGAGAGCGTAAGAGATATATGCAGAGAAAGAGTGAGAGAGAAAGATTGTCTGATCAGTGGGGATGTGTCGGGAACTTAAAATTCCGAAAATTAAATTATTAACGAAGAAAAATGCATATGAAATGCATTAAACAAGTTCCACCAACCAATAAAAATAAATGCGAATATAATGTCACTCTTCTTCTTTATATGTATTCCTCTTGTTTTTATATCCTTGTGGAGGATATTATAGCTTGGTTATGTATTGTGCAACACACAGAGACAGGTTACACCGACACAATAAAAATATATATATACATAAATATGATAAAGCCAGATCCGGATTTTAGTTACAGGTAGCGCATCCATAAGTCGATATCAGATATTAGATTCAGAAGCGATTTATAATATATATTTGCTGTAGGTTTCATCGTTCATAAATTAATTGATTCTCATATTTATAACTTTATTTCTAGCTATTCCTGATTTGATTAAAAGCTCTCTTTATATATATGTATGTCTCCATATGATGAATCTATCGAAACATAAGTTTCTGTCTAAAATATATTTCTTTTTTCAATTTTTCATAATAGAAAGTGTAAATTCTGCAGTTACAAGCTTTACTATTCCATATGCAGTATGGTATTATATTACATAAGCTCTATAGATATAAGGATCGGTTAGGTAAAGGTTTTTGGTCAGTTAAGGTATTGAGTCTTCGATGTTTTAAACTCAACTTGTGTATATATTTTGCGTAAAGTGCTAAAAGTGAGCAACAACAATATTGAAGGGGGTACAAAAATACATTTATATGTATATATATGTATATATGTATATAATATATAGGTAGCAGTCAGGGCAACAACTGCACCCACTGCAAAAAGATACAAAAATGCTGGAAAACAAGTTTCATTTCAGTTTGAAATGAAGTTTTAAATTAAAAACAGCTGTACACATGTGGAGCGAATGCAACAACAAACACTGCAACAACAGCAACAGCAACAACAACAACAACAACAGCAAGTTAACAACCCAACGAAAGTTCAGGGCTATTATTGTTGACTCTGTGCTGAGCTTTGTGAAGGTGTCGTTCGGAAAGAAATTCCATTGAAATGCTTTCAAACTGTGGCAAAGAACAACAACAACAACAACAACAACAACAACAAAGTGGCCAAGTTCTAAAAATAGTGCATTTAGCCCATTGCTGTAACTGGGCCGATCATTATAAAAGGGTATTTATTTTTTAATTTCTTCTTCTTGTATTCTTAAGGAGTTCATTCACATGCACAAAAGAAATGGCAGCTTTATAACTAGGTTGCAAAGTCGGGGAATGGGAGTTACGACCCGCTGGTAGTACTTAACTGCGAATATGTAAATATAAAGTGTTCTGTTTTTTTATGCTATCAGAATCTAGAATAAGCTATTTTAATTTACATTGTTTACATTTTTCATTCTAGTTGAAATGCGTACTTCCTTTCTTTAATTTTTCACACAACTATTCGGAATATTTTGTTTCTATCACATTGAAAGACCGACAAACAGACACTCGTAGAGTTCGTAGTTCGCACTCTATTTAAGATCTTTTAAACTGATTTCTGGCGAATTCGTGGCAATTCTTATGTAACTGTTCAGCTGCTCTACGTACACGTATAACTCTCTGTTCTTTTTTATTTTTGTTTTGTTTTTATTTTTCAAGAGTTCGCATTACCCGCATGTTTTGCATTTTGGTATTTCCGCAAAATAGTTTTCAACCTAATGTGCTTTTTATCTGAACAATTTGGCATGCATGTTAGACGAGCGAATAGCGAAAATTAAATTGTTATCTATGCAGAGTAGAAAACTACTACAACAACAATAACAACAACAGCAGCAGCAGCAGCAGCAGCAATCATGTAACGAACTGAAGCAAAGTTTAATTGAAAAACTGTAAGATAAATGTGCCTGCTGTGAGGTCCCTCACACCCCCCTTTCCCCCACACCCCCCCGGATCGGAGCTTGCGCAATCATTTGTCTGTGGGAGATTCTTCGAGCGTCGGCGGCATTCGGAAAAAGGTTGCCTTGTTGTATCAAGAGTGAAGACTCATAACTGATTAATAGCCAAAGCTTAAACGAAATGAAAGCGAAAAAGTTTTAAATTATCGCATTAAAACACAGACATAATGCCCGACGTGTCGTCTTGTCTGCATTGTTGTAGTATTATGGCCGGGCCCAAAGAAAGGCCAAGACTCAGTTTCCAATACGCAGTCCGCTTGCCAACAATTCTTTACACATGAGAAGCGCCGAGAGAGGCCTTCGTCGCTTGCCTCCGCTGATGATGTAAACGAAATTCAAATTTATGGTAATATCAAAGAAATAACAGTCACAGGGCAGTCAGATTTTAAATCGTGTGCTATAAACAAAAAAAAAAAAAACTGACTAAACATAAATGTTGCGCTCTACACAAATATCAAAAAAAGTGAAAGTTTTCACTTTTGTTTCTGTGCGTTTTTTTTTTTTGAAACATTTTCTGTGCGCGTTTTGTGTGCCTTAAATTAAGGCAATTTTTCACTAAATATCTCTCCCCCGCCTATATAACAAGCTAATTGGGCATTGGATGTAAAGTACATTGCATAGAGAATATAGCTAAAGAAACGAGACCTATTAAAATAGCTCGTTTTAGAAAGCTTGATGAAGATTAACATTTGATCAATGGGCCGGGGGTTAGGCAAAACAGTTTAATTTCGATTTTTATGGGTTAGGCAAATTAAAGTGCTACCCATTAAGAGTTACAGTTGACTGATTCGATATGTTATCGATAGTCTTAACTAAAACTTGTGTTTAAGCTTAAAACTTTTTAAGCTTATAAATTAATAAAATAATTAATTTGTATTCTTTTAATGGAATATTCAATTCAATAAAGTTTATTTTAATTTGGTTGAATCGATTTGTTATCGATATTCTTAATTATATGTTACATTTGAGTTTGCATTAATATAATAATAATTATTATTATTATTTTATGTTAATGTAATACTCCATTTTATAAACTAAATATATCGTCAAATTGTATTTTTAGTTGGTTGAATCGATTTTTAACTGAAAGTTGAGTTTGTTTGAATATGATATATAAGAGTATATTTTTAGTTGATCGAGTCATCGACTTGTAATCAATAAACGATGCTCGAACAAAACTTAACTTTGGAGCTTTAAGCTTTTTACGTTTGTAGCAATAATTTAATAATAACATTCTTTTATATACTAAGCACGAAAGATTCCATTTGTAAGGTATGCTAATGAAGATTCACTGTCAAAGCAACATTCGAACATTATCATTATGATTATTGTAGAGGGGTTAACACGTTGTGCCCAAATCGTGTCCAGACCTAATTGACTTGTTATCTGATGAAATGTTTGCTTAGAAAGTGTCTGGAAGGGAGTCGTGCTGATAGTTGGAATATTGTGTGGACTGCTCTCTAATTAAGAAACAAAGACAACAGCCAAGGAATGTTTCATTGAGCAAACAAAAGCAAACAATTTAAGTGAAAAACTCAGCGGGAAACAACAAAAAAAAACTTTGGGGGGTACTATCAAATATCAGATGTCGCGTCGAAGCTCCACACAGAGTTCTTTCAATTGTGAAACTTAGAACTATGCCGCGGATGTCACCCAAACCAAATAGAGATATACTCATATATGTATATATCGTCAAAAGCAGGCTATACGAAATTTACATAATTTATTTAAAACTTATGCCCGAGACTGCCAGAGCTGGAACTTGATACTTGAGCGACTTATGTAATCGACCCATAAAAACTTGTACAATATGCAGTTCACCCAGCAAGAGAGATGGAGATGGAGATACACACACAGAGAGGGCAGGAGAGAGTGGGAGGGGTAGAGCTGGCTAGTCTGGTATCCCATCTGGTCACTGAGTCATCGACTTGTGACATTTTTCTTCTGAGCGTTAAAAGTTTTGACATTTGCATAGTCCATAGCATTCCCCCCGCCTCCGAAAATGGCTGACAATGAAAATTAATGAACTGCAAGTCCATTTTGTATGCCTTCTAATGTGGGCTGCTGCATGCAGACAGCAATACATATACACACACACACATATATATATATATATATATATATGAGAGAGCGAGCGGGGTAGACACGTGTCTCTGTCGGCCCACTTTGTGCCCCATTGAACAATTCCAAAGTGCATATGAGTCAGAGCTGGAGCTAAGCTCGGCTCGACTCGACTCGACTCGACTCGAGTCTGGGGTGGCCAGGCCTCCCCCTCCCCTTCCCCACTGCCTTAGAGCCAACTACCCAAACCCCAAGACAAACAGCAATAAGAATTATTTGTGCTCGGCTGTTTGGTTCCTTTGTTGTTCTTTCAGCCATATATGGCTGAATGTTGTCTATGGCTCTTAGAAATTAATGGAGTTTGTGCAGTGTAATGCGAGTAAATAGACACACACACACACACACACACACACACACACACACACACACACACGCATACATATTTGTAAGTGTAGTAATGATTGTTATTGTTGGGGCAGCTTTTGGGGCTTGGCTTACGAGACGGCGAGTCGTGTCATTAGAACCGGAAAAAGGTTTATAAATGGGGAGTTAACGGGCTTTCTTTAGGGCAAACACACATGTGTCAAATGGGCGTGGCAAATGCCATAACTAGCTAATGACTGTCGTCAACTAGAAAGATTTTTGAGTTAGCAAACGATCTCTGCTATTTATATAGCCCACAGCAGTTGGTCAAGCGATAGCTGAAGGCGGAAATAGTTGTGCTTAAAATAGTTTTAATGGCATGCTTTACAAATGATTTGCCAGATTTTGTTAATTTATACATTTAGCTAATGACTATCATAAAAGCATTCTAAAATTCTAGACAACCGTAAAGCATTCTACAATTTAAGAAACTTACAATAATTTAATAAGAAATTTTATTAGCTTTGCTTGGTTAAATTTTTTTATTGAATTTTTCAATTTATTAATTTGAGAAAACCAAAATTTAAGAATATTGAATAAAATATGCATAAAATTGTATTACACTATTTTTGATTATTAAAATAATACTTTTCAAATTAAAGACTATTAAGAGATATTTTTTTTTTAATTGCTAAGCTCTAATTTTTATTGAATTTTTCAATTCATTAATTTGAGAAAACCAAAATTTAAGAATATTGAATAAAATATGCATAAAATCGTATTACACAATTTTTGATTATTAAAATAATACTTTTCAAATTAAAGACTGTTAAGAGATATTTTTTTTTTAATTGCTAAGCTCTAATTATTAGTCATTATTATAGTTTTTAGGTAAGAATAATAATATTTTAGACGCTTGATAGTACTTAAAGCTTTTGTTTTTAATTTCCTGGATTAACTGACCTAAATAAATTTTCCTAAATCCAATGTTTGTTTTGCAGCAATTTGGATTGAATACCTTATAAGCATTTCCAATGATTGTCCTCTATTACTAGACATATTCAAGCCATATTGCGATTATAATATATACAAAACGAACACAACCAAAACATAACAAAAAATTAGTTTAGCTAAAAATCTTGATTTTGAATTTATGTATGCTTTTTAGATCGATATTTCTTTGTGCAATCGAAAGCAATCATTACATTCCATTACAACAGAATTGCATATTAAGCCAATAATTTGCATTGCCCAAAACTCTTTTTGGACATTCCGTATCCCAATCCTCGAGCTTGGATGCAGGGCCTCGTTTATGGTCACGAGCATTTAGTGCCTTACAAGGCAGGCAACTACATTTAGTAATATAATATTTATAACATCTGAAAGTAGAAGTACTTCCCATCTCGCTCGCTCTCTGCGCGAGTGTGTGTGTGTGTGTGTGTGTGCTGTGTTTTTATCACAATTAATCAGCAAAGAGCCAAGACGTGAGGTTGGTCTTAAAGAGGTTCGACGTGGTGCTCCGGCAATTCATTAAGTGCCAACATCAGTTGTCGCAATTTATTTTATTTTTGGTAACAGGAAACTGAAAATGCAAGAGCACGAACACTGAGGCTGCTTTTATTGTAATTGCTGCGAGCGCCCACCCGAGCAAAATACATAAAAATAAAAATAAAAATCAACTAAAATAATACAAAAAAAAAAAACAAAAAAAAATATCATCATAAATAAGACTTGCTCGAACTCGAAAAATCACCTAATTAGCAACGCGACTGCCTGACATTAAACGAGTTTTGCGAGCCCACAAATACAAAAAAAAAAAAAAAAAAAAATAAAAATAAAATAAAAAGAAGAAGAAGTGAAGGAGGAACCAGAAAAATCCCAATCCCAAACTCAAACTGAAAAGAAAGGAAGCGACAGGATGCCCAAAATGAGATGAGAAACACGAAGATCAAAGAAATGTGAAATAAAAGCAATTGGAAACTGAAAGTCTTTTGTTCAGTGAATGCGCCAAGTCATCCGTAGATCTTTTCTTAGAGAGGATATATACCACCAGCTACATACATATATACACATATATATATATATATGTATCACTAACCTATGTTTATGGCCAGACAAATTGCACAACTTCCTGGCCAATGTGCAGTGACTCGACATCATTCTCACAAGCTGGCGAATTGCCAAAGAGTATATAAATGACTGTATATATACGTCTATATGTATGTATGTGTTTCATATATATTTATATATTTGCATACAAGTTGGGTTTGTGCAACATAAACAACGCAGTCATAATTATATTTTTATTGTCAGGCGAAATGAAAATTACCCACGCTTTCCAACCCGACTTCCAACTCTGCGACGTCGTCGCACAGAAGCCATTAAAGTTGCCTCGGCACGAAAAGCGAAGGACTCAGCACTGACCGACTGCCAGATACCCTGTGCGGAAGAGTTATACGAAAACTGTAGTACATGTGTCCATATACATATAAAGGTATATAGTTGAAAACGATCTTGGCTAGAGGGAACAATTAAACATCCAAACACTAGCCTGGGATTCGAACCCGTGATCTCGTTGTTCAGCCGTTGAGATAATTCGTCTATCAAAGATTTACCAAAAATGTAAATATTTGTATGCTCTTGTTTTATAATCTGAATTTTATCCGAATTATATCCGAATTAAATAATATTATGAAATCAATATTTATTGATATTATAGAAACTAGAGTGAATATTAACTCAGGCTGCGTCACATACGATTGACTTACACAAATATATATTGGAATATTTGATTTTTCAGAATTTTGATTGTATTTTTTGCTTTTAGGCTGTTTTACACCTAAAATGTTGATGAAAAAATTCTGAAAATTAAAAATTGATATTTATCGATGTTATGAAAATAAAAAAAGATTGACATGCTATGCAAAAATATGACATATATACATACATATATAATGACAGTCGCTTATAGATTCATCTATATATATATATGTATACAATATTTACTTAGTTAAACAATTATTCCACTACATATTACATATCTATAAAGAAAACTATCATACCCACTACAAGAATTTGTGCTGGGTATAAAAAGGGAAACAATTGAAAACACAACACAAAAAATAACAAAACCCAACCGGGAGTTGGTAAAAGAAAACAAAAACAAAAACAAAAACAAAAACAGAAACCTCATCAACTGATCACCGCTATGTGTCAGCCAGGTTGGAGCTGAGTTCGAGTCTGAGACTGAGACTGAGACTGAGTTTGAGTTTGAGTTGGAGCCTTGGCCGAAAGGTTTATGACCAAATAAAAACTGCACGTTTCTGCATAACTTAGCATAGTTGTTGCTGTTACGCTGTTACGCTGCGAGTTAGCTTTTATATAGGTATGACCCACGTTCTGGGCCATTCCGCTCCAGCTTTTGCCTTCTCGTGGGCAGCACGGTTGAGCCGTTAAAAAAAAAGGCTGGCCCAAACAACTTAGCTGCTAATTAGCAGCACGAAATTGTCAGAGTAAATAAGACGGCTTAAAAAGTAATTTACTCCATTGAGGAAAGAAAATCCAGGGGGGTGGCACAAAAGGGGGAAGCCCAAAGTAACGGCTAGATAAAGAAAAGTGTTGCAAACGGAACGAGAAATAAAATTCTATACATATGTATAAAAAAGTAAGAATCCAGGGGCGTGGCACAAAAGGGTTAAGTCCAAAGTAGAGGAAAGAGAAAGACAAGTGTTGCAAATGGAACGAGATATAAAATACTACATATATACATATTTAAAAGTTAGCTAATAACCATTATTGCATAAGCTACTTATTATTATAGCAAGTATTACCTTCAAATATTACAATGTCAGAAATTTACAGTTATTTTGAGCAGCTGGCCGCACTAGCCAGCGAATCAGTCAGGAACTCAAATGCAATCCATAACGGTACTCAAAGTACGGCAGTTAAAGAACCAGGCTTATTAACTAAAAAAAAAAACGTTAATTGCTTTTAATCTGGTTGGCAGGTGAATTAACAGAAACAAAGCTTTTGCAAAATCACGATTCAAATTACAAATGCAACAACAACTGTAAAATAACAGTGTTAAAAGTGTGACAAATATGATAAAGGGACAAGTCACAAAATATTTAATTACCGCTGTGCAACGCATGGTTCAAAGCTCGCTGGGTACAGTAAAGCCTGGCCGCGCGGTTCGTCAGCGATTTGACCTCAATTATTGGCCGCTGTCAATTGTCGCTTAGAATTTTGTTTGGAGCTCATTAGAAAAAAGTGCCGCGTGCCGCAGCTAGGTCCGTGTTTGTTGTTGTTATTATTGTTGTTGTAATTAGACGCGCTTTCTGCCTGAGCTGCAAGCGGCATGCGGCATGCGGCTTGTGGCATGTGGCATGCGCGTTTTGTGCGCGTCTTTAAACGCGCTCAACGAAAGTCGCTCTCACGTTTCGGTTTTCGGTTTTGCTTTTAAGAATTATGGCCTTTGAATTGGCCCGGTCCGATGTGGTCCGGTCTACAATCTGTTCACCGTCGCCTGTCAGTTGTTTGTCGTTCACTTTCAGCTAGAAACAGTCACCAGGAGACACACAGACTGAAAGACAAAGAGAGAGAGAGAGAGAGAGAGAGAGAGAGAGAGAGAGAGAGAGACAGAGATGAAGCCGGAGCCGGGTTAAATAAATTTCACCACTTTCATTCTTGGCTGTCAATTTGTATTTTATTGGCCGCTTCTCATTGTCGTCATCATTGGAGCATTTGAGCATTTGAGCATTGGAGCATTGTCTTTATTGTCGTCCGTCTCGCTGGGAAGTGGCACAGGTTGAGGCTGTTGCCACCGGCTACACTCCATCTCTTTCCCCCTCCCTCTCCCGCTCTATCTCTCTTTCTCTCTATCGCTATCTCGCTTTGGTCTCTGAGCAGGTTCCGCTTTGGCATTGGTTTATTTACCAAATTATTTGTAGCATTGCAGCACGATTTTAAATCAGTTTTTTTTTCCTATATGTTTTTTTGTTTTATGTGTTTGCATTTCATGGCACGACGTTGCGCTTAAGAACTACACCAAAAATCGTGCCCAGCTGACCCATTTGAGACAAAGACCACGTGTCTGAGTGTGTGCGCGTGTGTATATGTGTGTGTGTGTGTGTGGGTGTGTATATGTGTGTGTGTGTGTGTTTGGCATGTAAAATAGTCAAACTTTTTGACAACGAGCAGTAACAACAATCAAATTCAACTTTAAGAAAAGCAATCGCAAAACAGACAACAAAAGTTTGCCATTGCACTTGACGACTCTTTAATACTCTTCCCTATCATCAATATATATATCATATATATGTATATATGTATGTATGTATGTATCAATTATTGTGTATGTCATAAATATACTAGTCTCCCTCTCCCTCTCCGTACTTTTCTTTTCACCTCCCTTTTTATTATTTCCCTCTGTTTCTATCTTTTCTGTATAATCCTCTCTTTGTTCCTCGCCTCTCTTTCTATCCCTCATTTTCATTCTTTTCCTGCGCCTCTCTCTATATCTTCCTTTCTCTCAAACATACATATATACTATATACTTATCTCTCTCCCTCCCTCTCTTACTATCTTTTCTATATTTTCCTCTCTCTCTCTCTCTCTGTCTACTTCTCCTTTCTTTCTATCTCAATCTTTCTATTATTACTCTATTTCTCTCTCTGTCTCTCTCTTTCCGTCTGTTTTTCCCTGTCTTTATATTTCTCCCTCTATCACTTTTTCTGTTTCACCCTCTGTTTCGCTTTTCCTCTCTCTCTCTCTATTCTACTGTCTGTCACACTCTCTCCCTCTCCTTCCTTTCTATATTTTGATGTGTCTTTTATTTACTGTCACTCTCTTCCTCTCTCCCTCTCTTTTTTTCTCTCTCTCTCTCTTTCTCTCTCCCTCTCTCTCTCTCTCTCTCTCGCTGTCACCCTACTTTTGATATTTCTCATTCTCTCTCTCTCTCTCTCTCTATTTTATCTTTCTCTTTCTCTCTCTCTCTCTCCCTATTTTTGATCTTTCTCTTTCTCTCTCTCCCTCTCTCTCTCTGTATTTTAATCTTTCTCATTCTCTCTTTCTCCCTTTCTCTATTTTTATCTATGTCTCTCTCTCTCTCTCTCCCTCTCTCTCTCTCTCTCTGTATTTTATTCTTTCTTATTCTCTCATTCTCCCTCTCTCTATTTTTATCTCTCTCTCTCTCTCTCTCTCTCTCTTTCTCTCTCTCTGTCTCTCTCTCTATCTCTACTTTTATCTTTGTCGTTCATTCTCTCTCTCTCTCCGTCTCTTTATTTTTATCTTTTTCTCCCCACTCTCTCTCTCTCACTCTCTCATCGTAAGGGTGAAGGCCAGCCTTCCAGCTGCCGCCTTCGAAATACCCTTCGGTGAGTGTAACACAAATTCCAATTGAAGCCAAAACTAAATGTTGTGAACTAATTTTGGTAAGTGCACTCACGAGTGCAGTCATTTACATAACCCCCTCCCCTCTCACAGCTCGCCGGCCCCCACCCCCTCTCCGACCGCATCGCTCACATCCAACCGAATGGAAACCAGGTCAGGCAATTGTCCAATGTCTGTTGTCTGTTGTCTGTCGTCTGTTGGCTTATCGCTGGCATTCCCTTGGCTTCGTACAATTAAATGGCGTTTATGATGGCACTTTATCTCCCTCTCCCTCCCACCCTCCCTTCACCACTAACTCGCTCTCCCTCTCTCTCGCTCCGCTATTTCCGCAGCCTAGGTCCAATCTTTTTTTTCGGAAGAGCGGGTCTGTTGAATTGCCAAGCTTTTGGTTATTAAATTGTGATTATGACCGAGCGACGTTTTCCGTTTGCAACATGACCGCAAATGAAGAGTTGAGCAGTTGAGGAGTTGAGGAGTTGAAGTCTTTTTCTTTGGCTTTGGCTTTTTATTGGAGCACCATTTCCTCAGCTTGTCAAAACTTTTGGTGTGACATAATTTCCACATGACATTCACATGGAGTAACGGCACAGCTGCCCAACGAAGTGACCCAATTGTAGGTTGCAGCAATCCCAACACACACTCTCACACATACATATGTACATATGTATGTACATATGTAGCAACTGTGATCTGCTAGCTGGCATATCCAATTAGATACACTTCATTCGCTCAGAAGTTATTACAGTTTGCAGCCTTGACTTTGGCTTTGTATTCTTTTCTTTTGCTCGACGACCTCTAACATGTGTCTCATTTATATGGCCAAGTTGCAGGTCTAACATATGTTTTTTTTTTTTTTTTTTTTTTTTAACCATTTCCATGTTGATCTATTAAGTGGTGTTTGCAAACAAAACAAATCAAAACATTTGTTGCTGGTTTTTTTTTACTATTCTTTTATTTGTTGGCTAATTGTCCGGTCTACAACCAGTAGCCAAAGTCAACTCCACTTGGCCCTGGTCTCAAGCGTGAAATTGTATTACGTTATACATTTATTGTCGATAGCTGCTTCCGCAGTAATACGTGCTCCGATACTGGAGTACATGGGTATACCTTCGTATATAATCGTAACACCCATATGAGGTTAGTCTAATTTGGCATAATGAACTATCAAGCCGTCAGTTGATCAGCTGGACAAAACCCATGCGATAGAGCTCCAATTTCCGATACTTTAGCGATGATTCGGTTCTCGATGCCATGATTAATGATATCCGACTATTAGGGTACAGCTCCAGCTCCATTTATGAATGGAGCGGTAACTCGATCGGGGGGAAAAACTCTGCTAAATTGTTTGGACATGGGTTTAATGTGCGCATAATTGAAGTCGTGTCTATAAAGGTTGAATAAATAGAAGGCTATAGCTATAGATTTATTGATTGAATTGCGTTCTTAAATGGATTTCGCTGCGTGATCCACAAAATTCGAAAGTGTAATTATGTTTATTATTATTCATATGGTTAGTGTATTTTGTTTTTCAAAGGAAATATTCTATTGGCCATGCGCTTCGATATCTATCGCTTCCAGTTTACCATCTCTAGTTCCATATACGCCTACATCAATATCCAGCTTTGTGGTTGACAGCTTTGAGAGTCTCTTTGAGAGACTCTTCGGCGCAATTATTAATTTCGTTATGTTATTCATTTTGTTAATAACTAATATATTAATAACTGCTTTTGTTTATCTTAAATCTCAAGTGTTTTCTATTTATAGAGAAATGTCTGCCGAAATTCTTGACAAATCGAGATATTTTTGGCTGATTTTGGCTGATTTGAAGAGGAGGCGTGTCAATGGGCGACGCCGTGAAGTAGACTCGATTTAATTGTTAATAATTTTAGTGGGGCCGAAATGCAAATATTTGCACAATTTGTCGAATAACATTTGCAACATTTGATAAATTGCTGGCACACGGCGTCGCAACAATTCAAATTGTATAACTAGGTCAAAGTTTAACCTCGCCGTGGGTAAGCAAAACAAAAGTTTCTGATATCAACAAAAACCACACGACCACAATTTTTGTTTTTTGTTTTTGTTTTTTGTTGTAGTTTTTGTTTTCAATTCAATTGCACAAAAGTTGCTTAATTGTAGGAAAAGAAACGCAGCCAACAACAACACACAAAAATTAAACAAATTGAAAAAAAATGCACAAACAAAAAAAATAAAAAAGAAAAAACAAATTGGCATTTCGAACAAATGATTAATTAGGCGATGAGCCAAGAGCCAAGAGCCAAATGCCAAACTACAAACCAATGACAGTTAATTACGGGTTACCGATTATACGGGCGCTGTCAAGGACAAACAGCAAAAGTGACAAGTTATATATATATATATACATACTGTATATACTTATATAAGCAATTATCTAACTTACAAAGCGTTCTCCTTAAGCCAAGAAGTAGAAAAAATGCAACTTTTCATATTTTCTGTTTCTATGACAGCTGCAAAATGTGATTTACACGAAAACCTCCTGACTGTAAAGCTCGTTGTTAGGGCAACAAGAATAAAACATTTGATACATTATATAATGATAATTTGATGCAAATCCTTCATAAAGGACATTCAAGTTTTGGTTATAATACTTTTATGGTAGTTGCATATGAAGAAAGGAAAATATATAATATAAGAAAAGTTTATTATCAAATATTATAACAATAAACTAAAAATAAAAATGTTATTTTAATTTAACTTCATATTGTATTATCAGCAATCACTAGAAAATTTAAGTTATATGAATAAATTTTACTATATGTTTTTTTTCTTTCTTGACTTGAAGTTAATTTATTTATTTAATTAATTTAATTTAATTTAATTTTTACGAATTAAAGAAGAAAGAAAAAATAAATCGTCTTGTTTAATTTCTATGCCATAAACAAAAAAAAATGAAAAGAATAAGATACGAAAATTCTAAACGAGGAATGTTTCTATTAACTTATTCTTATAACAAGAGAATATATCCATAATATATATATTTATATACATAAATAATCTATAGTATGAATTTCGAACTTAAAATTGAACTTGAGAGCATGCACTAAGAATCTAGCAAATTGTTGGCTAAGGGGATTGGCCAGGTTAGAACAATTTGGTAACCGTTTTTGATACCATAATAAAAAAAGATCGTGAATTGCATAATGGCCAATGGTTGTGGCTGAAAACTGGACTTAATTATAATCATAAATTGTTTGTTGCCGTTTGCTGTGATCTTTGACATGCTCTCGCATTTGGTTCGGTTTGGTTTGGTTTGGTTTGGTTTGATTGAACGCTTCGGCTCTATAGAGATCACAGTTCGACATAGCTATATAAACATACGTATGTATGTCTATAGTATAATAATGGGTCGGTGCTCTATTGTGGGTTTGGCTTTAATGAAAGTTGCTCGGCTTGGCTTTGGCTTGGGTTGGCTTCGTTTGGCTTTGGCTTTGGCTTGTGACTTGGCATGACCCTGGGCAACACTGCAAACATGGCAACACAACAAACACAACAAACACAACAAACAACCGACAACCGACAACCGACAACCGACAATCGACATTTTCAGGAATTGTTCGAAGAGCTTTTGTGCGGTTATTTTTTCTTTTTAACCATATGCACATATATTTATGTATTTTTGGTTTATGTCTCTCATGCACACTCAACGTAATTCTACCTACACTTATGTACTTATGCACAAATATATATATAATATATATACTTGGAGTTTTGTGCACCGTCTCGAGCGAAAGAAAATGAAACGCAATAATTTGCATGGAAGACAAAGAGGAGCACACGAGCAAATGAAACGGACACGAAATGCATGAATGAATAAATCCCAAAAAGAGGCCGCCTTATAGACAGGCAAGGAGAGTCCGAGAACAGAGACCGACAGGGATTCGTTTTTCGGCTGTTCCCTTGGGGTGTCGCTCCTTTGGTAGCGGCAGGTGTTGGCCGTCTGTTTCACCTCTTCGCATGATATTCTCTTTCTGTCTCTGCATGCCCTTTCCAAAGGGTATTTCAATTTTGTGACAGAGCATACATATATGTATATGTATGTATTCGAAATCAATATGAAAAGCAGTATGGCTACCAATTGTGAAGCTTTTCAGTCCATATATTGGCATTACGCAAATCAGATTCTAATTCTATATCTTTTCATTATTAAATATTCAACAAGATCTCGATAGAGCTAAACGAAATAAAAATGAAGTTTTATATAGAAAGTTAAGTTAACCCAACTTTATCTAGATTAAGAAGTACTATACTATATAAGAAGAACTATAATTATATATGTAACTTATTTAGATGAAGAGGCACTATCTTATATAAAAAGGACTATCATTACATATATATGTTATCAATCAGTATAGAACTTAAGTTTTGCATTCAGCTACATATATATAACTGTATATCTTATATGCTATATCTTATATACAATTTTAAGTTTTTCTACATATGTAAGGTCTATGTCCATGCCGGTTAGCGTATCTACTGTTCGGTTTGCTTTGCCTGTTGCTTCTGTACTCATATATTATTATTTTTGTTGTTGTTGTTTTGGCTTTCTTTGCGCTTATCTCGCTTATCTGGCGCTGCTGCTCGCACGCTTGTATCTTAAGCTGCGCAGGTTCAGATAACATCAACGAAAAAACAAAAAAAAAAAAAGAAAACTATAAAATTTGTGAAATTGAAGTGTTTCAGTGTTAGTTTTATTTTTATTTATTTTTTTTTTTTTCGAGGCGGCTGCTGTGCAAATATTACATAGGTACTTGACGGGGTTCAAAAGGGGCCTTGAAATATATACAGGTATAATATTTATTTACTTTTTCTTTTTTTTCTTCTTTTTCTTTTTTTGACTGACTGATGCGTCTGTTTGCACAAGTGCAGTTAGTTCCTTGCCCTTCGGCTTGGCTAAGAGCCGGAAGTCTAAACGATTTTCTAAACAACTTATTTAAGTCAGTCCGTTGATTGAATTTGATAAATTTGCTTCGTAGCGCTTATTTTGATATCTGCTTAATCGAGACTCGAGTAGATGGCAGCTTCTGTTGCGCCTCCTTTTTATATATTCTTTTCTTATTATTTTTGTTTTTGTAGATGTTGTACGTCTTTTGGGCCGGCTTCTTCACAGTTTGCTAACAGATTCGACTCGGCCAGGGGCCCTACCAACTTTTCTTCTCTTGCCAGTTGTTTTCTTCTTATTTTGTTGCTATAGGTTGTTGTTGTTGTTGTTGTTATTGTTGTTGTTGCAGAGTTCTGTTTGGCGCATGCGCCGCTGAAAACTGGTTTTAACAGTTTTCATGTTGTTGTTGTTGTGGCTGTATATAAGCCCGTAGAGAGATATAGATATAGTTGTATTTATTTTTTCGCTCTGTAGCCACCAAAACTTTGCATTACAACAACAATAGCAAGAAGAAGAAGAAGAAGAGGAAGAAGAAGCACAACAATAGACAAAAGTTCACTTAATTTCAAGTCTCAAAGACTTGTCTAGCCTAAAATTCATTTGTTTATATTTTACCAGCTGCTAAGTTTGGAGTTCCTATTGACGTTTATCAATGCTTTGTTATATTTTCTCAGCTGTTTTTGCTTTTCTATTACAAAATTTATAAAACATGATTTTCAATTAATTTAATTTATTTCTTCTTTTTATTTTACGCACCTTTCAAAGACTTTGCGCCTTGTTCGATTTGATTTGATTTGATTTGAATTGTAAAATGAATTTGGATTTGTTTATGTTTGTTTTTATTTTCAAACACACACAATTTGTTATGCACTTTGTATGGATTTCAATTGCATTATTAGTTTCGTTGATTTGTTGTTAGTGCGGCTTCAAACTCGTTTCTATAAGCGATTTCTTTATGGCTCCCCGCTTAATTTGCTAACATTTAAACCTTATTTTTCTGCTTTTTATATATATTTGTGTATATTTTTTTTTGGCCAATTAATTTTCGAATCGCATTCAAAATTTCACTTTGTTGATTTGCGTTAGGTTTTTGTTATGTTGTTTTGCATTTCACAAAGTGTCCATAAGACCGAACAAAGTAACGTCTTTTCAAAGCAAACGCGTCGTCTGCCGCTTCCGACTGCGACTCCGACTTCGACTCCGATATCGACTTCGACTCTCGACACTCGACTCTCGACTCCGGCGTTCACGTTTCTCAAGCAGCGTTCCGCGTTTTGCTACCAACACGGCCAGCAGTCGTTCAAGAACTGAGCTAAACGCTGAGCACCACTTGGAAAACCAACTGCAAGACCTGCAGAGACCAGACCCTAAGACCAGACCAGACCAGACCAGCAAGACGAACGACCGACCGACCGAACAACCCCGTCGTCGTCGTCGTCGTCGTCGTCGTCGTCGTCGTGGTCGTGGTCTTCGTCATTGTAATCGTCATTGTTGTGGATCGTGCGCTCTCGCTCAAAGAGTCGCGTTACTCTCACCTTCGCTCACCTGAGCGCAGCTGTTTCTGTTGCATTCCACAAATTGTGGATGCTATTTGTTAACCCGTTACAATTCAAAGTTACAATATATAAATATATGTGTCAAAATGAGAGTCAAGAATATTTTTTAATATATATATCTGTTATTATATATCTTACTTAAAAAACAGTCTTGAACATAATAAAAAAGAAAAAGAAGTCTAAACTAAAAAGCAGCAGCAGAGATTCTGTCTTCAATATATCCGATTCTCGCATAATAATTGAAGAATCATATCGAAATTTAAGATCCTCTACATAATATGTTCGAGATTGGAAGCAACAACAAAAAAAAAACTAGTAGTTAAAAGTTATCGTTAACTCTAAATGTGTTACAACATTATTATCATTGTGTAGAAATGTGTAAAGTGTTCCGTAAACGTGAAAAATACCGTTCTTGACATTTAAAATAATACTTCAAATAAATAAATAAACTGAATAATAAATTATTTGGAAAATCTGTTTACAACTCTGTTTTGACATATTCCATTAGGTTTTATCTATAACATATTATTTTCCTACCACTCGTGTTATGTGTATAAAAGAGGGTTACCCGTTAGTTCAGCAAATCAGTAGGAATACCAGAAGCCCAGTTAAAACATGGAAAGTAAACGGTTCTACAATATAATTTTGTCTCTGCTGCTCGGCACAAATTGTAAGCTGTACTTCACATATTTTTGGCATAATTTTTCAAAACTATATCCTTAAAGAATTTAATGTACTTCAAGAAAAAAAAACAAATTAATTTTATATTTTTCAGTAACCATTGGAAATAATATAATGAGGGACAAATCTACTAAGCTGCATAGGAATGGAGACGATAGCGATATAGTCATGGATAAGCCCCCGGAAATGTCCATGGATATGCGCCCGGAGATGTCGATGAATATGCCTCCGGAGATGTCGATGAATATGCCTCCGGAGATGTCCATGGATATGCGCCCGGAAATGTCTATGGATATGCGCCCGGAAATGTCTATGGATATGCCCTCGGAGATGTCGATGAATATGGCCCCGGAGATGTCCATGGATATGCGCCCGGAAATGTCCATGAATATGTCTCCGGATCAGGCCCCGGTTATGTCCTCGGATATGCCGTCGGCTATAGTATCCGAAGAGTCTTCGACTTCGCCCTCGGATGAGCCAACGGTGACACTGACCCCATCTCCGCCGCCAACCTCACCGGCCTCTAGCTCAATATCAACAACAACAACTACAACACCGACGCCGACAACAGAATCTCCAACGACCCCTAAAGTAATTAATTGCACTTCGCACAGTCTGGATAAATAATAACCCTTTGAGGTCTTTTAGAGTGAAATTGAAAAGGAAAATGAAATCCTTAATCTGCGCATTCAGCATATATTGGAGACGTCTAGAGTCGGTTACTTTATTGGCAACCTTGAATACGATCAACAAACTGCATACTTGAGACACATTGCCAGCCTGGATTCCAGCTCTTTGCAGTTAAAAAAGGAGGCCTATCACAGGTTCGTCAGCTACAATTACCTGAGACTCCAATTGGAACAGAATATATCGAGCCGAATGGATGTCTTGGATGGCTGCCTTACCATTAACAAGCTTAGTAAGAAATGCAAGGCTTTCTATCGCAAGCAGAAGCAGGAATTGAAGGAGGCGCTGAACGATAATAATTCCTTAAAGTCCTACAAACTCAATTTGCATAGCGAACAGTGTCCCAGTAAGGTCAATCAAGACAGCTGGGACTATAGCAACTGGTTCAACGATCTATGGAACGAAATTTTCCAATTTTAATCACTTCAATGAAAGTGTATTGGGAAATGCCAAAAACAAATTAATTCGCAATACCTTTTTATTAGTTCATAAAATACATAAAGTTGAAAATATTTTTAAAATAAAATAATATGATATACATATGTTACAATTAGTATTAAATTTGTATATAACTTTTAAGGTTACCAAAATAAATGTTTTTTAAATCAAGACTTTAGTTTGAATGGATACATAAAATATCATTAATACGATGAAAATGGCAAACAAAAGATAGGATATAATTTATATATAGTATTTATTATATACTATATGTTTATATATACTATATGCTATATTATACAACTAGTTTGGTACAACAAAAATTAGGCTTTACCAAAGAGAATAAATATCTATTGTCTTAATCTAAACAAATTTTGCTGGAAGTCAATATTTGGGATTATTGTAATCGGCACTATATTTTCAGTATATTTTAGGCATGTACAAAATTCAAAATTCTGCTTGAAAATTAAATATAAAAAAATATTTATTAGTTTTCTACAACCTACAATACAAACCTACACATTACTCAATTTACATACATACTAAATTCGATCTGACTTAAAATTCATGCGACTCGCATAGAGAGGCGACTTGTGGGAACATAATTGCTAATATTTTCGCCTATTTTGTAACTTTCCCTTAGTTCGTTTACCTAAGGTCTGGTTATTGAACTACAAAATTGTATAGTGAGACCCACCGAAAATTTAGAACAATGCGGGCCAACAGTTATTTTTTGAAGCCTTGAAAATCCAATAAATGTCGGTTCATAACTCAAGCTTATCAGGGAAGTCAGGGAAGTGTGAGCGCTTTATAAAGCAGTGGATGCACCTCGTCTGCCACCAGTACGAAGTTGCAAGTGACAAGTTGCAAGTTGCCAGTTGAAAGCCATGTCCATAGTGATGAAAGTGTTGAAGCTCTCGTTAGTCTTGCTGCTGATGCAGTGCATCCATGGGCAGTCCGGATTGTATATGAAGCAGCTGCTTAAACTAGACAACATACTCACGGACAGGATGAACAACATGCTCAAGCAACATGAAGAGATCAAAAATAGTACCGAAAATCAGGAATTCCTTGAGAAATACGAACGGCTTGAAATGGCGGCTGCTCTTACCATTTTGCAGCTGGACGAGAAGATTAAAATTTATAACGATTATCTCGCCTACGACAGGATACGCACGGAATTGCAGGAACTGAACAGTGTGGAGGAGAGTATAGACTACTTGAGTTCAGATGAGGAAGATGACAATGCTGAGGATCAGGATCAGGATCGTGCTAAAACTTTCAGCCCCTTCGAAAAGCGGGTGCTCAAATTCTTGATGAAACTTGGTGTCTATGATTCATTCACCAAGCGCGTCTTCAATGCCATTTTCAGCGATGAGAAACAGCTCAAGAAGTTGAAGAAGAAGCTCAGCGAGCTGGAAGATGATGACAAGGATGGGGACTGCTGTTTGTGGGATTTCATATTTGGTTTATTTTAGAATAACCAAAAAGGTTAAGAATTTTAATTTTATAAATCGCTTCAAATGCAATTCATCCGTTTATGTCACAATAATGCAACAGCATTTAATACCCATTAAAGTGTGTCAAGTGTCAAAATCTTGATCTATACCCAATAACATTTCTGCTAGATATATCCATACAAATAATTAATACAAATTTAAGGCTGGTTTTATTTTCAAATTCTTTTTTTGTAAAAATGCATGATTGAGGAAGATGTCGGGGATGACCCCAAAAGTCGATTAAGTTGTGTCCTTTCGACAGTCCGACTGTATGAATGCGTCGATCTCAGCATCTATAAAAATTGGAGACTTGAAATTTTAAATGCAGGCTCTCCTATAGCACCCACGAATCTTGTTTGTTTCAAACAGCCACTACTCTTACCTTTTTGTTGTTATCGATAACACGTTTAAGTTTTTCGAACATATTTCGTACATCATAACTTCTAGAATCATCAAACTTAGTTTACATGTCTTCAGCTTAAGTATTACATATGCTTATTCCTCCAAATTCGATAAAAAATAAAAAAAAAAAACAAAAAAGTAAGGATCGACTAGAGTTTTCTTGTTGTTTAATATAATGATGATATATTTCTGGCTCATTAGCCGGTTAGCAAAGCGGATTTCTATTTATCTTGTTTGAAAGGAATCCCGATTTAAGGCATTCAATCTAGTTATACTTTAATCTCTAATGCTTAGCAGCGATTTCCAGATGGCATTTTAGTCCTGACTCTGCTTGGATTTACATCCAAGGTTCAGCAATTGACAGCTCGTTATGGTGATGAGAGGGCGGCTCTTGGCTCTCAGTTCTTGGCTCAGAGCTCGCGTTACTTGGCTCATGGCTCATGGCTCATGGCTCACATTGCTCTCTGGCAAAACAAATAAAGTGCATTTAAACGTGCCGGCCCCCATCTGCCATGCAGCATCTACCGATCCACTTAGCCTGTCGCTGTTGCAGCGGCAGGGGGCGGAGGTTAGGGGAGGGGCAGCGGCAGCGGCAGCGACATCGATCGTAGGGCCGGTCGAACGACCGAACCGGGCCACATTTCACTATCGTGCGCGTTGAAACAAAAAGTGTTGGCGTGCGACTGCAACTGCGACTGCGACTGCGACTGCATCCTGGCCACAGATCAGCTCTTGGCCAGAGTCAGAGTCAGAGTCAGACTTGGAGTCAGGCTTAGACTCGGAGACTGGAGAGTCACAGTCACAGAGGCCGAGTCGGGCAGATTCAATCGCCAGACAGTTGCCCACTCAGCATGGACGTTGCTCTTCTTCTTCTTCTTCTTCTACTTCTTCTTATTTTGCTTCACCGGCCTGTTGTTGTTGCTGTTGTCGTTTATCAGACAATGTCGCGTTTGCAGACAGTTTGAAGTTTAACAAGTTGTCGAACGCAGAGCGAGGGGTTTATTTGTTTTACGTCCTTTTTTTTTATTTATTTACTTTTTTTGTATTTTGTTAGCCGGCTTTATAAATAGCCGCAGAGTCGCGCGTTGCAGTTTTCTATAATACCTACATCTGTGTGTCTGTGTGTATGTGTGTGTGTGTGTGTGTGTTTAGGCCCTGATCAAAGGTCAGGCGAGGCCTCAGTTTCCGTTTCAGCCAAATGCTCTGCACCGCCCCCTCTGATATTCTACTTGCTTTGCTAATTCTCATTTCTCTCTGCCCTCTGGGCATAAATTACAAATTTTATACAATATATTTATATACTTGTATATACATATATTCATGGCAATTATATACGCTCTCATATCATAATCGGGTCATCATTTTTTTTTGGGGCTTTTCTCTTTCTAACTTTGGCGCTGTGGGAGCGTATCAACAAAATTGGCGTCAGAAACCAATTTGGCCAAACAAAACGGCTTAAAGCGACTTTCGTTGATGGCCATTTGGGTGAGATATGAAAAATATTACATATATACTTAAACAATTTAGTTTCGTTTGTGAAACAAGTCCGGGAATTGACCTTGTTTTCATTTTTATTGAAGAATATATCTAGGCTATACATATATTTTTTTAAATTTTAATTTAATTTTTCGGAATCAGTCAAAAAATTAACTATAACAGAGTTAAAAAAAAGTGAGTTGAAAACTAGATCTATAATTTCAACTTATGAAAAGTATTTACATATATAATATGTATACATATGAATATATCTTTATTGGAAATATGTTTTCTGACTAAAATTTGTGTCTATTTTTTAACACATTTAGAAAATATTTCGAATATTTAGAATTGACCTTGTTTCAGTTTTATTGAATAAATATGTCTAGGGTATACATTTATTATTTTTTTAATTTTTATTTAATTTTTCAGAATCAGTCAAAAAATTAACTAAAAGTGAGTCGAAAACTAGATCATTAATTTCAATTTATGAAAGCCATTTCTATATATAATATATATTTTTATTGAAAATATGATTTCTGATTGAAATTGTGTTTTTTAAACATATTTAAGAAATATTTAGATTTGCAACCGGATCCTTGCCTAATGGACTGTGTTTTACATATGTATAATCATATATGTATGTATGTATGCATTTTTATATGTATATATGTTTATCACCTGTGTCCTTAGTCTCTAATAGAATCATGATGCAGCCCACAAACTAGTTAAGTATCCATCCACATTTGTAATCTCTGCAGTTGCTGCTGCTGTTTCTCCTGCTGCTGCTGCTGCTGCTGCTACTGCTGCTGCTGCTACTGCTGCTGCTGCTGCTGATTGCGATAAATCATTGACTGGCGCATTAAAGTGGAGCGTTGACATGTGAGCTGAAAGCGGGAGAAGCAGCAAATGGTTAAAAAGAAAAATGCGCACAACACGGAATTAATGTCAATAGCATTAGAAGATTGACGACAACAACTGGCAACGATCCGTGAATCGATTGAAAGATCTATCGAATCACACAGCTAGTGAGATCCAAAGAGAAAGAAAGAAAGAGAGTGAGAGAGGGACAGAGAGGGACAAGCATAGAATTGAAAATGTCGGCAATGACAAACTTCTGACAATTAAAAAAAATACAAGGGAACTGACGTCGAGTGTGCTCGACTAGAAGATGCCCTATTTGATGACTCTCGATCTTAAGTTATACGCGATATGTTTGAATAACTTACACTTGTTATCGTTAGAAAGGAAACGAAAAGAGTTACCGATTTTCTGAAACAAGCTCCATCTGTGGGTGCTAATAGAGAATCTACATATCAAATTTCAAGTCTCTAACTCTTCTAATTTCGAAGATCGGTGCATTCATACATACTGATCAAGAATAAACATACTTTATAGGTTTGGCTATACCTCTTTATTTTAGCTACATACATTTTCTGAGAAACAATATACCCTGTTTACCCAATTTAATTGCTTAAATTCCTGAGTAACTTAAGCTTGTTATCGATAGAAAGGAAACGAAAAGAGTTATCGATTTTCTGAAACAAGCTCCATTTGTGGGTTCTATTAGAGAACCTACATATCAAATTTCAAGCTTCTAACTCTTCTAACTTCGAAGATCGGTTCATTCATACATACTGATCAAGAGTAAATATACTTTTTCTCCTCTCTCTATCAGGTACATACATTTTCTCAGAAACAATATACCCTGTTTACACATTTTTAATTGCTTCAGGGTATAATAAGTTGCAAGTTCTTTGCTTTGGGCCATTGTGAGAGTGGCTCAGCCGAAGGCTCCAATCATGATTATGAAAATCGATAGTCAAACTGGCCACATTTCAGCCACATTCAGCTGTCCCTCAGTCTGTCGCCCATTGACATGTGATATTTAAGCCCTGATGCCATAATTGGGCATCGAAAGGCCATCATAACCCGCACTATATATAGAGGTGTGGCCCAGGACTTTCATCCAGTCGCTGCCTAAGCATGCACTGCCGTCTGTTGGCTTGCCTGTGGCTAATCCTCTGCCCGCTGGCCTGGCCCAAGCTCAGCTTTAGGCCGTGCAACGAGTCGGATGTGGAAATAGGTAATGAGGTGGCGCCACTTGCCAGCCCGATTAATTTATCAATTCAATTCAATTCAATTCAATTCAATGCAATTCAATGCAATTTAATTCAATTCAATTGAATGCAATGCAGCACTCGCACAGATCATCAATGGGCTGCAGCCCAGGGAGCTGGCCATATTGGCCTTGCCCAGCTCTGGACTGGTAGGCGGGGATTGCGAGAATAGTGACACCATCCAAGTGGATGACTTTATACAGCGGTTGCATAAGCTCTACTACAAGTCAGTCATCTTTTATGACACGGAGCTGTTCTTCGACTACATCGAGGCGAATCTGCTGGGCGCCATCGAGTGCGTCAATTTGATATTCGACGAACCGGATGAGCTATCGGCGCGCATACAGGAACGGCGGCTGGCCCATCGACTGAGTCTCTTCATCTTCTACTGGGGCGCCATTCAGCCGCCCAATGCGACGAGCGTCAGCTTCGAGGAGCCGATGCGAGCGGTGGTCATCACAAGGCCGCGGCCCAAGGCATTTCGCATCTATTACAATCAAGCGATGCCCACGATGCCCAGCCAGCTGCGTTTGGTCAACTGGTACGATGGCGACAACCTGGGCCTGCAGAGGACCCCACTCCTGCCCAGCTCCGCAACGGTCTATTCCAATTTCGAAGGTCGCGTTTTCCGAGTGCCCGTTTTCCACGTGCGTATCCCATCTAATCCCTTTTCTTGAAACATGTTTGAGTGCTCTTTCAGTCCCCGCCCTGGTTCTGGGTCAGCTACAACAACGTCTCCAACAGCACGGATGCCCCATTGGAGGAGTACGAGAGTGGCGAGTACAACGAGGTGAATGTGACTGGCGGCAGGGATCATCGATTGCTGCTGCTGTTGGCCCAGCACATGAACTTCCAGTTCACGTACATCGAAGCGCCGGGCAGAACGCAGGGATCACTCCGTGGCACGGACGACAATGCGGAGTCCAACGATAGCTTCACTGGCGGCATCGGCATGCTGCAGAGCGGCGTAAGTAGTCAGTGTGAAAGAATACCCTGTACTATACAGCTGGCAATTGTGATTCCTCACAGCTGGCGGACTTCTTTCTGGGCGATGTGGGTCTCAGCTGGGAGCGCCGGAAGGCAATCGAGTTCTCGTTCTTCACACTCGCCGATTCCGGCGCCTTTGCCACCCACGCGCCGCGTCGCCTCAACGAGGCGTTGGCCATAATGCGTCCCTTCAAGCTCGACATTTGGCCCTATCTCATTCTGACCATCGTGTTCTCGGGTCCCATATTCTATTTAATTATCATCATGCCCTACAAGTGGCGCAGGCGTTCGATTGTATTGGACGTGGAGCGTCTGGGTGACCTATGCGTGTATATGGCCTACATCAAGGAAATAACGCCTTGTGTACTGAAGATCAGGCATCTGCGTCACCCGCCCAAGTCGCCGGAGATGCCGCCACAGCTTTTCCAGCGCTGCATTTGGTTCACGCTGCGACTTTTCCTCAAGCAATGTGAGTGAATCTTCGAGTGCTGCTCAATCTTCAATTGGTAATCCCTTGCAGCTTGCCACGAGCTGTACCATGACTATCGCACCAAGTTCCTGACCATCGTCTACTGGATAGCCGCCACCTACGTCCTGGCCGATGTCTACTCGGCCCAGCTTACGTCACAGTTCGCTCGCCCCGCACACGAAGCTCCCATCAATACGTTGCAGCGCCTGCAGGCCGCGATGTTACGGGATGGGTATCGTTTGTACGTGGAAAAGGAGAGCAGCTCACTGGAGATGCTCGAGAATGGCACCGAACTCTTCCGGCAGTTGTATGCGGAAATGCGCCAACAGCAGCCCGAGGATCAAAACGGTTTCCTCATTGACTCCGTGGAGGCGGGCATCAAGCTCATAGCCGATGGCAGGGAGAACAAGGCGGTTCTCGCCGGACGTGAGACCCTCTACTTCAATATACAGCAGTACGGAGCCAAGAACTTTCAGCTCAGCCAGAAACTTTACACCCGCTATTCCGCCGTGGCCGTCCAGATTGGCTGCCCCTTCTTGGATAGCCTCAATCAAGTGTAGGTGCAACTCTGAGACTGTCTGTCCGTATGTAAGAAACCGTTGATCTCAGAAGACAGAAGAGCTAGAGACTTGAAAGTGTATAAACAGGCTCTTCTTTACCTCATGCAGTTGGTGTTTGATTCAAAATATCGATAACTCTTTTCATTTGCTTGTTATCGATAACACGGTTTAGTTATTTTGGCATATCTCATACATCTTAGGAGCTAGAGTTATGATCAGATATTCAGCTGAAGGAGACACACTTTTTGTTTACTTCAGATTTTTGATACAACCCCTTTTTTTCCAAAGGGAGAATCAAATTTATTCTTAAAAATATAAAAATGGGTTTTGAGCATTTACAAAAACTTGTAAGATAGCATTATAAGCCAAAAATGTATAGCCTGGCTTTCGGTATCTCCAAGTCTTTTACTATTGACTCTTATTAATTGTTTTATTTTTTATATATTTCTCCCACTTACTTCGTTAAGTTTAATGCACTTGTTCGAGGGCGGCATCTTGGAAAAGATGACAAGCGCGGAGTACGAGGAACAAGCTCGACAGATGACCAAGGAGCAGGCACAGCAATCGAATGAGCTGGCCGCCGTCGAGAATGCGAACGCCAATGCAAATGCCAACAGCAAGAGCAACGAGGGCAAGGCCCAGCAGACGCAGCATCCACAGGACAACGAGATGATCAGCGCGCTGAACATACGCATGCTCCAGGGAGCATTCATTGCTCTGGCCGTGGGCTCCCTCACAGCAGGTCAGTGGGTCAACCCTATCTGGTTGTTAATCGTCTGATTACGTAACTGTGTTTTGGGTACAGCTCTAATGCTCGTGCTGGAGCTCTTCTGCCAACGCTTGCATCTGGGTCTCTCGCTGCGACGCTGGCGCCAGCGCTGGCTGCGCCGCTGGCGTCGCCTCAAGCGGATGGCGCGTCACCTAACCGTGCGAATCTTTGCGCTGAATTTCGGTTGATTTGATTTGGTTTACTTTATGGCATCGCACTTTTATGCAAATCATTAGAAATACGGTTCCGAGTGCGACATTAAAATATTGCTAGCCCAGACAGTGGAACGAATGGCTAAGAATTAGTATATCTAGATGCAATAATGAACCTAACCCTGATTAAATATTTAAACCGCTTTGAAACTCACATCCGAATTAATGATCACTTTCTAATTTCAATTTCATTGGTAGCCAGTTCTGTTTTTCTAACAAATTTAAATACACATGCATTGATTTATTTGAGTAGATATATAGAAGCAACATTTTGTTCGTGTTGCTTTTTATGGGTCACTGGATTTGTTGGTTTAGGATCTATAAAGCTGCGATCGATCAATAATTAGGGTACTATTTGAAATCTTTACACAAAGAAAAATAATGCTATAAGAGGAATACGAAAGAAAAATGAACAACCTTTGCTGAATGTTCGAGGTGCTGACCAGGTCGTTCAGTATTCTAATAATTTAAGATGGAGATGATTTTATATCGCAATGTTCCACTGTGCTCAGAGGCGACTCCCTCGCAGCTAACTTTGATTGTCTTTGGCATAATTAATGCTGCATGCTATAATTAATTTGTTGCTGTTGTTGTTGTTGTTGTTGCTTGCTTGTTGAATTGAATGCGGGCGCAGCTGCCGTCGCCTTTGCTGATCCCAAGTATTTCCAAGTTTGTGTCTTAAGTCTTTTGTTTCACTTTTTTTGTGTGTTTTTCGCTTAGTATGGCCTAATTTCCCAAGCAGCGCAACATAATTTTCGTAATAATTTCCCATTTCCTTTTCATAACACAAACAAAACAAACCAACAAACCAACAAACAAACAAACAAAGAAACGGACACAGAAGCGACAGAAATAAATTTGCCCACTGGCTATCAAAAGCTCTCAAAATTATTTTCTGTTCCGTTGCCCTTAAAAATAAAAACGGTTTACGACTTTTATGCTGTAATTAAGCAAAAAAAAAAAAATATTATAAGAAAACACAAAAAAAAGGAAAATAAAACGGGTCACAAATTAAAACGTCGTCTTCTTCGTCTCGGCAGCACAAACAAAAAAAAAAAAAAAAATGCGACAGCCAGTCAAGAAATTGACTTTTACTTTGGCCCACGAGAGACGAATTGCTGTGTTCATTGTAGAAAGTGGTTCTAGCCAGTTTGTGCACCATCGGTTCGTTGCTTCCCGGTTCCTTGGGCCTGTTCCATTCCATCATTATTACCATCCGCTCTTCAAGTGTCATACGGCATATGGAATACGGCGCGAAAGTCAATTGCAGTTGTTTTCTTAACGGCCAACAGTCGACGCTTCTGCTCTTCTGCATTTAACGTTTGCATACGCGTCTGTATTGGTTTCGTCTGCTGCTTCTTCTACTTAGCTCGGTTTCAATTTCAAGAATCCCATATATCATTGTCATCTGTCATCTTCAGGCCGCAGCGTGTGAGAGTTTTCAGTTTCGTTTGGGATTGCGCTGCTGACTCTGCTTTTTGAATAAAACAAAAATACGGTGAAGCTTTTTTTGTGGCCGTCATGTACGGCTGCGGCCTTAGAAAACGGAACGCCTCCGGGCGTACCTAGAGCCATTACTAATTACATAGTTTCTATTTTGCTTTCCAACGGAAATTTATACCCGGCCCAAAATCTGCTATAATAATATGCCCGATGAACTGAACAAAAAGGGACCGAAGGTTAGCGGATCGTGTTACTAGCTGTGAATCGAGCATCAACTGTTGATCGAGCTTCAACACAATTGGTTGAATCGGGGCAATACCCATAAGAATGATTCGAGATTTGGAGCCATGTGAACTGCATTGAGAGGAAGTCTTCAATGTTACTTATTTCAAAATAAAAAAAAAAAGATTTCCAAGAAAATACCAAATTAATAACTAATGATAATTGAGCCAGAGTTTCATTTAAAAGTATGTTAATGTGACATGTTAACAGCGCGATAATAACAGTGGGCAATTATGCAGAGCGCACTACTGTTATTCGGTATGTAAAATGCAATTAGTATTCAGAACATTCGTGCGTTACTTAACTGTCCCACACGATACTTGAAATTATTCTGGCACCATATTAAGTACAAAAGTACAGTTCACATCGGGCCAACAGCCACTTGGTAGCTTACCAACTGTTCGGCTTTGGATTCTTATCGGTTTTGGGTAATTTGCTTGCCTCAGTGCACAATTGGGCCACATAATCGGGTAACCTTAAGCCTAGACACTCGACTACAAATTTGCTATGCACCACAGCTCGAACGCTTCAGTAAGTCGCACTTTAGAACTTGGATGTGTGCATACCAAAGTCATTCGTGGGTGAGCGACGTCTGACTGACATTGAGGCGACCGGGTCAAGCCAGGTGGCCAAGTGGAGTCGCTTCCTGAATGGAAGCTCTCTGGGCGGACCGCATGTGCAATATGATGAATAGTTTTTCACGAGCATTGCGAAAAGCTTGGCCAAAAACTTAATGTGCCGTGAAATATTGCTGGCCATTTCCATTTCCACACAGACAAAAGAAGAAGAGACTGAGAGTGTGTATGTGTAAGAGAGAGAGAGAGAGAAGGGGATAGGTTAAGTAATAGGCACAGGAGCTGGGTGAGAGCAGGGAGTTGGCTGGAGGCTGGCCGATGCTGCGTATGCTTAATGTGCAGTCCAAGCAGCTGCAGTCCATCCATGGCTAATGGACACTTGGCCTGCGGCGTCAGCGTCGGCATTCAAGCGTCAAATTAAATGGAAAGAAACAACAACAGCAACAACAACAAAAGGAAGAAAAATAACACTTGCAAGTGCAATTTGGCTGATGCTAACGCTGATGCTGTTGCTGATGCTGATGCACAATCCAGATCTCGGCGAACGAAATGAAAAGTCATCATAATCAACAATTTTAAAATATTAGTTTGCACAAAAAGTGCTGCGACGCCGACGGCCAATGATAGTGAACTTGATTTGGGACCAATTTTCTCTTTCATTGGTGGCCACGGTGACCACCAACACCAACACCACCAGCACCACCAGCACCACCGGCACCACCAGCTTCACCAACACCAGCAACAGTACCTGCAGCCGGTTCCAGCTCCCAACGCATGCAAAAATGCCAATTAATGTTCCAGTGTGTGTGTGTGTGTGTGTCTGTATTGGCCGGCATTGCTTTTTGCAAAAGAATCTGCAGTCGTCGATGGAGCAATGGAGCATTGGCGCAATGAAGCGATGGCAACCACTTTCTAATCTAACCCACAAGCTCCAATCGCCGCCGTCTGACTGCGACGACTGCGACGACTGACGGCGTCGACAATTTTTGGGCTCAGACTTTGGAGACTCTTGACTGGCTTTAGCTATTTTTAAAAGCGCACTTTTCATTTCTGTGCCGTTTCTTATTTATTTATTTATTTTTTTTTTCAGCTTTTTATTTTATTCATTTTTTTTTCTTTTTTTTTTTTTGGCGGATGCGCCATCGTTGTGCTTGCCCACTTTCCCAGACTGAGTCTAAAATGCGGAAAAATAGCGAGAGTGAAAATTCGTTGCCGGCATAAATTAACTGTAAACTGTAAAAATATGAAAAGCGATAGCGCGAAGGTCTCTTTTGCATGAAGAAAAGTGAAAACAAACGCAACGCGATATTTTTTCTATTTTTTTTTCCTTTTTGTACAATTCTTAAAGCTCGAAAATACGAAAACTCGCTCATTTGAATGCGTTCGACAAAGCAATGTTGAAGATTATATTATGTTGATTTGTTGTATGTACGTATGTGTGTGTGTGTGTGTGTGTGTGTCTATTACAACAGCCGGAGCTAATGTGAACAAGTGAAAATTTCTCCACGCACTTGCGCTGATTTAGTTTGTCAGACAATTGCGTTGCTATTTTTATGGGCTTTTTGAAAGTGCTTAAAGCAATTCGTACATAAAATGGTATACGGCATCAGGCATACGGCATATAGCATATATATCATATAGCATATGGCATATGGCATATGGCAGCACGCCATGAACTTAATTATAATAACAACAAAGGCGGCAATTCGTGTTTGCAGACGTACCAACAAAAATACATTAACAAATGGCGCATCGCGTTGAAATAATGTTGAAATATTTTTTGAAAAATTTTAACTTTTAACGTACAAATTAATGCAATGATGTGCAACGAAGCGTGCAGCATGAAAATGTTTGGGCCAAGCAGAACGTTGAACCAAAAAATGAATTTGCAATCTAAGTACATGGCTGTAAGTGTTGTTGTATATGTACTTAATTATCTGTGTTGCTGTTGTTGTTACTGTTGCGGCGGGCATCCGTCTTCCTCTTCTTCTCCTACTTCGTAAGCGTTTTGCAAGAAGCAACATCGTTGTCTACTGTTTTGCGCTCCAAAAAGCTTCAGCGGCCATTGTACAAAGCAATTAATTTGAGGCAAATGAATAAAATATAATGGAAATGAGCATTAGATTGAAGGCTGTTTTGGTCGCTACCGCCGCCGCCACCTCCACCGTCTAGTCGGCAACAGCGGCAGCAGCGATTGCTGCTGACCCAAATTTACCGTCAGCTTTTCCAAAATGCAATGTTGCAAATAATTTGAAAGTGTAATTTATGACGGCGACACGACGCTGGACTTGGACCTGGACCAGACAACGGCAGCCAGTTTATAACTTTCAATGCACACCGTTGCGTGGGCGGGCGACTTACGATAGTGGCATAAAGCCGGCAGACTTTTGTTTGCACACCCGGTAAATGTTTATTTGTTACTAACAAACGCATTTGCCTTACAAAAGAAATTTACATACACATGGGGCATTATTTTATAGCGAACTTAAAATTCAAATATTTCATTTGGCGGGCAACATTCGATTGAATTTTGCCATTCGCGTTTTACGTAGACGACGATTGGCAGCACTGAAACGTACAAATTGGGATTGAGAGAGCATGTAGAATATAATGCATTATTTTGCACAATAGGAAACTTTTTTCAAATGTTCTTACTTACCTTATAACCTAAGATTTTTTTATTTTTTGTTGCTTATAATTTACCTACAGCTGAAAAATAAACAAGACCAGTAAACCGTACATAAAAAATGGCATAAATAAATAACCGATATAGCTGATTATCAAATCTACAGAATTTCAAGATCAACAATATGCTTATAATTAAACTCAAGTACAATAATATTCAGATGAAGTGCTTGGTAATAATTGGAATGTGATATTTTTTAGTGCTATATTTGAACAATTAACAATGTGACCATATATTTTTAAAACGCGCAGTCTGGCTACTCTGCAGTGCGGTTAATGCGCTACTGCTCTCTCCCTGGCTTTCTTCACTCTCCGTCTCTCTTCAGCAGTCCACATTCGAACGTACGAAAGAACAAACGAGCAGAAGGTTTTTGTGCTGGAATTTAATTTGTTAGAGAAAGAAAAAACAATAATAAAGTTTTGGTTTCATTCCAAACAAAATATAGTGGATAAAAAAATAGACAACCGGTCTTATCTAAGCTGTTTAAATAACTGTGCCAAACTAAATTAAAAGTATAAAGCCATTGTGTGTGCTGCGCTGGGCGTGCTAGGCGCACCAGAAACATAATTTTTTGTAGTTGGTTGCGTAAAAGGTAAATTGCTAAGTCAGGCGTATTCGTGTAATTGTATGCAATGGTGAAAAGAATAATAAAAAAAAAAAATATGTATAAACGTATTAAAACTTCGTACAATTGGCATGCAGACAGCGGCATATTTCAATTGAAGTTATATTTTCGTATTAGTTTGTGATGTGTGTGCAGCGCATACATATTTTTTGTCTCATCGTCGCCATTTTTAATCAGTCGTTTTTCGCTGACGTGTGTTCTCTAGAGTTGTCTCGCTTGCACACTCTTCATTATTGGCGTCGACAGTGTTGTAAAACATACCGCATTGTGCATTTTATTTAAACAAACTTGGAACCATTTGTTAAACGAAATAATAAAAGTTGAATATATATTTTGTGTTAATAGTGACTTACGCACATAATGGAAGACCTCACCAAAAACATAATATTCACAAACGCCATCAACGGCCAACCGGCAACCATTCAATACCAAACAGCAGACGGCACTATTCTCAAACAGCCCAAAATAGAGGGACAAAAGGCCGACCAACAACCCACCTTCTACTACACAACAAACGTGAGTGCGCGTTACCGACCGTTCAATGATCCATAAATCCTTTAACCCATTTCGTTTCGCTGCAATTTACAGGGCAACGCAGCCACTGTGAATTTAGCACAGTTGGCCACCACGGACGACAATAAGACATGCTACATTGCACAGCCAGTGGGTGGCTACAACTACGCCCTGGTCAACGGAATGCCACTTAATCAGGGCACAGCTCTGGGAATAGCCACTGTGGATGCACAGGGACGCATACAGATTGTCAATCAAAATAAGCCCATTGCGGCGGTAAGCTCTCTCAAAGTTGTTTAGGGCAGAAAATAGGCAGTCGAGCATAGCGTGGTTTTAGCTTAGATAAATGTATGGGAGTTTAGGAAAACGAGCTTGAATATTTTATTAATGTTTTAAATGTGCTTATGGCATAAATAATCTATCAGGAACTATTTATTTTGTTGCTGATATGTTATCAAGTATTAGAAAATATTTAAAATTGACTAATTTGAAACTTTTTGCTAAATAAAGAAAGGTTCTCAAACAATTGTTATAAACTTACCTAACAAGTTGGTAGTATTGGGAGATGCATGATTGCAGTATGATTGTCCGCTTTATATATTTGAAATGCTCTCGAATACCATGACAATAGATTAATGAAAGTAGAAAGTGAATATATAATTTTTTAAGACACCGCCTACTTTAATATGGAATATTTCAGTCTGAGTCCGTTTGATTACACATTAATACCAATTAGACACCTAATTCTGTGAATTTATAAATGCCGCATAGAGATAAAAACTCGGTGGTTCATCTTTTAATATGCTCTTATTTCTCATTACAGACTATTTCACCGCTCCAAAACACAATATCAAACATCAGCTTCAAGTGTGATGTCTGCTCGGAGATGTTTCAGCATCTGGCGCTGCTTAATGCGCACAAGAGGATGCACACTGACGGTTCGGATTCACAACAGCATAATTCGCAGCAGTCGAATGATGCCATAGCGGTAGTTAATGCACAAGGCCTGGTGCAAACGCAGAACATTCTTGCAGGCAATGGACAGATGGGTCAGATTCAAATTGTAGCTTCCGATGCACTGGAGCCAGTGCAGCAATCCGTTATGCAGCAGCAGCAGCAACAACAACAACAACAACAGCAGGCGCAGCAACAACAACAGCAACAGCACGATAACTCCAAGTCGAGCAAGTGCATTAATTGCGGTAATCCGATACTGCATCAGTCAAAGCGCAAAGGTCCCAAACAAGTGCGCTGCGAATCATGCATGCAGGCAGAACAAGCTGCGCAACAACAGCAACAAATTTTTGTTGCACCTGATGGTAAGTAATTGGCTTTTTTTTTTGTTTCCAGCACAATTATTAACAAAGATTGTTTTGAACAGGACAAATGGCGCATCCTGTGCAAATCATATCAACCACACCACAGGCGCAGGCTCAATTGCAGCAGATTGTCGCCCAACAAACTGGCGGCACAACGCCCAAGCGTGAGCCGAGCGCTGCCGGCCATCATCCGGTGAAAAAACGCAACTCCCAACAGATGACCAAGTGTCAAAAGTGCAATGGATCCGGCGTAGTGCTAATGGGTCAACACACACACCAGCACACCGGCGCCGGCGGCTCTATGAAACAAAATACGGTCACCGTCAAGACCGAGTAAGTATTTAAATCAGTCGCAAATAAACAAACTATTCCTAATCTAATATTTACCCATTTGCAGAAATCCCAGTAAACCGTTCAGCTGCAACATATGTGGCGGTCTCTTTTCCCGCTACTCCAGTCTGTGGTCACACAAGAAGCTGCATAGCGGCGAAAAGAACTACAAGTGCTCTATCTGCGGGTTGGCTTTCGCCAAGGCTGTATACCTAAAGAATCATGCACGCATACATACTGGCGAAAAGCCGTACAAGTAGGTGTAATCGGTGATAACCAAGCAGTACCTATTTTCTAATATATCTTACATTTGTAGATGTCAGACTTGTGGCATGCAATTCTCGCAATCGCCGCATCTTAAGAATCACGAGCGTACGCACAGCGGTGAACGCCCGTATGTGTGCGGCGTGTGTGACAAGGGCTTTGCGCGCCATGCCACGCTATGGAATCATCGCCGCATACACACCGGTGAAAAGCCTTACAAGTGCGATATATGCGGCTCAGCTTTTTCGCAGGCGGCACATCTGAAGAATCATGCCAAGGTGCACTCCGGCGAGAAGCCTTATAAGTGTGAGATATGCTCGGCAGCGTTTGCTGATCGATTTGCGCTTAAGCGTCATCGTGGTATACATCAAAAGTATGGACAAACGGCTCCCAGGCAGCCATCTGGGGATGGTATGGTCGTGCACAAGCAAGAATTGCCTGACATGGATGACGATGCGCAGCAGGAGGTGATAATCGGCGGATTATAGATAAGAGCAACCAATGCCAATGCCAAGGGAAACAGAACAGCAACGGCAACGGCGGCAGCCTATCAATTGGGCGCAGGCACGGGATCGGGGACATTTCCCATGCATCCCTATGCAGGCTACTACTATCAGCAATCGACACAGGAGCAGCAGCGGCGAGAAGAGCAGCAGCGACGAGAAGAGCAGCCACAGCAAGGCGCCGCCTTCAGTTCTACATCGAATTACTGAGCTGGCGTCTGTACATAAATAAGGCAGAGGAGCATCGTCATCATCACCATTACCAGCTAGGCACCATTAATGTTATACATTTTATTTTTTTTATATCGTAGTTTTCATGTAGGGCTCTATAAATTGGGCTTGGGGGCACTTGGAAGAGTGCCACCAAAAACGCTTTTTTACGTTAAACAAACGAAACGAATCGAACCTAATTTATTCATAGAATGTAACATAGATACGGCGCAATGTGTGGTACATTTAAGTGTTATAGTCTATTTCCGTATACAAATTGTAGTTATAATTTACACGGATTTATATAAGCGAGGGGGAGCGTTTACCGCATCAAAAGCAAATACGTAAGAATCTACGCAGGCATGTACTATATACATAGTATACATCCGAACAACAATCGGTTAATGTATATACTTATGGGTAGTACATTAATTCGTTTAAAAACAATACTAGCTATAAGTGGATAAAACAAACATTTTAAATACAATTTATGTAAATCTAAATAAGTATTACGCAAAACAATTATAACTTTAATAAATAAATCATATTTGAATAAATTTAAATTTGTTTTCTGTCTTACGCGCACTTGAGGTTGTAATATATGTCATGGAAATCTGACTTATCACAACTTAGAAATTATTATCTTATATCTGTCACCGGCTGGACTCGAATCTCGGACCATCAACCTTCATTGTCAAAGGAGTTGTTAAATCTAACTAAACTTAAAGAGTTTCCTTGACAAGACTCCAAAGACATATTTCTTGAGGTCAAAATTAAAATATACAGCTATACATAAATATATGTTTTATTTAATTAAATTGAATGCATTTTATTTATTGTTTTTCAAGTCCTTCTTACAAGTACTAAACAACTTACAGTTTTCTTTATATATTTGAGAGCTAATGATGTTTGTTGTACGAATCTGGAGAATTGTGATCATTGAAGCGCGTTTACTCGTTTGTATATATGTATGTATGTATCGTATGCATGTATAAATGTTTTGTATTATTTACACAAAAATGTATACATTTGTTTTTGTTTTTTTTTTTTTTTTGTATTTGTTAAGCAATTTGAACTAGCAAAGGAATATGGGAAAGTTACTGATCTAAATATTTGTTTTAGCTAAAAGCGAATTTCAAAATTGATTATTGGGCATTATTTTTAGCTTTTGATTCTCAACTCTAGTAATTAGTACACAAATTTAACTAATGGGTATATTTAAGCTAACCTAGACTCGCTTTTGACTTACACATTAAAATTAAAAACCTAATTTAAAAGGCTACAAAATGTTACTTTTTGGATGGGCAGAACAAATTCAACAAACTTTAAATAAGGCCATAAGCAAATTTTTTGCTCTTGTTACGTTTAACACATAGAAGAAGATATAAGTATATATATATATGTTTGTAAATACTTAAGTATTTGTAATATGTTTTGTTTATGAATTGTCTATGTGACATTGCATTATAAAAAGTGAGGTTATGCATCGAGTTGCGCCGCAGCTTATATAGGAAATTGTTTAGTGTTGTTGTACCTAAAAAAAAGTCATGTATTTAACATAGTTGTGGATCCTTATGCTAGACTGTTGTTTCAATTATTATTGTATAATATAATCATCAAAGTGTTTAGTTTAATTGGAAGCTGCAGGATGCATTTAAAGTGGACTTTGGGTACTTGCAGTATTATCCATTGTGAACCGTTATTCTAATTATGAATCCCACTGTTTAGCTTGCAGTTAAATATCTATGCTGTCACTTCTAAGCTCAGAGATATATGATGATAGTAAAGCTTCACTTATTACCGTTAGTGTTAAAAGTTAGAACAGTTGTCGGGGTTATCCCCCAGATGATAGTGTTTAGATAATTTCGAGAGTTTAGATCAAGATCTGCCTAGATAAGTGTACCAGACAACAAGTGTAGTTTAATTTCTTTAAGTTTTTGTTTTTGTTTTTGTTTTTTTTTTCGATAGGGATAGTTGGGGAGATTAGGGAGAGGGCACTAATGTTATATGCTGCCACGCCCACTGTCTAATTTAAGTAACTGAGCAGCCGGGTAACTAACGTGAGTATTTAGAGTAGAGAACGCTAGAAGCGACTTGTTAGAGACTTAACTACAAATCAGGAGCAAGTTTCTGGAAGAGATCGAGTCGATCGGGTGTTCACATGCGCGTGCTCTCCAGGCCGCTGCCCAGCGCATCGTCGTAGGCGTGCAGGGCGTGCGGAGGCGTGGCACTGCCGCTTCCGCTGCGCCTCTGCCTGTTGCTGATGCTGCTGCTGCTGCTGTTGTTGTTGTTGTTATTGTTGTTGGTCGCCTTCAATCAACTCGCTGGCGTGGTGCGTGTGAGCAGCTCATCGTCGTCCAGCTGGGCGAGCGCCGCCGGCGAGCCGACATCGATGGTGGTCACCCGATTGCCACCGTCTGCCGCCGACGGCAGCTTGATGAACTCGCTGTCCGTGTGCACCGGCATAATGATGCAGACGAAGCTCTGACCCGTCTGGGAGTCACGCGGATGCAGCGTCACCGGATGGAATTTCTCCGTCTGGCCCTCCGTGTAGGTCTGCAGTCGCTGATAGATCTCCGGATAGTGTTTGCGCAGCAGCACACCCCGTCGCGATAGAATGTCCAGAATGTTGGACAGTATTAGCTCCCGGTTGCCGGGCACGGTCCGCAGACCCGGATTAAAAGTTAAAATTAGTATCTCCGTGCGCTCCGGTATGGCCATTACGGCGAGCGGCTGCTGTAGGGCCTGCTGCTGCAGCTCCAGTTCGGCGAGCACGTTCTTGCAGAGCTTGAGCTTGGCACAACGGGAGACCAGCTGGCGCTCCCAGCGCACCGGCGCCTGGCCCATGCCGGGCGCCTCGGAGACCACGCAAATGGCCACGTAGATGAGCATCTTGGATTCGGGCTTGTATTCGGTGCTGAGCTTGAGCAGCTCCGAGTAGAGCTCGAGACCCATTTCGGCTGGCATTAGGTCCGGCCAACGGACGTAGGATGCCTCGCCCATGCACTGAAATCCGTGCTTGATGAAGCCCTCGGCCGCCTCGGCGCTGCGGAAGAGGACGCGGACCACGCCACGGCCCTGCGAGAGGCTGCCCTTGCGGGCCAGCAGGCTGAGATGCCGCTGCGAGTCGACGTCGTCCTTGCAGGTGGCTAACACCTGGCGACACAGGTTGGAGGCGCGCGAGTGCAGGCACGCCTTCCGATGCTTCTCCCAGTGGGCGCGCCGACACTCACGTGAACAATATAAATGGGTACAATTGTGGCATGACTTGTACAGCTTCTTGGCATCGGCGGGCGTGGCGCTGGCCTCGCACTTGGTGTTCCGGCACCGGATCTGCAGCTGCTGCTCGCCGGCAGCCCCAAAGATTCCGCCATTGTTGATCCCGCCGATGTTGTTGCCTTTGTCCGCCGCGTGGGCGTGGCTGTTGGTGTTGGAGTCGCCCAGCGATACGCGCCGGCTGATGGCATTGCCCTGGCCCTGGCCCTGGCTCTGGCTCTGCGATTGGGTGTGGGAGTGTGTCTGGTATTGGGATTGCTGTTGGGTTTGTGCTTGTGCTTGGGAATGGGAGTGGGAGTGGGATTGATTAAGCTCCTTCTGCTTCTGGCTGGGCGCGTCGCCCTCGCTGCGTCGGCGCAGCAGCTGCTGCTCTGCCGCCGACAACACCTCCAGCTGTTGACCACGACTAGCTGAACCTGCTGTGGAGTACATAGTAGGTGTATAACAGATTAGTAGACAGGCGTATAACACATTCAATGCACAACAACGAATAACAACAACAATGAGCATTCAATGGAACGGTTTCTAGTCTTAGGCTAGTCTTAAATGGAGGGCATTTGCATGCTGGGCAATTATGAGGAGCAATGTTTAAGTGTTGCAAAACGACGCAAGCGCAGCGCAACTTTCTTTTTTGTATTTTAGATATATGTATATAGATGTTATGTATTTTTCTCAGTGTAATTTGGCTTGAAAATAAGAAGGAAAGTAAAATTTCTAAGCTAGAATTCGATGCGCTTGATGGAAGATTATTATTAACTACGAAAAACATTAGGAAAGAGATTATAAACAAAATAATATAGCACTGAGTTATAGATCTTCGATTATATAGTTATATAGGAGAATATATATATATGTATATATTTTTATATATAGAGAGAGCGCTTTATATGCGAACAACAAACAAGAACGGAAGTTTCGTTATTGCCTATACCCATTTTTTATCTTCTTCTGTTTTTTTTTTTTAATTTTCCAAACATATTTTTGTTGTTATCTTTTATTTTTTTGATGTTTTAGATTTGTTTTTATTTATTATTTTTTTTTATTTTTTTGGGTAGCGGTTATATTGGAACAAAACTTACAGGTTCATACCTGTCGTCGAGGACCCTGCAATGGTCGCCGCTGTCGCTTGTTTTCTGTTGTTGTTGTTGTTGTTGCTGTTGTTGCTGTTGTTGGTGTTGTGGCTGTTGGAGGAGGAGGTAGTTGGCAGTCCTAAAAGTGAGGCTAAGACATCTTCTAGCGATGCGCTGCTCAACGAGCGTTCAGGCGCTATAGATGCAGTTTTTTTTTTTTCATTTTTCAGTTACAATTTGGTTGGTTTTTTTTTTTTTTTTCAATGGGGCCAAATTGTGTTTACAATTATTTTGAATGGTTTGTTTTGTTTGTTTGATATATTAATGCACGGCACAAAATATAAGAATACAAAAACAAATTGTTGTTAGGCTTGAAAAAATATATAGCGCATTAAATGTTCTTACAACTAAATCGGGGTATATTATATGATATATTGTAACAAAAAACAAATAAGTTGGATTTCATTGAAAATTACACTGAGAAAATGTTTTATGTACAAGCCAAAGTGAGAATTATTCACAGTTAAGGAGGAAAGGGCTAACAGCTAAGAAAATTCTACATTTACGGCTAAAAACAAACAGAAAATAAATCAAAAATGAAGTAGAAAAACAATTAACAAACTACAAAATTATAAATGTTGTCGAATAAAATATAGTTTTTATTGTAGCCACCATTAGCGAGGGCTAAGCCCGCTTTGTAGACGTATTATAAAGCACTTCGATATCGATATTTTTTGTTTTGTGTTTTTTTTTTTTAGATAATAATAATTTTTACAAAAATTATATTGCATACAGGTGTGTGATCGAAATAGAAATCTCTTCGAATCGTTCGTTGCATTTAAATGATAATACATTTATGTATAAATATATAAAGAAATTAAACGTATAGCACACTATATTGTTAATCGTTAGCTGTTGATTTGTTTGTTTGTTTGTTTTAAAAGTTAGGTACGTGAATTTTTCTAATTTTAAAAACCAAGCCTAAAATTGAAAATCCAAACAAGAAATTAAAATTTATGATTGTGTGTGTGAGAGAATTTTGAACAGAGTTTAAGATGAATTATGCCAATGGGAATTCATAACGAACTTATGCGCAGATAAGTAGGCTATGAAAACATGAATTGCATAAACAGATGCGACAGGGAGGGACGAATACAATAATAATAGTCATAATTATAATGCACATAATAATAATAATAATAATAATAATGATAATAATAATACAATTATAAATTAACTGTATGCCATAGCTGTGTTTATTAAAAATTAATCATAAAATTAAAGTGTAAATTTATTAAAATATAAGTTTTGTAAACACTAAAAAAATTACTCATGTACGTTTGCATTTGATTTACTCAAAAAGTTTGTCAATTTGTAATGAATGCGCTTTTTAAATGTTGTTCTCGTAATTTACAATCGTTGCAACAGAAATGAAATTTAAAATGCATTTGCACTTTGCACCCTAGTTTAATTAATATTCATTTAAATTATAAAACCATATTACAAAAACAAAACAATACAAAACAAATGTAGAAAATTTGCAATTCAAGCTACATTCGTGTGACTTTGTGTGTTTATGTGTGTGTGTGTGTATGTGTGCGTCTAAGAAATCAAAGGGTATTAGCTACATACTAGACATATGTACGCTTAGCCTCCATACATGCATCTATGTATGGATGTATATATTTATGTACATATGTATTTATGCATTTCTCATTTGGTGTTCTTTGTGCACATTACAAAAAACAATTTTGTGATCAGGTTTTTGCGTTTTGTTTTACGTTTTGTTTGTAGTTTAAAGAAAACAAATGATATGGTTGTAGTTGTAGAATACACTAGGTAGTAAGTAGTTAGATCTAAGCACGCCAGCTGCTGGTCAAATATAAATGGTGGACTCACCGCCACCGCCGCCGACCCGGCTAAGTCCGTTCATGCGTAGTGGCGGCTGTCCAATGGCAACCACCGCTGTGGCATCCACCTGGATGGGATGCTGTGGATACTGCTGCTGCTGCTGCTGTAGATGCTGCTGTAGATGCTGCTGTAGATGCTGCTGTAGATGTTGGTTTGCGGGCGGGCTGCTGCTGCTGCTGTCAATTACGGGCGTTTGCGGTGAGTCCAACGGACGTGTGCCAACAAAGCTGCTCTCCAGCCAACACTTTCTGTGGAACGGGCAGCAGAGCATTAGTCAAATCTGTTCATAATGTGCTGTTACAATAACAATAATAATAGGCACAAACACCAGGCTAGTAAAATCAATAAGTGACGTCACAGCAGCTGTGACTCAACTTGTGGCAGTGACAGCTGCTGCGCTGCTGCTGCTGCTGCTGCTGCTGCTGCACAAACGAACAAACATTGCCCTAACCTCAGACAACGGTTTGCATATTGTGGCCAAAACGTAAGTGCTTTTGCTTTTAGCTGCTTTTAGTTACTCTATAATTACAATTTCCACTTTGCACACACTCACACTTTGCACGCTTTAGCTAGATTTGTGACTATTTTCGACTTTCATATATATACAATCTATATATGTATATACACATATATATATATATATATATATATATATTTGATGCGCTCCTTCGACTAGCGGCTGGCAGCAAACGTCGCACACGAATGAAACGCCGTTGGACGAGGAACACACTGAAATGCCAAAGCCAAATTGTGGGATCGAGAGCATAAAAGATGGTGGCTATGCCATTTTTGGGGGTTGGGGTTGCTGCCATGTCAGTGTGTGTGTGTGTGCATGTGTGTGCGGTCTGTGTCAATGAGCGAAAGAAGGACAGAGATGGAACGAATCCATGTTGGCTGCTGTGGAGGGTTGCTGCGGCATTATTCCAGGCCAAGAGGGGTAGCTGTGGGGGTGGGGTAGGGGCGCCTGACTGGCGGCCTGATTACAGACAAAAATAGCTTGAAACTTGAAAAACTTTCCAAGCAAATACTCAGATGCTCTTCATGAAATTGAAGAACTTGAATGAAAGTTTTAGTAGCAACAAATATATATATAAACATATAGATAGCTAATTAACAGAATATATATATATATATAACAAATGCTATTTAAGGTTAGCAAATATTTAAATATCAGATCTAAAATACACCATAAGAGGTATCTTACAATATGAACATAGGTATAAGGTGTCAGAAACCAAGTAAAAAATTGAAATCTTAAGTTTTTCATTTACTTATTTATAAATATGTGTGTTGAAACTTTCACACAATTAATATAGAAACCTTACAAAAATAATACTCATTAAGAATAGTAAGAATATTATATAAAAGAATAGTTTATTTAAAGCAAAGCTTCACGTTCTAGAAAATAGTTGCAGAATCTTGTGGATTACCTCATTGACCCACATGGCAGATATATACAGTTAGGAAACGTAACACCCTGTCTGCGAGTTGCTCTACTTTAATATTATTGATTTTCATAATGATTGGCAGCTACCGTTAGGGCCAAGTGGGCTTCACTCGAAACGTGGACAAGTGGCACAGGTATTGAGAGTGGGCTTCAGGCTCCGGCAGGCTCTGGGCAGGATATGCATGAATGTATGAATGTGGTATATACATGTATGTATAATATATGTATTATAGAATAGGTAGACAGTTGCATTGTTGTTGACATTTAAATTGCATGGGGCGAGGCCTCTTTTTATTGAGCCTTATAAATAGCCCCGGGACAGTTTGCACTGACATCTGACATAGATTGTCTGACAGAGACTGTCAGATTGTACATGAAAGGGAAATGGGATTCAATTTCATTTTGAATGGGTTGCCGTTGTGCAAATATTGATGGGGAAAAATCTCACACGATTTACATTGATAAAGTAAACGATTCCAATTCCGATTGCCACAATGCGCGGCAGATAGAATGAGTCCATTGTGTGCCCTAACAATCATCATAAAAGACACTCAGTATGAGATCATATCGCATTATCAACAATGTTACGTAATATTCTATTGAAGGCCAATGCCAAGTTTTATGATGAAAAGTGTGTGGGTGTGTGTTAAACTCTTAACTACTTTGCTGACGACTTGGTAAATAATAATCAGAGGATTGTTAAGATCTGTGAATGGTGCTAAATGGAATTTCATTCTAATGAAAAGGCAGATTGAACATAATCAAATCCTAATATAAGATTTATTCAGTGTAATAGCCATATCTTTGCTTCTTTATGAACTCTTAGATAATGACTTCTGTAATCTTTTAAATCTTTAATCACATATGGTTTGTCTCTTAAAGTCATTTGATTAGGATAAATGTATCTAACACTCTAATTTGTTTTATTAATTGAACTAAATTTATCTGTACTTAAAAAAGTCTTAGGGTGCAAAAAAGAATTACAGAATAATTGATCTAAACTAAGGCAGCTTTATCTAACCTAGAATTTGTAGTTAAAGGGGAAATATCATAAATTAATATATATAAAAGTTTAGCAAAGTGTTTTTACTATTATAAACAATGAATAGAAAAATTATCAATATATACTTTAGTAAAGCTTTTAAATTCATTAACCTATATTTATGTAAAATGCACAGCCTTATATGATTCAAATTTGTTGAAGAGTTTATAAACTTATAAACGAAATTTGATTTATAAATTTAATATTTGTTGTTTTGGCTAATATTTAGCTTTGCAACTCGTTTACTGCAACTTCCGCTCTAACATTTTTTAAAATTTGGATTATTTTATTATTAATGAATAATTTTTAATTTACTATCCTTTCCCTTGACTTATGTAAACTAGATGGCCTATAAAATAGGAACTGGGACAGTATAAATAAATTTGGCACATAACAAAGATAAAATTCGTTTGCATAATCAACTACTTATGAGCAGCAGAGCAGAGTTGTTCCCTTTGACCTGGCCCACAAATGTCATAAATAAGTTGGCAAATATCCAAGCAAAGTTTTAAAGGTGAAAGTTGTTTAGTTGTTTGTTTAGTGTTTTTAGTAGAAGCCAGCATAGATTTATAAATATGCATATTTTGTTGGTGTGAGTAAGACATGGAGAAAGCTCGAGAATTAGTCAGAGGTTAGCCACATGAAGGACGCTGAGACGATGAGGATGACAAAGCCCATATTATTGGGCTTGGGGCCGGCTTACCTCTGGACGTCGATGAGGGCGTGGCAGTCAGCTAACACTGACTCTACTGACTGAGTGCTGCAGTTGGTGCTGGTTGTGGACTTTTACAGGTAGCTACGCGTGTTGTGTAGTTGCCGAATAGAAATGAAAGTATTCAGTTTTCGAAATGAAGTGTGGGGTGGGTGGATAAGGTGGGTATATAGTAAATGGATGTGGATGGTATACAGAGATGAGCTGCTTTTTATAGAAGTTCATCAAATCGTTGACAATAACAGCTACACACACAGATTAGATTGGGTGTGGATGTTGGATGGTGTTGAGTAGGCGACTACTACGACAACGTGTATACAATACACACACATATGTATATATATATATTATATAGTTTGACTGCAACGGCTTTGATTGTTTCTTTTTTTTTTTTTTTTTGTTTTGTTTGATGGCTGATTGATCCGCTGCCTACCTCGAATTGGGACTCGCCGAGCGGCTGCGCTGCTGCTGCAGCTGCTGCGCCTGCGTCTGATCGTTCACATAATGCACTATGGCCGAGGTGACCTCCTTGATCGAGCTCTGAATCTCCGGCGTCACGGGCTGCAGCGTTCGCACGCCGTTCGTGGCGGTTGCCGTTGTGGGTGATGTGCGTTGCGCCAGCAGCGAGTTGGCCAGGCTAAAATAGTATTCAAATATTCAGATTAGATACTGTGATTCAATTAATGATGGTCAAAAATGAAAATTCACCGTTCGTGGGGCGTGCGCTGCGACAGCTTCTCTGTGCTGCGCCAGCCCAAGTAGGGCTGACGATAGGAGTTCCTCAGGACGCCGCCGGCGCTGCCGCCGCTGGCCACCGACATGAAGCTGCTGTTGATGGGGGCGCCACGAGCAAAGCTGCCGCGCTGCGAGACGCTCGGCGACGTTTGTGTTGAGTTCAGATGCGAGGTCGACCAACGGGTGGCACCCACGCCCTGTCCATGGCCCTGCTGGGCCGCCGCCGAGCCGCTGACGCCGCTGCTCTGCCCGCCGTGATGGCTGTGCGCCGAGGGACTCAGCAGCAGAGGGCTGCGATCCGAGCGCTGCGAGCCCAGCGAACTGAGCGAAGTCGTCTTCGAGTTGAGGCCCTGCCAGCGGCCCGAATCCTGCGTCCGTTTGCGCGTAAAGTTTCCAGGCTTATAGCCGCCAGAGGTCGTTTGGCCGGCGTTGCCGACAGCGCCGGTGGCGCCATCTGGCGACCGTGCTGCATTCTGATTGTATTGTCGGAACCAATCGGGTATATTCAGACGCTGCAGCGAGGCCTGCACGCGCAACTGATGCTCGCTCAGGGCGGCCGGATTGTGATCATGTGATTTCTGTAGCTCGTTCTCAGGTGGCTGTGAGAAAGGTGAGAGAGAATGTGAAGGGAAATGGGTTAGAGATCAATTAAATTATAGTATTCTTTATTATATATACAAAAATAAAATAAATATAAGTTATAGTATTCTTTATTATGTATATTAGATTAATAAATGTATGAATACAAACTATCTAGTACTTGAATCAAGTTTATCAATTGTAGAGTTCAAGATGAAATGCACACTGAATATGCAGAACATAGAATATATTTGAATAAAAAGGAAAACATTCAAAAACTACAAGTTTAGCAAGTGAAACTTATAGTTAAGAGCTTTTAATAAACAGACCCCTTTATTAAATTATCCCAACTCGTTGTTTCATCATTCAAAAAATGTATGTGCCAGACTTATGAAAAATCTCATTCAAGGCTGGTTTGAACTTGGAAATGGGTTAGAGATGAATGCAAAATTGAATATATATAATCTGTTTCTTCAGTATTAGATTAAAACATGTATGAATGTAGTTTAAATGTATGAATATAGTTTAAAGTTCAAATTTTAAGTAATATGCATAATAGACTAAAAGGAATACATATAATAATGCGCTTTTCAAAAACAAGAAGTTTAGGAAGCAACATTTACCAGCAACCAGTTGAAAGCTTTAAATAAACAAACCCTTATATTAAGTTATCTTAGCTCACTGTCTCATCATTCAAAAAAATATTATGCGAGGCTTATCAATAATCTCAGTCAAAGCTGATTTGAACCTTGAACTAAAACCCTCTGCGCAGTCCATCAAAACAAGCTCAGAATATCAACAGGTCTTGCCTTGTTATTGTTTCTTTTTTTTGTTTGTCTTAACGCTTCTTATGTGCCTAAAGACAATTTCGATTGGATTTGTCCTATCCATACCCGTCCGGATGATTTATTGCGTGTGCATAAAAACCGACACTTCAATGATATAATTTTGTACGCTTAGTGTGTGGGCATTTGTGCTGAGTCAGCAAAGCGAAAAGTTTTCGATAACTTAAGGCAAACTTTTGCTTTTGCTTTTGCTTTTGTTTGTTTTTGCCCATTGTGTCAATCGAGACACTGGACTCGAATGCAGCTGCAAAAACAACACGAAACTTTTTCCACGACATTTCTAGGTTATTTGTGCAGGAAAATCTGACGATTGTCTAAGCCCAGAGTTAAATGGAGCATTGGGTCAAGTCTGGAGCAGGCCGTGAATGGCCACTGAAAAAGTTATGAAACAGAGACCTCTTAAATGTAGATTTAACATTTTCATTTCTAAATTGCTGCTGTTGAAGTTCAAGAGCTGTTGTGCTGGATAAGGAAAACATAATTACAAATTATTATTATTGTATTCTCCAGCTATGACCTATATATAAGCATGGGAAGGATATACAAAATCTGATTAATAAGTGTGTCAATAAACATACGCAATTTTGGCCTTGTTCCAAGCCCTAATAAGGCTTAACAAATTATGTACAGACATTTCTTTGATATTAGAATTAAGCGTCTAAAACACGCACACAAGCATATACAATACACACACACACACATGCACACAAAGCTATCTCTCAAGGCGAGTGCCTTTAAAGATTTCAAGTGCATAGCAAAAACTTGAGCTAGCATCGCAAGTGTAAACAATGCTTGGCTACCAACATTTTGCCTTGGCTGTAGCGCAGTGTAAAAGACAAACACACAAAGAGAGAGAGAGAGAGAGAGAGAGAGAGAGAGAGAGAGAGGAAGGGAGAGTGTTGCATGTAATACCTGAGGCAGACAGACAAAAGTTAATCACAGTCGTCATACACGTATGCAAAGACACTTCAGCAGCCGCAAAGAGGAAGAAGACTGAGCAGTTGCTGCCAGGTTGGCAGTTGTTAGTGTCAGTCGCAACATTTGACAATTGCCTGCAACGGAATTAACCGTTGAATGTGGTGCAATGTTGCAGTGTTGCAACAGCAGGCGCTGACAGTTGCATATGTGGGTCATATTCTAAATGCCGGCATTTTATTTGACGTCAAGCATAACTCCGATTTTAAAGGCATACACATCTACAGCTATATATCTTTATATTTGTATATATGTATGTATATAATTATCGCTTTGAATTACCTGATCGTATTGCAGCATATTGTTGTTACTGTACGGTATATCAAATTTTTATATAGTTTTTTTGCTGTACGTTTTGTATTTTTGAATTTTGATGGAAAACACAATACATTTGGTTGGTTAGGAAATTAAACTAAGGTAACACACACACGTACACACACATACACTCACACATATACACATTTATACATGCATAGACTACAAAACTCAATTAGCACGCAGCGTTACACAAAAAAAAGCAAGTCAATAAATGTATCACACACACGCAAACACACACACACACGCTCACACGCACACACACTTTGGCAAAAGTGCAAGCCATAAAATAGGCACACCCCAAAAAAGTAAGCAGCAGAAACTCTCTATGTAAAAATGCCTTTGAAAATATATTTTTATAACTTTTGCGCTTTGTTGATGAAATTTTTGGTTGAACGCGCGGTTGACCTTAAAAAATTGACAAGCCAAATAAAAGCAAAAACGAACTAAAGAATAATACTGTCAAACGCACGATACACCCACGCACACACACACACACACACACTTGTATTACATATATATATTATATATATAGACGATACTATAGCGCAGCGCGCGCATCAATTCATATTTTATTGTCAAGGGAACGCACAGAGCACTAAATTTGTTGGAGAGAGGATGAGGACGTGCAGTAGTTGGCTGAAAGGTGTTTGCAAATGCGTTTTTCGTCACTTTTAAGACTTCACTGTATATGTGTGTGTGTGTGTGGATGGGTGTGAGTCGCTTAGGCTAAATGAATTAATCAAATTTGGCTTTTACTTGAGGAAACATGGCGCGCGCGACATGCAACACCGAGCAGCAACACACACGCACGCACACACACACACTACGCGCCGATTGCCATTTCCGGCGCACAAATGTATGCTACGCTTTTGAATTTGTGATAGATACTGAGTTGAGGCCAGGCAGAGGCCAAAGCCAAAGCCAAAGCCAAAGCCAACATCAGTTGTAACCGTTATTATGGCAGCTTTGGCGCATGACCAAAACAAAACAGACGCAACAGCGGTGAGCTTTTATTTTATAGCAAACAGGATGCAGGCGCACAAATGCGCCCTGTGCCCGAATCACCCTGTTACGAGTTTATAAACAAGACCAACCAGCAACAGGCGGAAACTTGAACTACAACAAATACAACAGTGTAACCCACACTTTTCGTAGACGCCTGTCTTCACACTGGATAACTGACAGCTGCGTCAAAGTGGCAGGGTGTCAGTCGTTCGGCTATATTTAGAGCAGGTTGCCAGCACTCGGTACACTTAAGAGCCCTGCAAGCAAGTCAGTCGAGACGTTGACAGCTCGTTGAATTGAAGCAGATTATCGAGATAATGCAGCCCCAGCTGCCAGCTGACAATCGTGTCACTAGGTCGTCCAATAACTATGTGTATGGAGTATTAACAAAGGGAAGCGATAAGTTCGTCAGGGATGAGACAATCTCAAAATTAAAGCGGAGTCTTTCAGCGGGAAAAGGGGAAAAAGACAATGGATTGTCAGCTAAACATAAATCATGTGAACAAAATACAGTTATTTTTAAAACAACCCAAAAAGTTAATTATCTTTTTAAAATACATCCGTAATTGTAAATTGATAATATATACAGTTCGCAAATCTACGAATTTATCAAAGGCTAATTTATTCAAACATGTTTAGATTTTAAAAATTAAAAGTCAACTTCTAAAACATATAGATTTTAAATATCTAACAGAACTTGTTTAAGTTGCAGGCAATAAGATTTTTAATAATATTTAAAAAATTTAGGAATATATGAAAATTGTAAAATCCAAGTTTCAACACTGAAAGTTTACAATTCTTGAAACCGCTCGAATTAAAAACAGATAATTTAATCAAGTATTTTCCCCATGATGTTCTTTATCTTAAAGATATCAAGTCTGCAACTTTTGATTTAGAAAAGTAATCTCTAAGAAATGCTGAAATATTTTTGCTAAAACTCTTAATTTAAACATTCATTTTTTTGGTTGATCAATTTTATTATTAAATGTTTTGCAAGCAAATTTACACTGAGTATTTATCATAATATCAGGAACTAAAGATTAAAACTAAACGCACTTCGCGTATCCAATTATAAGCTCAAATAGCGCAAGGCCTTGCCCAGGAAACGGGCTTCAGCCTCCAATTCCTCTGTGGAAAAAGCCTTTTCATATTTCCTCATGCGCACCATGCTAATAATCCGGGACCGAGCAGACATCGGCTTTGTCTTGGTAATCACCTGGGAGCGGGGACGCAGTGGGGGCGGACTCGATCTGCCATGAATGCCCGATTCAGAGCTGGAGACTCTTCGACGAGCCTCGTCTTCGCAACTAGTGTTAGTAATGGACTGGGATTCACTGATCACATTGGGAATCCACTTGGTCTCTAAGAATATGTCCGGCTCATCAACAGCCTCCTCGGCGCTGGGAGTGGGACTGAGAGAACGCTCGTCCTTCATCTCAGCAATGCGCTCCTCCAGTATCCTTTGCCTGCGACGATTCTGTTCCCTTTCGTGGCGCTCCCGTTCGATGCGTTCAATTGTCTTCAGGCTCTCGATGAAGAGGCACAAGTCACGCTTCTCGAACCGGGATGCGTCCAGAGTGTAGGTGGTGCTCGTCATTTCGTAGTTGATGGATTCATCAACATTGACGAACTCAGTGCAAGAGTAGTTGGTCTCCATACTGCTGGGTTGATTGGTATGCTTCACAGATTGAGCTGTTTTTTAGCAATGATTATGCTTTGTGTGCTGTTGTGCAACTGATGCGGATTAAAGGGATTAGCGATCTTATATAGTGGACAGGTACTCGATTCATCCGCCCAACCCCTCAGGTAGGCGCAGTTGACTTTTTTACGCCGCTTAAAAAATGCAAATCCCGGCGCATAAAAAACAGTCGAGGATTGCGGATTTACTGGATAAGTGTGCGCTACCTGGGTAAATCCTTCACTGTTTTTTAAACGCTAAGCATATAAAAATTGGAAAATAGGGTACACCGTTTTTTATACGTAAAGGGCAGAAGGAAGCGCAGCTGACTGTATGAAGTATGTCTATTCTTGATCAGCATTAACAGCGTCGATTTAAACCTGTCTGTCGGTATGTATGAACGCGTCGATCTCTATAGAAGAGACTTGAAAGTTTGGATGTAGGTTCTCCTCATCGATAACTTTTTCCGTTCGCTTGTTATAGATATTATATTTAATTTCTCGAGCAAAAGTGTTTCAAACTCATTATATTCAAAAAACGGAGGCACACATTTTTTATAAGTCTCTATCTCTTATGGCTACTCAGATCACAACTGCACTTACTATAATGTTGTTTATTGAAGTACAAGATCTTACATCGATCATACTGACAGACAGGGCTACAGCTGCTAATGCCGCTCAAGAATATATATGCTACATGACGTGTGCCACGCATCCAATCTGTCCCTTTATAATGAGTTCACGGTATAAAAAACAGTCAAGGATTTACCCAGGTAGCACATTTGCACATTTGCAATCCTCGACTGTTTTTTATGCCCCGGGATTTGCATTTTTTAAGCGGCGTAAAAAAGTCAACTGCGCCTACCTGAGGGGCTGGGCGGATGAATCGAGTACCTGTCCACTATATAAGATCGCTAATCCCTTTAATCTACATCAGTTGCACAACAGCACACAAAGCATAATCATTGCTAAAAAACAGCTCAATCTGTGAAGCATACCAATCAACCCAGCAGTATGGAGACCAACTACTCTTGCACTGAGTTCGTCAATGTTGATGAATCCATCAACTACGAAATGACGAGCACCACCTACACTCTGGACGCATCCCGGTTCGAGAAGCGTGACTTGTGCCTCTTCATCGAGAGCCTGAAGACAATTGAACGCATCGAACGGGAGCGCCACGAAAGGGAACAGAATCGTCGCAGGCAAAGGATACTGGAGGAGCGCATTGCTGAGATGAAGGACGAGCGTTCTCTCAGTCCCACTCCCAACGCCGAGGAGGCTGTCGATGAGCCGGACATATTCTTAGAGACCAAGTGGATTCCCAATGTGATCAGTGAATCCCAGTCCATTACTAACACTAGTTGCGAAGACGAGGCTCGTCGAAGAGTCTCCAGCTCTGAATCGGGCATTCATGGCAGATCGAGTCCGCCTCCATTGCGTCCCCGCTCGCAGGTGATTACCAAGACGAAGCCAATGTCCGCTCGGTCCCGGATTATTAGCATGGTGCGCATGAGGAAATATGAAAAGGCTTTTTCCACAGAGGAATTGGAGGCTGAGGCCCGTTTCCTGGGCAAGGCCTTGCGCTATTTGAGCTTATAATTGGATACGCGAAGTGCGTTTAGTTTTAATCTTTAGTTCCTAATATTAAGATAAATAATCAGTGTAAATTTGCTTGCAAAACATTTAATAATAAAATTGATTACCCAAAAAAATAAGATTTTATTTAATAGTTCCACAAGGTTTTTACAAAAATATTTCAGCATTTCTTACAGAAACATATGAAATTAATTTACAGAGTTACAAATCAAAAGTTATAGACCTGTTATATTCATCTCTTAAACATCATCTTGTAATCGAGCATATCAGTAATTAACAAGTAAGAAAACTCTTGTCGAGTGTGCTCCAATAAGACATATCATATGCACATGTGCATATCAGTAACTAATATGATCTGATCTTAATGAAATATTGGCAATATATTTTTTGAAGCTCAACTTTCTTCAAAAATGAATTTTTTTCACAATATTAGGATAGGTATCGAAAATCTAAAGTATGCAAAATATGTGTCTCATAGTTGAATATACATATATAATAAGTTTGATACATCTACTCGAAAAATAAAGCGTGTTGTCGACAACAAGCAAAAGGAAAAAGTGATCGATTCTCGAAAACAAGCTCTATGTGCGCGTGCTATGGGAGAATCTATATACAAAATTTCTCTAGATCTTTTAGTTGAAGAGATCGACGTGTTCATGCATACGGACACACGGACAAACGGACAGGGCTCAATCAACTCAGCTGTTGATCCTGATCAAGAATATAAATATTTTATGATTATTACCTTCATTATCACATAAACATTATATCTTGTTTACTCGTTTTCAATATGCGGCTTACGTTCTAGTCGCTAGCGGCTTTGCGAGTATGTATGTATGTGTGCACGGGGTACAGGGTATCTCCTAATGGAGCATGCTCGAATAGTTTTTTACCATACATTGAAAATAGATAAATAGGGTATAAAATTCTGAAAATATACGTAACATGCAGAAGGCGTGGCAGACGCCGAAAATTTTATATATTCTTGATCAGCATGAACAGCCAAGTCGATTTAAACCTATCTTTCTGCCTATCAATCCGAATGTATGAATGCGTCGATCTCAGCAACTACCAAATCTAGAGACTTTAAATTTTGTACGTATTTTCTTCTGTAGCACGCTTATATCGAGCTTTAATTCGATAATCGATCATTTTTTTCATAAGCTTGATCAATAATATGTTTAAGTCTTTCGAGTATTCAGGTCTAAAACTTTTGGTTTTGAAATCTCGAAATTATTGTGAAACTTAACAAAAAATGCTGAAATGTGGCAGTGTAAGAGAGACGTACTGGAACTATTAAATAAAATGTTCTGATTTTTTGGTTTATCAAGTTTATTATAAAATGTTTTGCAAACTACACTGAATATATGTATGTATGTATGTATATGTCATGATATTAGGAACTATAGTTTAAAGCTGAAGGCACGTCGAAATGTATCCAATTACAAAGTCAAATAGCGCATGGCCTTGTCCAGGAAACGCTCCTCGGCCGATTCCTGAGTGCAGGCATTGCCACGCCGGGACTTGGAAGTCATGCGATCGTACTGATGCTTGATGGTGGTGCCGAGCACATGATCGCAGCGCTTCGAGTGATCCAATGTCTCCGTTGAAGGAGTCTTCACGTATTCCCTATTGAGCAGCATGCTAATGATCCGGGAGCGAGTGGTCTTCGGCTTCGCTTTGGTAATCATCGGAGTGCGAGGAAGCGATGGAGGGGGAGTTGATCCACTATAAATACCCGATTCAGCGGAATCGGAGTCAAGTCCAGAGCTGGACACCCCAATGCATGTACAATAAGTGACGCTGCTTCCAGGCGACTGATTCGAGCTGCCATAAGCCTCGTCGTCACAAACATCATATTCGGGAATGCTCTTCGTAGACATAGGTAGGGACTCACTGATCGCATAGGGTATGCATTTGTCCTCGAAGTACAAGACCGACTCATCGATAGTATCCTCGGCGCTGGAAGTGGGACTGAGAGAACGCTCCATCTCAGCAATGTGCTCCTCCGGCAACCTTTGCCTGCGACGATTCTGTCGCCTTTGGTGGCGTTTCCGTTCGATGCGTTCAATTGTCTCCAGGCTATCCACGAAGAGGCTCAAGTCACGCCTGCTAAAATGCGATGTATCCAGGGTGTAAGAGGTGCGCATCTTACCGAAGCTGATGGGTTCATCAAAATTCACGTACTGGGTGCAAGTGTAGTTGGTGGCCATAATGCTTGATTGATTGATAACTTTCACAAATTCTTGAGAGGAACTTTGTTAGGAATGCGTATGCTTTGATTGCAGCTGTGCAACTGATGCCGATGGACAGATTTTGCGCCCTTATATAGTGGGCAGGTAGTCACTTCCACCGACCCTTCGGGGTTGACCTCTGTAAGCCACCTCATAAATGTTAATCCCTGGCTTAGTGTAAGTGGGTCAATTAACGCTACCTGTGTAAGGCATTGATTGCTATTTAATGACGGAATTTCCCAAGTAGATGACAGACCATATGTCAATGGCTAGTTTTGACCTGTGCTTTTATAGCCTTGCATTTTTTTTTTGACATTTGCATTTGACAGTTGGCACTTTTCGCAGGTCTCAATAAAACACCTGGCTAACATCTGTTTGGCAATATTTTATTAGTTAACTAAATCAATATGTTTAGTTGAAAGGCATGCACGTTGACCTTAAGTTGACAGCAGGTGTCAAAGCCTTTAAAATATATAACTATATAATTACTTGAATATTGCATATATTTCTATATACACATATGTAATGTATTTATTTAACAAAAAACGAATTGAGCCCTCAGACATATCTGCAGTTGAAGAGTTTTTTAAATGCCAAGGTCAACTATTATTAAAAGTGATAACTGTTTACATTGCTCAATAAAAAATTAAGTACAGAACCAAAATAGTTAATTTAAAAATTTGATAAGATTAAATTTTCTTATCATAGAAAAGATAGTATAATGACATATAGATAGACTATATAAAGAATTTACAATGATTTCAATGAGAACTTTGATTGTGACGCACGTTTGAATTGCGAACATGGAAGTTACATAAGACTTTAACATTTAGATAATACAAATATTATATAAGGTTATATTTGTTGTCAAGATTAGGAAAAGACGACTTGTCTGTATGTGGAACAAGGAAATATGAAGGCATCCAGGCAAGCTCTAAAATCAAATATATTATTAAAAATGCATATCTAGTAATTTTAGATTCATTACCATCACATATTAATATTAAATTTGATGAAAAAAATATATCAATTCTTCACTTTTTTAATATTTTAAGTGACAGTCCAATAAGAGATAAGTCCATATAAAAAGTATAAAAAATTAAGGGTTAATCCTCAAGATTTATACAAATGAACCCAAAGAGCTGGCGTCCCGATTTCAGGTAATAGATTACACAGAAGATAAGCTGATTCATAATCTCTGGCTTAAATAAATCCCACTTAATCCACCTAACAGGTAGGTAAAGATATTATCGTACATTAATCAGGTAATTTTTTGTATAAAAGATGAATGGAACTGAATTATTATAAATTATTGACAGTCCAACTGAATGACTTTTAGAGTCTATTAATCTCCAGCTTAAAAAAATGGGATAAATCCCACTTAATCTACCTAACAGGTAGGTAAAGATATTATCGTACATTAATCAGGTAATTTTTTTTATAAAAGATGAATGGAACTGAATTATTATAAATTATTGACAGTCAAACTGAATGACTTTTAGAGTCTATTAATCTCCAGCTTAAAAAAATCTTGAATTTTCAATTTAATCGATGTTATACTATATAAATTAGTATTCATGACTACTCAGACAGGGGCCAGAGATAAAAATGATGTAGGATGACAGGCAGAGAGCCATTTTTTTTGCACTGCACTTTGTTTTTAATTAGTTAATACACAAATCCGATTTGAAGACACAATTTATAAAGGAAATCACTTGCTTAATAAAAACATTAGAAAAGTTCACCTTAATAGTTGTGAACAAATTTAACTTGTCTCACGACCAAACTTTCTAAACTCAACAAAAGTTTAAGATATTACGAACAAAAGCAGGTTATTAAAAAAACACCAACCGCAGAGTAAAATTTGATAAAAAAAAAAATACAAAAATTTGGATGGAAGATAAATTGTGTAAAGGAAATCGAGTTGGATTTGTCTAGACGACAGACAGGGGCGCGACAAATTGAAATTAAACTCTACTTGTTGTTCTTCGTCATCAATTTTGAACGTCTGTCTGCCTTTCGCAAATCTCAGATGATTAAGTGTCTTTGTTTTGCCATTATAGCCCAAATGGCTGGCCAAAGGAAATTAAGTTTACAGCTTGCAAAATGCAACTGGCAGCTGCTCGAATCGAAGCGAGATTCATGTGAAAAGGCAGCAGTTGAAATGCACTTGAGAGATGAGAAATCTCTCAGTTGTTGGGGGCACTTTCTTATGAAGCTGTTGCCTGCTGCTGCTGCTGCTGCTCTTACTGATGCTGATGCTGATGCTGCATTAAATCCATTGAACTTTCAATTAGGCACGTAGCTGCAAAGTAATTGAAAGAGAGGCACTTAACCCATTGAAGCCGCCGCTTTAAATGAGCTGCAAATTGTTTTTCGGCCACTTAACAGCATTAATTAATTGTCTTAAATTAATGAAGTCAGATGCGATTTAAAAACTGATTTCGAGTATAAACTTACGTGACAGGCGGTTAAATAAAACGAGTTTTATATATACTTGGATGTGTGTACGTACCTGCAATAGACAGAAAGAGAAGGAAAGCAAATTAGTTAGATTGTTTTTAGAATGCATCAAATTGATGTGTTTAGCTATAGCAACTCGGACTGCACCCTACGGAAATATCAATTTACAAAAACATAAATGCCAATTGGCAAATGACAAGCCCAAGACGACAGCCAACAAGCCACAACAACAAGTGGAAGGGGTGGAGTGGAGGGGGAGAGATTTGGGTGGGGATTTAGGTCGGGTGCGGGGTTGGGTCAAAGAACAGCACGGACAGCGAAGCATTTGTCGTCGTCTTCGCTTCTGCTGGCCCTGGGGTGTGCGTTCCTCTTGTTGACGGACAGCAACAACAACAGGAACAACAACCACAATAACAAAAACAAAAACAAAAGAATAACAACAACTTTGGCGAACCACCAAAACTTCAATTGCCTCTCATTTGTTAAAGACAAAGGGTATCCACAGAGGCGTAGTACTTGGGCCTGACAAGCGGGAGTGCTTAAGCCTAACAGCCTATATATATATAAATGGGGGAGCATTATATTTGACTTTAAGAGGCGATGTGCTAGAGTATTTATATGGATAATGTTGCAGTGCACTATTTATAAGCCCTTACAAACTGATACAAAACCATTTTCTGACACTTGACAACAAGAACTGTTAGGTGTTGATTTATCTATATTATGGGTTCTTAATGTGCGATATTTCAAAGATTCCTTATAAAATTACAACTTAAAAAAAAAACGAAATAGCTTTTGAAAATAATGTTTGGATACAAAAGTTATTTGTGACTGTTTATTGTAAAATACAATATAAGACAAACCGTAGTTATAGTAAGGAACTTATAAACTTAGAGTTTAAGGAATACTATCATATATATTCACAAAATATTCGATCTCTTAACTTTCGTACTTCTATGGCAATGAAAACCTCCAGTCGAGCGACTCTTTACATGCTCTACACCATCAATTTATAAGAACTGAAGACCCCCTCCACTGTTATACGGAATATCAGAATTACAGCTCATCGGAGCTTCGCTAATAGGGTCAAAATAATAAAAGCAAAAAAGGAACGAAAACAAAAGTTGGTTGCGTGCCGATCGTCAGTCAAGCGACTCTCTATTTATAGGTCCATTGTAATAACTCCATCAGCAGCGGAAAGTGATCGTTCTTCTAGGGAAGCGGCAGAGGCCTGTGCCAGCATAAACTTCAAACAGATGTCAAGCCGGCGGTCACGTAATTATTATTAATGTGCTGCTCCCTTTCAATTGCACTTTCAATTCCTACAGACAGCATTTTCAACATTTTCAAACATTTTGAAAACTCAACCAAGCCCAGCCCACCATTTCAAAGTTTTTCCATGTGATCTCATCTAGCAAATATTCAAAGAACTATGCGTCTCTGTTTTACATTAAAAATTATTGCCACAGATTTTTTACTCTCTACTTTATTTTCGTTTTTTTCTTTCTGTAGTTTTTGTTGTTGTTTGTTATTAAGTTTTTTTAAACGAGGCGTTTATACTTGGTTCCACGGGTTGTTGAACCCTCGACCAACATGTGGGGCGGTCTTCGATTTGCCTTGCTTTGCTTTGCTTTACTTTGCGTTTTCTCTCCCAAGTGCGTTCTTTGCAAATGAATGGCGTGCTTTGATAAATGGCACATGGTACCGTAGCCGTAGCCGTAGCCGTAGTCGTAGTCGTACTCATAGCTATAGACGTACTCGCACCCCCCTCTATGTGTAGCTTCTTCTTGGTTGGTCAGCAGTCGCCATATATGGCTTTCTTTACTCAAGCGGCTGCTACGCAAATTCATTGTCACAATTTGCGTTGAATTCGACTCAAAAATGTATTCTTGTAAAGCTCCCAAGTCTGTCCATTGATAAATTGCACATGAAAAACCAACCCACAAATTGCAACAATCACAATTCCAAAAGGGGCGTTTAGCAAAAAAACAATTAAATGCTGACAGGGTTGATAAAAGTTTAAATTAATTAAGCTTTAATTGTCAACAGAATCCTACATATTATATAAAAAATATATATGAGAAGAATTTGGTTGAAAGATGTTCCCAAATTGATTCGAACACAATGCAAACAATTAAATTAATAGTTTCTGTTATTTTATAAAAAATACTAGAGAAAACAAAAATCACAGGTAAAATGTGAAATAGTTTAAGAACATTCCCAACAATGTAATAAAATATTGCTATCTCTAGAGTGAATTTATATATTTTTTACATTTGTAAATAGAGTCTTACAACAAGTAAAAATATTTTACACTATAATCATCATTCGGGGAGCTGTAAAAAATTACTTATTTAAGAACTTTACACAAAGTCTAACGAATAACTCTTTCCCAGCAAATTTCCTTTTACATATTATTGACTGAAATCGTAAATGAATAGAAAGCAGACTAATAAACATTTAATTAACATTTGTAACCATTACTTCAATTCATTATGATCTCATAGAGGGGTGCAAATAAAAATTCCAAAGTGCATGGAATATTAAAATATATATATTATATTATATAGTTTATTCGGTGTTCGACAGAATTACATTATAATCCGAGATTTGCAAGCGTGGGGGCCTCAATTAAGTCACATCTAGCCAAATTTAATAAGCTTTAAATTGGACTTAATTATGCAGCGGTTAAAGCAAATATCTAACGCTTGTCTATCGCCTGTTTATGCAAGCGCGGCATTTGCCACAGAATTTCATTTCGAATCGCGGGCAGAAAAGCAAAAAGTAAAAAGCGAAGCTCGCAACACAAATGAAAATGAATTAAGTTACGCAAATGCAATTTGGCTTTTGTTTAATTAAATTTTTGTATGGTTTTTGTAGTTTGGCAACCGGCCAACACTTAACTTTAAAAACAATGAAAATGTAAACTAAAGCGAATCGCTGCTAGCAGGCAGTTCAAAAATGCGAGGCATGCGGCAGCTTTGAATGCCACAGAGGATGGGTATAAGGCTCACTCGGTCAGTGGGAGTTCGTAGCACCTTAGCATTTCCCTCTAGTGAAAATTGTAAATAGTAGTATTTAGGATATGCAAAGAGACACAAAAACTGGGCCGCCAATTGTGGCTGAGTCAGCGACAATGTGGAGGTGAAAAGTGCGTTTTGCATAATTTTTGTGGCAACTTGAGCAATTGAATTTAATTGCCTAAGCATGGGCGTTAATCAAGCTAATTGCTGACATCAGCTTAGCAAACGTCTCCAGCTGTACAAATAGAATCGAGGGCGGGTTAAGAAATTTACCATTATCTTCTTATATATAAATATACATATGTATACTCGATATATAAGAATCAAAGGAAATCTATAAGATAACAAAATAATTTACTACATGTTTTTTTTTTTTGGTTAATTGTATTATTTATAAAAATATTTATATTAAATATATAATGTTAGATAAAATGTGTTAATAATTTATTTTAAATTAATTTATTTATTGGAATTCCTATATCGTAATACTAAGTAAGATATGCATTATAAAAAGGCAATTTGTACATTTCATGTGCTTCAAAATATATTATTTCAAAATTAATTATGAGATTATATTGCATTTCAAAATATATATATAATATCCATTTAAGCGACCCGTTCACAAGTGTTCGCATATCAGAAGGCAAGAGCGTTGCGTAAGTGTGACTCAGAGATATATCACATAACGCCGCAGACGCGACTGGAATTTCAATAAACGGGTTCTATTACGCAAAGCACAACAACTCGGAAATTATACAAAATACAACTGAGCACTACTAAACGATCGACACCGAAAAAGTTGTTTACAAATCCAGCCAAAGAACAACATCGACATTTGCAAATGCTAAGCGTTTTATTAATAAATGTGCAATAATCTCGATTTTTTTTTTTTTTTATAAAATTGGCATTTTTATATGAACTATGCAAACTTCGTAGCTTTCAATTGCACGCGCACAAATAATTGATTGTCATCAATCATGCAGATAGAGCAAAACGTGTGGGCGGAACAAAGTTGGAGGGGGGGAGGGTGCGGGAAGGTGTTACTGGTTCACTTTACTGACGAAATATTTGTATGTTTAACCTTAAAGCCATTACTGTCAGCTTTTATATCTATTATACCCAGCAACCTTGAAAATGGGTAAGAGAGTATATTAATTATGAGTATAACAGGATGGGCAAGTCTTAGACGATATAAATAACTATATTATAGCTATATATACATATATATATATATAAACTTAATTTTCTTGGTATAATTCATAAAGTGATGGAATCTTTAGAACACGAATCTAGTCAAAAGATTTTGAGGGTATCTCTCAGTCGTTCACAGTCGACTCAACACATTTGGGAACAGACAGTTCCGCAGTCCGAACACCTTAATTTGTCCAGCAATGCGATACCATGCGATGATAAACGATATATATTTGTACCATGACATATGCCAGAGCAGAGGCGCAGGCAAATCAATGTGAATTAACTCGGACATGGCGTGTTATTTGGAGAACGGATGTATCTCTTGATTTGCGCACACACAAGCCAGACAGATATCTATATATATATTGTGTTTATATATAAATATACATAGCATTTTGAAAGCAATTGGAAGCAGCGGCTGTGGAAACCAGTTTCGGATAGACATTGGGTCAACACTGCGTATGCGTAATGTGAACTAAGTAACTAAATAAAACTTATTGCAAATGTAGGGCAACAATCATCAAGTGACGAGGTCAGCGACAGAGTCTGTGCAATACTTAAGACTGATTGTTTTTATTGATTGTTAGATAACTGACGATAGTGTGGATTATCAAGTGCTATATAAAGCAAACCTTCAGATATATAGAAACATAATATATGATTAAATGCAACAGCTTGAACTTGGAAATACTTTTAGTAAGATAAAATAATATAGATTTAATAACTATTTAAAAGAATTTGTACTAAAATGTTATGAAATTGCATTTCATATGAATCACTTAAATATATATATATTCGTAATTACACTACGAAAATATTAATTACACACTAATCACTCTCATAATCTTGCCTCTAAATACCTTTGCTATTCACAAAAATGAATGAAAATTTTTATAAATGATCATAAAGTCACGTAAAACAAACAATTAATAAAAACTTAATAACAAAAAAAAAAAACAGTTCTCTAGAGTTGAGTAAAACCCGGAAATTCTCGAGAACAAAGTGAAAAATCATGTTTAGTTTTAGCTCTTATCTAACTCGATTTGCTTGCAACATTGGGAGATATTAGCATGTACCCTACTTAAATATACAAATGTAGATTTTATCTTTCCAATCAACCACCGAATGAAAGACACGCTCAGCAAACTCACCTGAACCCCATTTTGGTTGAATCTAAAATTCAACCCTTTATGAAGCATTATTCCAGCAACAATTCGAAAGGAAACTATGCCCGAGTGGAGCGAGGAAAAGCCGGCCGGCTACACAGGTCACGGAGCACACTCGGAACACCTGAGTGACCAGCAGCAGCAACACACACCTGACCACAAAGCGAAGGTGTTGCTGCATTGGTAACTGTGGTCAAGCCACCTGGAGGTCAATGACACACACCGGTGGGGGTAGGGGGTCAGGAATGTTTACTTGATGGATTGACAAACTGTTGCCCTGGCAGACTAACAAAAAGTTTTTTATTTGCCACCCGTTGCTATTGATTGAGGCACGGCAACAACCCTGAAACCCCGAAACCCTGAACCCCGTAGAAATCAGGAGCTGCAAAAAAAGAAGAAAACTTAACCCCTTGCCAAGCTTTCGGCGAAGGTTTCGTGACTGGCAGAACCGGAAACGGATGTGGGCGACAAAATTGTTTAAAGTGCATCAAATACCATTACTACCATGTGCCTAACTAAGCGATGCCCTGTAATCAGTTAAAGCAGTAGCCAACAGGTGATCTTTGGTCTACTAAATATACAAGCAAAGGGGAGATTTAAAAGGGTAGATGTATATAACTAAATTTTACATGCGGATAAAATGTTAATGGATGAATGTCTTCTTCTTGTTACTTGTTGAACATACTTTAAATTTGCTTTGTCTTCATCTTTTCTAGTTTCATTGAGAGATCTACCAGGCACTTAAATAGTTGACAACAAGTTAATTTTTTGCTTCTCTCTATTGGTTTATAGAACCGAAGCCAACATATAATGAAATTGACGTGAATTTTCAGTCAAATTTGTAAAAATGTAACAAGATTTTAATATGATGCCAGATACTTTAAATATTAATAATTTAACAAGAGGATTACAGGTTTACCAGTCACTTGAAATAGTTGACAGCAGGTTAGTTGATAGCAAGTTTTTCTTCGTTTTTATGATTTATCGTACTAAAGCTGATATCTTATTAAGCTATTGTCAACTTATAGACAAAATTTAAACTATTTCACAAGAGATTATAAAATTATGAAGATATTTTACTTTATTTTCACTTAAAGTTGTGTTTAACATTCCAAGCTTCAATTCCTCTTGTTAATATTTACCACTGTGCTTAGCTAACTAAACCCTATTTTTTGGCCTAGGGTAAATCAAGTTCTGACTATAATTATGAGCAGTTAGCTAACGTACATGCGGTCCATAACTGCAACATTTTATGCTTCCTGTTGATTGCAATTAGGCGGACACGTCATGTAATTATGACATGGGCAAAAAGAACGCAAATTATGGGATGAAAATACAGACAGACAGACAATTGACTGTCTGACTGGCAGTCTGTCTGACTCTGTCAGTCTGTCTGTCAGTCTGTCTGCCTGTCCGTGTGAAGTGGCATTCGAGTCAAAGGGCCATTGTCATGCCAATCTCTACTGGCTTGATGACAGTCAAACACATTTTTCCCCTGCTTTGATTATAGCCCGGGCCGGTAATAGAAGTGGCCAAATAGAACGGTAATCAAATGAGGGCCCACAAATGGCAACCAATTTGGACTGCTACCAGCTTTGGAGTTGTGGCAGCAATTCAAACTGTAAACCTGGACAAAAGCCGCACGTGCCACGCATTTATCAAATGCATTTCACGCTACGTTGAAGTTCATCTAAAAGCTGATATGCGTTCCTCCTCGGTAAATGGACGACCCTGACTATCTAAAAATTATGCACACACACACACCACACAAATACTCACACCCACAGACACATGTGTACAAATAATTTACATTTTATTTTAGTTCAGCTGTGGTGCGCCACTGATCCCCCCTTCCCGAGGAGCAGCTGTAATCGCATAGAGTGCGCCACATAAACTGACCTTTTAGCAACTCTTAAGGGGATGAATGGAGGGGGGGGGGGGGGTAGAATCCAAGAGGTGCGGGCGGTACGAATGAAGGAAAGCAAGCAAATGTCATTTCCATTTGCATGTGGCACTGAAAATAAACCCCGAAGGAAATGCTGGCAATGTATGTGGAATTTGTATGCGTGGAGTGAGGAGAGAACGAGCATATGCGACGCTGTATACCCTAAGCTGATGATCGAAGGGCATGTTACTGAGACGGAATGAGAAAAAAACACGATGAGGAACTTAAGACAGCGATTAATCTATTGAGATTGAGATTGGAATTAAAGATTATATTACATTTATTCATTATATATATTATATATTTATTTATTTATTTTTCTGTATATATATATATATATATATATATATTAGAATATAAATTTAAATAGTCTTTCATTTGTTTTACTCTCAGAAATATCTTAAAGGTCAAAGACCTGTCTTCTCAGTAGAACACGTCAAATGTTTTTTTCCAGCTATTTTGATGGATCGTCTGTCACCCATTTGGCACTTTTTGACAACTCTTCAAGCAAACGCACTGAGGGAGCAGAAATACCCCTTGGCAATAGAATAGGGCAACAAAATGCGAAATGACAAAAATGAAATGCGAAGCATATAGCTTATAGAAGAAGGTAGAACTATGGTTATGCACGCTTGCATACATTTTACATAACTCAACAGATCTCTACATTTCTCTCTCTCTCTCTATCTCTTGCATTTTATTTCATTCTCATTTTCTCTGAACATATGGCAACGAGAGCAGAAGGTAAACAAAAGTGCCGTTAAAGATGCGGCACATTAAAATGTGATTTATATGACAAAAATATTCCAACAACTATTTTTGGAATGCAATCGAGTTGAGAAACTCACAGAGAGAAACAGCGGCGGAAAAGGAAGTGCGCGTTATTTGTTTGCTCCGATGTTGTTGTTGCTGTTGTTGTTGTTGGTATTGTCAGTTTTTCCTTCTGCTGTTGCTGTTTTTGTTGTTGTTGTAGTTGTTGTGTTATTTTTGGAGGGTGTCCGATTTGAACTATGCGCTGCCTTCTGTTCGAAGGCAGGTGTGTTTTATTTATTCTGTGGGGCAGGGGTAAGCGGCAGCTGACACTATTGTCTTGTGCGTGTGTGTGCGTGTGTTTTCCAATCAGCATTGGGCACAGTTTTGTTAGCCTTGAACGTTGGCTGTGTTAACTTAATTTGCTTGCCAATGGCCCACACAACAACAAGCCAGTCACCGTTGCCGTCTTGTTAACCCAGTTCGAAGCTTGTTTTTGCCAAAGCCAAATTCAAATGTGCCGCCAAGGTGCAGGCTTTTGGCCGCCAACAACCAGCCACGATTCCAACTGTAAAATTTCTGTCTGCAAATTCTATGCGGGGGCTTGAAAACTACTTTGGCAGTAAATCAAAAAAAATATATATCGAATACAAAAAGAAGTTGATGGATAAGAGCAAAAGATGCTGCAAATTCTTTTGAAGTATCCACTTGTTTAACTGTGCTACTGTTTATGCAGAGCATTCATCTTGGCCACATGGTTCATGGACCCCTGTAGAACAATAAACAATGCTGATTTTCAAAATGAACAATCCATGAATAATCATCTCATCGTTTTTCAAGTATTTTTGTTTGCATTCTAGAAGAATAACTGTTGAAGAACTAAGGAATTCTGTCTTGAGAATGTTTGTGGGTACTTAAACACATTGTTTAATCAAGTACTATTCATATATGTGTATTCATAAACTGTTATACAAACTGTTATACAAACTGTTATACTGTCAATCTATATGTTATAGTGAAGTTTATCTCATAACTTATTTTATTATTATTATCTGTAGTAGAAACATGGTGTTCTATTAAGTGTTATACAAACTGTTAGACGAGCCAAGTAATCAGTTACTATTTATTGTCATTCTATTTAATTGATATTTTAACTGTTATACACAACAATACTGCTTCTCAAATGTGTTATAGATTGTTATTTTCAATCATTACTAAACCATTATAAAATGTTATAAAAACTATTATTCAAAAGCAAAATTTGATATGGAATTAAAAATTTCTGTACGTGACTGTTTAATATTAATTTGCATTGCATTTTTCTTGACTATCGATCCAATTTCTCAATTCTGTTATACAATATCTCTGTCAGTCAGCAATTAAAGTCGATTCCTCACGTTCAGAGCTAAATGGAGCACAACTAAAGGCTCGCTACGACTGAATCTAATCCGAATCCCATTTCTATCTTTGTTTTATTTTTACTCTGCTGACTCTTTAGACCTCTTTAAAGGCCACTAGACGTACGCATCCTCTGCTTTCAACTTGGGACTGGGCTTCTTCTTATTCCCATTCAGCGAGGGACATAATAAAGTCCTTTAACCTTTTGCTCGAGTTTTGCCAGCATTTTATTCTGTGCAGGGAGTTTCCTTTGAATTTATGCAACTGCAACTTCCGCATATCTTGACGGGCTTTCGTGCTTAGCTTGGGCCACTTCAAGTTAACGGTTTCCCCGCTTTAAAGGGTTTTCTCTACAAGAGTATTAAATTTAAACTTAATGCAAGTGGAAATAATTTACTTTAACTCGTTAAACTTTTTAATTAAAGAGATCCAAAGATGATGCGCGATCCTTTTTCTGTTTTATAAATCATATATGTATGTTAATGTATATATGTGACAGACATTGGAATGTTGTTGTCGACAACTCATAAATTAATCAGCATTTATGACAAACTTGATTCTTGGGGGTCCTATGGAATATAAATATATGTAGATTAGTTAGCAACAACAACAACAAATGTGAATCATTTCTCAGTTCTTTGTCAGTTGTCTTTTACAGCTGGTCCATACACGATAATTTATCATAATACTTTATTATAGACAAACGCCTAAAAATAAAAAAAAATAAAAATATAAAAAAAAAAAACATATGTAGAGCAAGATACGAGCCGATTTTCCACTTGGCGTTTGTAAAAATTTGTCTATAAACAAAAACAAGCTGCAACCAGCTTAAAATTAAGGCATACACAAAACTCGAAAATGAAACATATAATTATTTATATTTTTTCATCTCTCTTTTTCTATTTTTTTTCTTTCTGTTGTGTTCAGATTTTATGGCATGTGCAAAATGTTTTTCACATTTGGGAGGGGCAATTATTTTTAGATTGCAAGTTCATTTCACAGAATACGTTGGAAATTATATTATTATTACTTTTCAGCTACTCTACTTAGCCGCAAAAATTAACACATCGTGAAAAGTTGCAATAAGCAGCAAAAAAATATATTGTTGAGGGATAAAAATAAAGGCAAGTACTAAAAGACAGGTGTAAATGTATATATGTGTATATATATATGAGTAATGTATCTGAATAAGTAAAGTTTAATGCTTCAAATCCTGTTGTCAGTTTTTAATATTCAAGCAACAAAAGGGAGAAAATGGAAAAGCGGTTTTGCCACTGTCAACTCACGAAAGAGCAAACCGAGCAACGCCGGGTACCTTCTACTAGAATACATATATATGTGAAAGTAATCGGCATAACGTGTCAGCTGACTTGTGATTGAAAGTGGATCACTTTAAAAGCCAAGTCGTAAATCGATCTCACATTTAGCATATATACATGATACATATATATGTATATGCTTGTATCTAGAATCTTTTTTAAGCCAAATAAGTAAATATTTGAGTGTTATTTGCAGCAATATTTGCATATTTGCCTCAGATTTATGAACACCATTTGAGGTGCGAATGGAATGGCCAAAAGCAAAGCAAACATAGATAAAGCTCAGCAAAAATTTTGGTAATAAAATAGAAAATTAAGTGTTTGATGTTTGTGCCAAATAAAAGTGCAATATACTATAAGAAACTAGTCTGGAAAACAATTTAATTTGTTTTGAAATAATTAAAATATAAAATATACATACATACATATATGTAAATTATTGTATATTAAATAAAAAGTTATTTTTGAAGTATTTTTTATTTTTCTAAATATCTAAAAGCTATATTTAATTAGTTTGATTATTAATTGACTATTTAGAGGTCTTCAGAGGGTTTCACATTGTATATGGAATTACATAACTGTAATTAATGAAGATTTATGAACCTTGCCCAATTGAATTACCGCTCGACGTGATAGTAATTAAAATAAAAGACTCATCAATTAGCTGAAATATAGTTTCAACAATTGTTGTTTAGGCTCGGTTGCACCCAAGGAAATGCCCACACATCGAAGCAGAGGAAAAGTGCCCACACGTTTCCCATACAACAAAAAACAACAACAACAGCAACGAATTTAATCCCGTTTATCAATTGAGGTGCAAAAAAATGAAAAACTTTTGTTTATCTGTTCTTTGAGTTTCTCAATTTCAAGTGTTTACGCAAAAACTGAAAATTACACGCTGCGAAAACAGAAAACAGAAAAAAGAAGAATAAATAATGGAAACTTAATTGAAAGCGTGTGAAAAATAAATTGTAGCCCCGCAAGTGGCAAACAAAACTTTTCAAGATGAACAAATAAACTCAAATTAATTAAAATTTCCTGCCTGATGCGCACTTTCGCCATGGGCGTGCACACTGTGTGGGAAGCCACTGTAGCTCGCCGTCGCCGTCGCTCAAGGCAAACAAAATGCCGTTTTTTATTTGAATAAATTACAACGTCTATGAGACAATAAATAAATGCTTAAGCCATGAGCTCAGCTTAGCTACATATAAATAAATAAATACATATACATATGTACAAATGTATATATTAAAGCATTTCAATTACTTGACAATGTTTTCTGCAATTTCTGAGTTGTCGACTATTTAAAAGAAAGCGGTTTATTTCATTTTCTGCAAATATTTCAAATGGACTTTTTCCGCAGATATGACAAAAACAGCAAGTTGCATTTTTTTGCTACTTTTGTCGTGTTTGTTTTGACATTTTAGGCAAAAGGTGAGAGCGAGATGGCTGCTAATGATAGACGTACATTCACTGAAGCAATACGAAGTGCAGCAAATATGGCAAGCAAAAACAAAAAACTACCGCAAATGTGAGCATAGATAAGCCTACGTCGATATGGGCAAAAGAAACAGGTAGAAAAAAACACAAAAATCAAGAAGCAACAGCTGGCAGCAGGAAGAGAGCGCTATTAAGAGTTTAGAGATAACACTACTAGCACAAAGAGAACCAGCGAGAGCTTTAAGCAACATTGCTATAACAGTACAGCAACATTCCCTAAATAAATTTTCGACGAACAGATTATGTAATAAGAAACGTACAGGCTTATAACGCTACTGAGCTGCACAACTTACATGTGCGCTGCAGCATCGATCACCCCACATAAAGAGAGCGGCTATGTTATTACAGCGGCTGTAAGTAACATACACTTACCGAATTAAAGAGAGGTGACTGTAAGAGCACGAACACAACACTGCGCGCTCTGTTTGGCAGGCAGCCAAGCACCTTGTGCGATGTTTTTTATGTGAGTGCTCATTGTTTTTACCTTCGCCTTTGCCTTCAATATTTGCTAAGCGCCGAATGAGAATGTTAACAACAAATATTTGATGAAAACAAAATCTAAAAATTGAAAGCCCGCTGGGCTTTGAGTATTTAATAATTTGCTGCGTATATTAATGGTAGGGGCTGGAGGAGGGGGTAGTAGTTCATATGTTTGTGCTCTTGTAGTTTCTTTAATATATATTTTAGTTTGTTTTATCAGCCGACAAGAAAATACACGCGTAGATAAGCAAATATATACAAAAAGAAGTACAGGGGAAGCAAAGGTAATGAAGTAGAACAGTGACCAGAAATATATATGTACATGTATGTACATATATAAATCTGGCACGCTTTTCTTTTTCTTGGATTAACAAAAGAGTTTTTACAACTACTCTCGAGTCTTATCTAGAATTTGTTTACACTACAAGGGAATGATAATAAATACTGTTTAATTAGGTTTTTTATTATTTGTTTGCTTTGGTGCAACATAACTTTTATGCTATGCTTTCTTTTTCGTGTAATTATTTTTCATTATTATTCCACATGACAATCGCAACAACAACAACAAGTGCGGAGCACAGACGAAAATTCGGCTAAATTTTAGCGGAAACCGAGGCGAAAGTTTTTTGAAATAGTCAAAACGTGGGAGTAGAAAAGAAGTAGAAGAAAAGAAGCCAAAAAAGGGCGCAGTTTGAAATCAATCACAAAAAACTGACATAATAAAAATTAATCAAAACGCCAAATAAAAACTACTCAATGCATTAAAAACCTTAACTCATATACTTAAAGTCTTCTTTCCATCTACAGGCATGTTACAATATTTTTCCCAGCACTGTATACAGTCATTCCCGCATGTGTGTATACATATAGAAAAACTTATAAACATTTCGAAACTCATCTGATTTGTATCAACGATTTGCTTACTGCATTCTTTCTTATTTAGCGTAGGATATTGACTCATCTAAAGAATTATTTAAAATGTATTCTATTTATATAAGTGATCCAACTTAAGTCTGAAAAATATTGCGAATCTACAAAATTTGGAAAACATTGACTGCGCAGAAATAGAATATTATAATGATATAATAAAACATGTTTAACTATGTATGTATATGCTGGCTTCATATACTAAAACTTATTTTTTCTTGACGTAATGTTATTATAGATTCATAATCTTTATGAAATCATTACAAGCAAAATTGCTTAAAATTTCAATCATGATTTCTTATCATAACCCCAAATGGCGAATTCCGTTGACTATATACAAATACTCTTAACAGTGGCGTCTCCAATAAAGTTCTTGCTGCTTAGCAAAATTCATGACTAGACTTTAAGTAATGACAGTGGTGTCCAGAAAAGCAAACGCACTGTAAAGCATTAACAGAGGCGTCACAAATAAAGTAGAACAGCAAAAAAAGGCACCCAAAATAAATAAAATAACGTGGCAAAAAAAAAAACAAATTGTTCAACAAATCTCATCAGTAGATGAAGTAAAATAACAGTGCAAACTTTTAGGTCAGCAATTTGGATTTTTTTATTTTGCGGCAGATCCAAGACAAACAACAACTTGATTAACATAATGAGAAAAAAAAACTTGTGTTGACCAAATCGTAACAAGGCCAAAAGGGGGCGTGTTCGTAGTGGCGGCACTTCATTACACAAATTATATAACCTAAGGTCAAGTGGTCATTGTCTCGGATGAAGATGACATTAAATTGCTCGTAATTTGTAGGGGAGCTATAAAAACGCGGCTGCTGAGGAAATTAAGAGAAAATTCGAGGCGAGAAAAACTCAACAATAGCAACAACGCAGGCAAGGGCATTGATTTATGAGTGAAACCCAAGGATTATAAAGGGGAGACACATACACATGTATATAATATACTTAAATATTTAATAAATCATAATGCGGCAAAAAATCTCATCTTAAGGCGTTTCACAGGCGTTTTTAAACGCGTCCATGGGCCAAAGCCGATTAGTGAACGAATTGGTGGTGAAAAGGATACGAATAATGTAAATGTTAATGCGGCACGCATTAAAGAGACTGTTGAAGAGTGTTAGAAGTAGGCGGAGTGGGCAGGCGAAAAGCGCACCAAAGCGAGCGCGTGAAAGGAAACAACATGAAATGACACACAAAAAGCACAGTTCTGTCTGTTACGCGCGAGTGATTTAGGCAGGTAACAGAAAGGGATGGTGCAAAAATGGGAGTGTCACGAGCGCCAAATAGGGGAGAAGTGTAACTGCCGAAATCAATTAACAGGCATAAGGAAGATCAAAGCTGCGCTCGAGTGGAACTAGAACTAGAGCGAACAAGCAAGCGAGAGAGAACAAAAGCACAGTTGCTGAGAGCGAAATGAATGGAAATCACGTCGTATGCATAATTTGCACATATAGTGAAAATAATAATACGAAAACGCAAAGAAAGAAACTGTAATGTTAATATGGGAATAGGCAAACTGCAAACAAGGAGAGCGTGTAACAACGAAGCTGGAATGCCCTTTAAATATTTGAAGGCAATTTCTTTTGAATGAATAGGAATATTAAAATATACTTCAAGTAAATTATATTTTATACAAAGGAAAAATATTTTAAGCAATAAATATTTTATAATATACTTGTTCAAAGTCCAACTGTTTCTCACAGCGAATTGGCCCTGCTTTTGGCACACAATACAGGAGAGCGGCTCATCCCATAAAAGGGTGGTTGATGACGTTGCCCGAGACAAAAGCCATAAAAACTATGTGTTAGTAGTTTCTGCCAACCAACAAACCAAAATGGGTGCCAGGGACAGTCCAACAAGAGAAAGGGAAAGATGGGGAGACAGGGGGAGCGTATGTACAGTGAAAGCTTTATGGAGCGAACAATCATGATTTAAAACTATTGAGATTGTCTGAGATGCTTTAAAGAGATGTGAAAGAAGACACAAAAACATAAACGAAAAACATAAATTCTTATACATTATTCGTTATTTTTTCCAGGCTTATTTTCTGCAACTTATAGATTATGGAAATGAGTTCCTTTTCGTTATATGGAGTCTTCACTATGCGCGCTGTGTTTTGTTAACAAACGGAAATTCTCGGTACTCACCAAAACATTCTTTTGATTCTCTTTGTCCAGGAGAAATTCCATACTTTTGTGTGGACGACGCACTGAAGCGATTTGCACGCCGCTCGCCTGTGTTGACGGCTTAATGCGTTGATTATCCCCGTCTACATCATCATCATCATCATCATCGTCATCACGGTTGTCGTAGGCGGCGCTGGTGACATTCAGACGCTTGACCAGGTAGCGCTTGTGCAGCGGATTGCAGGTGATGTCCATCAGGGAGCGCGTTTTGCCCGTGATAACGGTTTCGTGTGTGTCCAAATTGGTCTCGATGAGGCCCATTTTGCCGGTTGCATCGCTCTTGTCCAGCATCGGCGACACGGCCACCGGCACGGCTGTCACCATGGTCAGGGGACGCATTGGCAAGCCGGCGCCCAGCTGATTGAACATTTGCGTCTTTTGTGCGACGGAGGCGCGCGATGGCGATTCGGTTGCCCGCGCCATTTCCGTTTCCGCTGCCGTTGCCGTTAGCGACATTTCGTGTCGCTGGCCCGCTGTCAACTGATTGGCAAATGCCGCATACTGTTCCCTTTCGGCGGCCAAGAGAGCATCGCTGGCATTGGCATCACTACTCGAGCCATGGGCACCACTGGCCACGTACGGCGCATGCGTTTGCCGCGGCGGCAGCTTTGGCAACGGGGGTTTCCCTGTCACCAGCTTCTGCAGTGTCGACGTCTTCGCCTGCTCCATTTCCGCCATTGTTGTTGTTGTTGCTGATGGAGCAGTTCCTGCCGTTGTGTTCCGGCTGTGGACGCTGGCGGTGCTCGCCTCGGAGGCGTTGCTGTCATCGAGTGTGCTGCGCGGCGGCTTCAACGGTATGTGTATGAAATCCTGACTCTTGCCGTTACTTTGCGGCGTCTGCTTGAGGCTCGGCTGCTTATTCGGCTGTTGTTGTTGTTGTTGCTGCTGCTGTTTTTTCTTATTGCGGCGCAGCGAGAAACGCAGGCCGTGAGCAAAGCGCGACAGGAAGCTCTTCGAGCTGGGATGCTTCTCATCGGTCTTGTTGCCGCGCTGCTTCAGGGGGGACAGCTCATTGTTGTTGGCGCTGCTGGCGACGTGCTGCGTCGATGTGGGGACAGATTTGGACATGTTGTCGTCTGAGTCGTAGCGCTGCAGCAGCTGCTGCGAGGCGTAGAGTATGTGGTGTGCGCGATTTGTGGGCGGTTCGCTGAGAATGGGCAAATGCAGGCTTAGGGGGCGTGTGGGTAACGGTACTGGCGTAACTGGTTTAACGATCGCGCACGATGAGCTCGCGACGACGCGTGTTTCAAGACTGACAGCAGCGGCGGCAGCAGCACCGCTTGAAACGGGCTGTGGCGATGTTTGCTGTTTCGTTTCCATGCTGGCGGCGATGTTTTCATTGTTTTCATCGCTCTCATTGTTTTGGTCTTCGATCAAGCTCTCGCGCTCACATTCGCCATCACCGCCGCCACTCTCTGGCGCTCTTTGCGGTTGTTGCTGCTCTTGCTGCGTTGCTCTTAGCTGCTGCTCTTCGTTGTAGCGCGCCGCTATGTTCTCGTTCTCTTTGGTGTTAAATATAACAGTCGCGTCGTTGTTATCCAACAGCTCCTCCTCGCCCTCATCAACATCGCGCTCCTCATCGCTGCTCGTCTGCTCGTGCTCCTCCTGCGGCTCCTCCGACGACTGCTCCTGCCAGCAATATTTGCTCACCACCGGACAAAAACTCACCTCCTTGCTGAACGAGTTACGTGATCCCGCCGGCAGAAGTATGCCCAACGGCTTCGGCTGCGTCGGCGTCTGCGGCAGCTGGTGCATCGAGTTGTGGGCGCTGCTCACATATATATCGTCCTCCGGCTCCTGGCCGCCATCGTAGGCCGACAGATTCGGCGTGCTGCTAACCAAGTTGCGCTGCTTGGCGGCGGCGCTTTGGAAGCGTCGCTTGGGCAGCGCTCGCGTTGGCGCCGTTGGATTCCTGCTGGCGTTCAGCTTGGCGCCGGGCAGCTCGAAGTTGCACTGCTCCAGCGACTGGGCGTAGGAGGTGCGCAAGTTGGTCGGATCCTGGTCGAAGGTCTTGCCAAAGCTGCTGAAGCTGATCACCGTGGCAGCGGGCAGGGGATTCGGAGTAGGATTTGGCTGAGGATCAGCCTGGAGAGCATCCCGCTCCGTTGGGACGCGCTTCTGGCGCGCCGGCGGCTTGCGTATGGTCAGCTGCACGTGCTGCACCTGGGGCGGGGCGTCCAACACATCCTGCAGCGCCTGCTCCTGGTCGACCGTCTTGTCGTTCAATATGGACGCATTCTTGTCGTAGATCTGACTCAGTTCGTCCAGCAAAAAGTTGCCCTTGCATATGATCTGGTCGTAATCCTCGCCAGAAACGATGCGCTTGCGTCTCTCCATGTCCAACGAGCTGCGCTTGCAGTTCTCGCTGCGATCCGTATAGTCGAGTAGCGTTAGATTCTGATAGCTGGCATTCAGGTAACCAGCACCTGTGCTCGCGCCCGCGCCCGCACCCGCACCCGCCACCGATCCAGCCGATCCGCTGAAGCCGCAGCGATCGTTCCAGCTGCAGCTGCGGCGTATGCGCGGCAAGCTGCTGCAGTCGAAGTTATCCAAATCCTCGCTAGAGCTGTGCTCGTCGCTGCTCTGGCTCTGGCAATTCCTTTGCTGCTGCTGCTGCTGCTGCTGCTGACGACGTGTGCGTCGCCGTCTGCCCAGCTGCTGCAGCTCGTTGGGCACGGAGGCGGAAGCGGAGGCTGTGGCTGTGGCTGCTGTTCGTGCCAGCACAGGCGAGCACTCGGCGGAAGAGGAGGAGCTGCTGCTGCTGCTGCTGGTGTTGTTGCTTTTGTTGTTGGCCAGCACGTAGCTGTTGTTGTCCGTTAGAAATTTGGGCGACGAACCTCGCGGCTCGCGTATGTCGGGCAAACTGTTCCGCAGCCAAGTGAACGAGGCGGCGGACGATGTCGACGACGTCGCCGATGCCGCCGATCCGCTTGGCGATGGCGATGGCGATGGCGATGTCGATGGCGAGCGCGCGTCTCTCTCACTGCTATTTATAGACGCTGTCGGAGAGCCAAGAGACGACGTGGACGCCGACTGCGTCTCGTCTGTCTGCTGCTCTATTTTCGTCTGACACAAATCATTGGAGTTTTTGGAATGTGCGCCTGTTCCCTCCGCCGCTGCTCCCCCCAGTCCTCCCCCCAATCCTCCGCCTCCTGCTGCTGCTGCTGCTGCTGCTGCTGCTGCCGCATCATGCTCCAGCAGCTCCTCCTCCTCCTCGCAGAGTTTGTCGAAATTCTTTGGTATGCTCTTGGATTTGGCGCGTCGCAATGTGCTCGGCTCACAGTAGCCCGAATCCTCAGACAAATTCTCCGCCGAATTGAGTGGCAAGCGACGCCCCCCGCCAGCGTCCTGCTTCCCGGGACAGGCGCTGAGCATGCTGTGGCCGCTGCTGTCGCTGCTGGACGTGCTGCTCGACTCCGAGTCCGACTTCAGCTCCGCCTGATGCAGACTCTTGCAGGCGCCGAACAGATCCCGCTGCTGCTCCTCGATGTCCAGCTTGTTCAGCTCATAGTACGTCTGATGCAGTCGTCCATCGCTCGACTCGTACCGCTTCAGCAGGGATGTGGCCGATCCTCGCCTGCTGTCCGGATTGCTGTGACTGCCGCCGCTGGCGCCGCTGGCCAATGTGTCGCAGCTGAGCAGCGAGGGCGAACTGTTGCCCAGGCTCTGCATGCTCTGGTGCTGCTCCTGGAGGGTCAGCTGCCGCTCCAGCGACTCGAACTGCACCAGCGAGGAGCTGCGCGACAGCGAGTTGTACGAATCGTTGTCCGAGTAGAAGTCCTCAAAGTTGCCGCCGCGCCGGCAGCTGCCCGTGCTGTTCCTCTGGCCCTGGCTGCCGTAGCTGTCCCTCGCGCACGCCTCCAGCGCCAGGAAGCGCTCCAGACTGTTGTGCGTCTCCGCGTCGTAGCGCGGCGGCGGCGGACGACGCATCTGCACCACATCCTCCAGACTGTGCGGCTGTTGCAGTTGCAGTTGCAGTTGCACTTGCTGCAGCTCCTCCTGCGAGCGTCGCGCGCGCTTTGGCGGGCAGGCAAAGTCCCGTTCCGACATTGCGTCGATATCTGTCGCAATTGGAATACCGTTCAGTTATAGATACATAATGTATGTGTGTGTGTGTCGCACTCACCCTTGTTAATTTCGACCCTTATGACCGAACCCGTCTCCGATTCGGCGGAACTCCAGAAGCCGCCGCAGCTGCTCCGCTGGTCGTAGCCATTCCAGCTGTTTTGCGCGTGCTCCTCATCCTCGGAGGTCTCCTCCAGGATGGGCTCCAGCATTTGCCGCGAGCTGGACAGGTAAATGCCATCTGGAAGAGTCCAAAGTTTTGAATAATTAGTACAAATTGGTACAATATTTGAAGATTAATTACATTATAATCATTACTATAATTATTATTATTATTATTATTATTATTATTATCATTATTATTATTATTATTATTATTATTATTATTATTATTTTTATTATTATTATTATTATTATTATGATTATCATTATTATTATTATTATTATTATTAATATCATTATTATTATCATTATTATTATTATTTTTATTATTATTATTATTATTATTACTTTTACTATTATTAGTATTATAAGCATTACATTGTCTATCAGCATCATCATCATCATGTTCATTATCATTATTGTTATCGTTTTTAATTTGCTAAATATTATCTTGCATCATCATTATCATTATCATTTTCATTGAGACTTTGGCTGTATCATCATTATTGTTATTGTTGCCATCAATTTCATTATCAATATTATTATTATTATTATCATTATAATTAGCGTTATCATCATCATAGTTATTATCATTCTCAGTATGTTTACCATTCTCATTGTTATTGTCCTTATCTTATTATTCTCATTGACTTCATCATTATTATTATCAACATCATTATTATCAAAATAAATTATCATTGCTTGTATTGTTAAGATCATCGTTATTATTATTGCTGTCATTGATTTTATTATAATAATTATTATTATGATTATTATTATCATCATCAATATTATTGTCATTGTTATTCTCATATCATTAACACTTTTATGATCGTTGTTGTTTTTGACATTATCATTATTCTTATCTCTGACATTGTCAATCAATAATATTTAATTAATTATGACTTTTGCTACTATATTTATCATTATCATTGTCATTGTCATTATCATTATTACAATTGCAATAAATCGGAGCTCACTTTGCCACTTGCGCATCTTTTAGAGCACCGTCTCCAGCTGCGCCTGCAGCAAAACTGAAGCGCAGTGCGACAATCTGCACACAGACACACAGACAGAGGAAGAAGAAGAGGCAGAGAAAGATGCGACAGAGACACAGTCAGCGGCCTCCGCTTTACTGCAACTGCAACAGCAACAGCAACTGCTGCTGCTGCGTCTTCTGCTGCTGCTGCGATCTTATCGCCCAGCGCCTGCATCGGGATCTCTGGCCGTGCTTCGACGGAGCACGCCGGATGATTCATGGCGCTTAATTATGCAATTTATTAATCAAGAGTCGTCACATCAGTTGCTCAAGCCAGCCAGCTGGACACACAGAGAAAGAGAGAGGCAGAGACAGAGATAGAGAGAGAGGAGGAGGGAGAGTGCAACTTGTTTATGCACCCAATGACACGAGCTTCAAGTGCAGCCACGTGATTCGATTAATCAGTAAGAGGAATATTTATAGACTGGCCAAAGATTCGACAGACATCGATAATCCCCCATTCATAGATGCCTCGTAAATTGACATTTTCTAAATTTTCAAGAAGGGTGTATTAGTTTGCAATTCCCCCATTCAGAGAGCAGATCTATATATAATCATCAGGAAATAGCGACAGCTGAGAATTTATTTTAAGTTAGTTTAAGATACTTCCAATTTTCTATCTAATTGACGAGGCAAGCGATTTGGATTTTGACTGTAGTACTATTGAATATATCTGAAGTTATTGTTAAATAAAATATTAATTACTCTCTTACTCAAAGCTTGTGTCATTAGATCATAAGATATAACTAGGAAAGTGTATTTAAGAGTACGCCTAATATTTTATTCACTTATAAACTAAAAGAAAGTATTTATAGCTGGCCAAAAGTTAATTAAGAGCTTGTAGCTGTAGCCACTGGCCTATTATCCACCATCTTTTATTGGCCATGATAATGATAAGAAAATCTAAAGAAAAACTCGGCATTTATTGATTAAATTCCCAGCCTGATTATCTGTTTATTTTTTAAACGTGACGGAATGCGCAATTCAAGTTCAGTTTATGAATGGTTAAAAGCTCGATTCACAGCTGTTAATACTAGATATTTATTTTCGCTTAGTACTAGATTTAGATGTTTATTTTAAGTTAAAATGTTCTAAACTTCAACATCACATGATCTAAATTTGTTAATACTATTTATTTTATTTAGCTCTTAGCTTAATAATAGATTATTACTTTAGTTATTACTTAATACTAGCTAAATATTTATTTTAGATCGTCCGAAATGATATAAACTTCCACAAGACAAACAGACTTTTGGCTTGATACTTATTATATTTAGATCATTTGTTGACTACACGGTCTAAATTTCAACATTAATACAATTTTAGATTTTTTGACACTCACCTTGCTGTTCAAATGCATTCAAATTCCAAGTAACAGGTGTGTTCAGGTAGCCGGCCAGATCCAAGTGTTCCATGTTGAATGTGGCAAGTCTTTCAGCAAATTATTTAGTTTTCCTTTGTGTTGCACTATTCTGCGTAGTTTTGGTGCAGCTTTAGTTACCGCTAAATACTATAAAGTAATGTATCCTCTATCGTTGTTGCAATGCTTAGTCTCCAAGTATCACATCGGTTCGTTTCTGATTCTTCAGGTTCTCCTCATTGAATGCAACTGGGGCATAAAGCACCGTTTATTTCCATTTGCCTTATCGCCAGAATATTGAATTTGTGTGCAATTCGGCGGCAGCATTCGGTACAGACTTTTGTTGTATTTTCGATAAGCGAAAACGATATCTGTAAGCAAAACAAAAAAAAAAACAAAAAGAAAATCAGAAATGAACAAAAACAATGGCAAAGAAACGTTAGTACAAATTGTTGATAAGACCGGAGTCATATGGCCATATATAGGAGGTGTAAGACCTCTCTCTATATACTTTAAACATTTTTTAGCAAATCATTTTAGATTTTGGTATATAATACATATACATATACTATAAAGAATACAACAGTTTGGCTTTAAACAATATTTTAGCACATTTTTAGCACGCTTAAGTGCAAATTAAAGTTAGTGTTAGCTACTTTTGTTAAAGCTGTGAGGGAAGTTCTGTTAAGTATTTTCAGAATATTTTAGTACATTTAGCAAAGTTACTCTAATAATTGTTAAGCACCTCAATTAAGAATTTTACAGTTTTACTTAGACTTAGAACAGTTTAGAACTGCAATATGTTGCTTTTACATACATATATATGAGTAGAGCTTGCGCTTAACAGAAAAAATATGCTAACAAATGCATAATTTTTGACTTTACTGGACTTTTAATAGCTGAAAGTAAGTTTTCTTTTTTATATAAAGAATACTTTATTTTATATTACACTAAATGTTTATGCAAATAGAACTAAAAATTAGGCCTAATGTCAGTTTCCTTGCTGATAGCTATGAGAGAAGCTGTGTTAAGTATCTTTTTAGCAAAGCCAATTTAGTACACTAAGGAACAGAACAGTGAGAACAGTTTAGTACAGCTAAGTGTTGTATTAATATAAATATGCTGTCAAATGCATCATTATTGACTTCAGCTGACTTTTGTAAATTTAGCACATTTTAGCAAATCTTTTATATGTATATATAGCTTTATACCACTTGGAAAACAACAGCTCGGGTTCAATATAATATTTTAGCACGCTCTCAACACGCTTTGAAGTGCAAGCATCTGATAACTAGTTGTGGAAACTGCTGCCCCTTTATGATTATTGAGTCGGGGGCGATTTTAATTGCTCCAGCCGAATGCTAATTAACTATTTCTGTATGCCTGGCACATGGCGAATGTATAAAAATATATTTATACCCGTATATTTGAAAATCGGTGCCCCTCAAAATGCAATGCGCCGTGGGCGATCGCCAATCGAGTCGTAAGTTCCAGCTGCATTATATATATATATATATAAATAAGTGTATATTTATAATATGCATACAATATTATTTGCACTTTACAGATTTGTTTAAATTCTACAGCTGAAGCTAAAGCGATAACCCAAACCCCGCTGTTATGTAATTCCTATAAGTTTCAGCGGATCCAACATATATGTATAAACATGGAACATTTTTTACTCTAACGTCATTGGAGGGCGTTCGACCTGCTGTTTATTTCGCAATTTCGTTCTATGTAAACTTAAGCTATTTATAAATCCAATTGGAAATACGTATTGCACAATACACATGCTACGCGTGAAATCTTACAATGGAAATTTGGCCGAAATAAGCAACAATACTATTGAATCCGAACTGCTAGTGATATGTCAGCCCAATACCAGGTAAACAAAACGGATTGGTTTGTTGTCTAAATGCCATCGATAGATTGATTACGGCGATCTCCGACAGTGTCAGGTGTATTTGTAAATAAAAGTGGTTTGTATAAATCGAGCAAAGTCCTTACTAATAAATACTAAATATTTTAGATATTTCAATTTTATTTATGTTTGCAATGAACAGAGCAAATCCAGAATCTTAATTATATTGATTGAGTGTATTGTTAGATCATACACGTTGTTTTAGTACGTATTAAGATACTCCTGATTTGATTTAGATCAACTATGAGTACTAATATGTTTTAGGACTACATGTAATTTTATTTCAGTACTGCACACTCGATTGAACTCTTAGGCCTCCTTAGAACATAATTATGCTAGTTTAGTACATGTATTTTTGTATTATTTCAACACTTCTGGCGTTGACAACAACAGCTGAACGATTATTTACCATGTTGACGCATTTTAGAACACATTATTTTACGTTTCACTTTCTTGCCACTGCGACTTCCTCTCTACCGTGAAAAATTGAAAAACTGTCATAACTGTCATACAGTTGCAACAAATCGTGCCCAATTAATCACCTGATTGTTCTAAATGTGTGGAGTGAAAGACAAAACGTGTGGCAGCTGCCAAAAAAAACACATGTAGGGTATAAGAAGTTAGTGCCAAAAGCGTTAGAGAATGACATCAAGTTTGTATCTTAGGCTTATCGCTGCAAGCAAGACAATATATAAAAACTTGAAGTCTAATTTTTATTTTATTTCGCTTTCGTACAACTGCTTGAGAGTTTTGATTAAATGATCGTGTTTTACTTGTTGTTGCCTGAAGATAAGATACCAAACTATGTGGAATATTACCGGCCACAAGACACACTCTATGCAATAATTAAAAATCGGAAGTTGTTTACTTTTGGCTTTCGGTCGCATACATCCATCAAAATTTTGGCCCACTAAGCTCAAAAGCAACGAACTTTGGAACGTGCACAAAAATGACTGAAAACTACATGAAAAAGGTGTATGATATGCATGGGCTTACATATATACACATACATATGCATCATTATGTGGTTTGCGTTGTCCAATTGAAAGATTGTCACATGTACTAAAACAAAAGCAAAAAAACGAAAATTAAAAAATTGCGCACAAGTCATTCACTCGAAATAAAAAAATTAAAAAAAGCCGAAATTAAAACAAAAATAAATAAGTTCACATGCCAAATTAAACGAAATGCGTCACATTTCGTACTCTTCTATAAATAAAGCGACTGAGACAGAAAAAGCCTAAGCAACAACAACGAGAAGAAGAGGAGCAACGTTTTAGTTCAAGAAGGGCACGAAAAATGTTCTTAGAAAAGCATAAATGATTTTATTAGATAGTCTGGCTGAGAGTTGTATGTATGTATATGTAGATATACTTGTATATATGGCTATATATATATATATATATATAAGTTGTGTGGTCAGGAATTGCGGATATCTTGAAGACTGTTTAAAACTCTTAGCCATCTGGCTTTCTGGGATCACGCACTGTCTGCCAGTTGCCAGCAGCTTTTAATTGCAAAACTTTTCCCCCTCTAAATAAGAAAAAAATAGTTTCATATTTTGGTTTATTTTTCTTTTTTTTTCCCCCATTCTAGATTTTCCACTGCGCCGGTCTGGCTACGTATTGTTGTTTTCTCTGTTTATTTGGGTTCCTATAAATTTTGTACAAATTCTTGTTGTTTGGCCATTCATAAACAACAAAGCTCAATAATGAATTATTGGATAAAGGGGATCTCTCTGTCTCTCTGAGCACGTTTTTGCTTGTGGGGCGCGTCTCTTGATGGCTGTCAAATGAGTCACTTGTCTTCTTTGCTAAATATCGCACAACTTTACCATACTATATCGCTATAAGCCCTTGACGCTGTGCATGTGTATATTCATGTATATTTTTAGGGTATTTTCTGGCATTAGCTTGTTTGTCATTTTCGGATTGATACGAAGCGCTTATTTGTTTCTAGTTTGCTTAAAATACAAAGTAAACAGGTTTTAGCACACATATTTCAAAAAAAATTTGTAAAATCAAATGCTAGATCTGAGTCATAGTATAAGGTTTATACAGAACACATTTAAGTTTCATTCAGTTTCAAAACTTAAAGGTTTTCAACACACTTGATTCATTTATTTAAAAGCTTTTAGTACATTTTAACACATTTATTGCACAATCAATTTAGTAAATTTAGCACATAGCAACTTTGAGATGTTATTATAATGGGTATTCCATTTTAGCTCATGCACTAAATTTTCGTTTAACCAAATACTTCATTTAATACAATTAATTCAATTACTCGCACAATTGTAGTATATTTTAGCACATTTATTTCATGAAAATAATCAATTTTAGTATATTTAGCACATTATTATAACTCTGTATAAATGTTATTATATTTGCATTTCACATTTAGTATATTTTTAGTTCTATTTTGTTGATCACTTAAGAAGGCAACCTGTTATTCGAGTATATGTATTTAGTACTATCTTAAAGCTGTTAAACATCTCAATCTCAATCTAAATCTTATCTGTATTTTGAGATATTGGTTATGTTTTGAGGAGTTAAGAAGCTTAGGTAATATATTTAGTACATTTTCCAGTTGCAATTTGTATACATTTTTAACACTTTATCACATTTTATAGGTGCAAATTTCTGTAAGTAATATTCAACAGTCCATTTAAAGTTTTTTAGTACATTTCACATAAGCTGCTTCATTTAGTACACTTTATATGGCAATAAACTTTATTTTATATAGGTGCAGATAATTGCCTTGAGACTACAAATTTTCATTATTTAGCAATCACACACATTTGTTATCTTTCCGTCTATAAATATGTATATAGAGAAAGTTTACATTTGGCAAGCCACGCCCATTTAGAGCAGAGATGCGTCAGAAGGTAATTTCTCACCTGTGTTCGTTAAGAATCGGTTCGTTCGTGTTTGTGTGTAATCCTTAAACGTTGTGCTAAAATCTCAACATTTTTAACACAAATGGAATTTAATTCATATTTAGCTCATTAACAGAATTGAGTTAAACGTCGTTTAACATTTGTTATCTTTTCCAGTATAACAATTGTGGACTGCGATAAGCGAAAAAAAAAAAACGAGTTTCCTTTTCTTTTATTTTTGGCAATTTCGCTGCCGATTTTCGCACAGTTCGAATTAGTACTAAAACGTGCGCTCATTTAGTACGGGGCCAAAGGCGAAAGGTGTGCGCGAGAAAAAAAAAACATCGAAAAGTGAAGGCGACGACTGACGACATTTCCGAAACGCCGACCGCAGCGTCTGAGGTGCGCTTAAGTACTAGGCAGCAAAAAAAAAAACACAACACACACTTACACTTGCACACTCACACTCACACACGTACACATCATTCGCCGCGTCGACGGCGACACGAACATAATTCTTGTTTGCTTTGTTGCTGTTGTTTTCTGCTTTTTAGTATTTATTTACAATTTAATAATTTTTTCAACGCAGCGAATCGGCGATTCGTGCGACTTGCCGAACGTTGCAGCAGCCGCAGATAATAATTGTAAATATAACGGAAAACAGCGACGCGTTATCAGCAGCTGCGCCGCCCCCGCATTTAGTGTTCAATATTTGCTGGCGCTTACCCCACTTAATGGGCATGGCTCGCCTCCATTCCATGCGAGCTGGCAAACCAAACTGGTCAGCCAATTGGCCAGTTGGTCAGTGCAAGGTGTTGCTACTGTCTCTTTTGCATACAACAACAACAACAACAACAACAGCAATCATTGCGATAAGGTTTATCAGTGTGTAATATCTGTGCCGTTAAGACTCAAGTACATTGGGCCCAAGGCGAACGGCGAAGTACGCAATCAGCTGGCAACGAAGCTCGCGAAAAACTAATCTCAACTCATTTGCCGCTCAGTTGTACTAAACTTAATGATACGGTGTTTAGTGCAGATTTAAGAGTGCTTTGTGAAGGTAAATACGTTATTTTAATGTCAATTGCAACAATTTAAAGCTTTAGAATGCACTGTGCGAAAGAGTAGAGCAACATGTTGATTGCTGGAATACCAATGTACTAAAGTTGGTAAATGAAATTGTTGCAAGTGTACTAAGCGTGTACCATATTTATATTATCAATAACTTTAAGTTATCATAAACACTGTGACAAACAGTATAATAAAATGTTAAGATTAATGAAGTTATGGCTTACACTTGTACTAAATTAGTCAATCACAACATTAAATACATGTAGGATGCAATGTAATGTTTTAGTACAGTTGTACTACATTTAGTAAATGTAGCTATTGCATACGTACTAAAATAATAGACTATTAGTAGATCCAAGTTTTTCAAATGCCCAAGCCATACTGAAAAGTTATTTGTACTAAAATGTGTTGAATTGAACATAAGATCTAAAGAAGAAAATTACGCTCAATTAAATATACTTAATAATAGTAAAAATAGTATTTACATTGATACAAATATTTTCTAAATGCATACATCTTTAGTACAAGTACTAAACAGCAATATGCCATAGTTAATAAAAACTTCGCATTTCCAGAAAAAGTTTTAACAGTTAAAAGATAAAGTATTGAACGTCGATCAATTTGTTTGTTTTATTTCCATTGAACAAAAAACGTAAAGGTAAAGAAAATTCCGTGTTAATTGCTCAGTTCTTGCAAATCGTCATTTATAAAAAGAAAATATGTTTTTTTTTCAACACTAATGCCAGAGCAAAAGTGTTTACTAATGACAAAGAAAACAGCGTGCTAATCGATTTAATTTACAAAGCTGTCAGCCATGAGTTAAGTAAAAATCAGACTTTGCCAGAGCTAACAGCAACAGCTCTGGACATTTAGGCCCTGGTTAGGTTTATGGCTTTGGCCAGAGTGAACTTTTGGCTGTTGCATGATGAACTTTTGTTTCTCTCAACACCTTTCGCTAAGTCATGTGCATTTCCAACTAAATTCGAATGCAGTTTACATTTTGTTGTTAACATTTGCCTTCACATATATTTCGCACAGTCAAAGTTGAAAGTTTAATAAACTTTTTAAATACGTGTGAAACGCACAAGAAATTTAAACAAAAGGCGCGCTCGCATTTCTACTCATATATTTTGCACACTCACACACATACACACACACTTGATGGACTTTCACTTTCGTCTGGCCACGAATAAAATTAAAAGATTCATTAACATTTTTCTTTTTTTTCCCCATTTGCAAGGGTTCCACAGAGTTTAAAGCAAAGAAAGAAGAAGAGATACAAAATTGCAAACAATTGTCGAGTCTTGAGATGCGACTCGAATCCAAAACCAAATCCAAGCCAAAACTCGTCTCGAGTCCAACTCCCACACAATAAAAATTTGCACAATTGCAATCTCATTTTTTTCTTTTTCTTTTTTTTGGGGTTTCTGCTGCTTCTTCTTCAGGCTGCCTTTTGGCCATTTGCAGTTTGCGGAAAGCTTACGAAATGTACGTCTATCCGAGTATTGTTTATTGTCTTGTTGTTGCGGTTGTTGTTACAGTTGTTGTTGTTGTTGTTGTTCTCAGGAGTTGTGCAATGTTTCCCATTGAAAATGCGAGTGCAGGGTTTATTGTTTTTGCGCATGTGTTTGTAAGGCGTATATAAATTTTAGATCACATTCATTTTCCAACTTATAATAGATAATAAATAATTAAATGTAGTTTTTTCTATATGATCGGATTTCATTCATTGATAACAATTGATATTTATTTTATCGATATCAATCATTAGTTATTTATCTTATCTTACTTTGTGTATTTCCCATAGATTGATTTTTAGAACTTTTAAGTAGTTGATCAAATGTAGGTATTTATATATGACACGTAGATTGAATTTAATTTATTAAAAACTTGATATTTCTTATAAATCGATCTTGCACACAGTGTATCCGTCTGAAACTTTTCACAATCTAGAATAAGACGAAGAGTATAGCACAGGTCGCTAACTAAGGGTATCTTCGAGTCGTGCACACCCAACTAGTGAATAAAGCCCACCTTTACAAAAAATACAATCATTATAAGCGCCTTAAAGTATGTATTAGTCAGGCATACCCGAGGACAAATGTAAATATTCGCTGTCCGCATTGTAAAGGAAGCTTGCGCATAAAAAGTGAATGCCAGCAACAAATATAAACAAACCGCGCACTTAGTGTGTCCGTCAGTCGGGCTCATCCGATCGCAACTGGAACTTTTCACCGTCTACATGGTGCAGGAAGCTTACGTACAAAAAGTGAATGCCAGCCCACCCCTACAAAGAGTACAAAACGTATACCTAGTTGTATTTGAGCAATGCATAAGACCAGGCACCAGGCAGGCGCTTATTAATTGATCTCGTGCTTTGTGGCACGCCTTCTATTTCGCATTTGTTTTCGTTGTTGTTGTTGCTGTTGCTGTTGTTTTCTATGAATTTTATGCAAATTGGTTTAGCTCATTATAAGTCATATTTTCTGCTCTAATGAAATATCCGAAGCGATTTGCAACCTTGCGGGCTAATTGTTAGTATTGCCCCGTTTTTGGTCCAATAATTCGCTTCGACTTTTACAATATCTGTTTTTTTTTTTTTGTTTTTGCAATATTTTTCCTGCTTTCGTAACTGTGCCAAATTCAACTCCGTTTTTTTGTCAGTGTAGATGGTGACATTTAATGGCGAATAAATACAAATCAGCAAATCATTTGTGCAAATACAAACACAAATAAAGTTCGTGGGAAAACCGCAAAACTTGTCGCGATTTTGTTGTATAGCAATTTATTAAGCTTATCTCTCTAGTTCCCCAACTAGAGATACGACACATACATATATATCTATAGGGTTCATCGGCATGATCATTATGCAAAAATGCGCTCTATAAATACATTATTGTTGTTCTCTGCCTGAAATGCTAATAATTGTACTCATCGTTTATCTTGTTTACGATTTCGTCATTGCAAATGTAACATGTTCTAAATGCGTCTTTAGCAATCATTATGGATGCGTAATGCTTAAAGTTGCCCATTAAACCGGGGATTACTACGCACTTAATCCAATAACCCGACTCTTTGCTTTTTATATGCAACTTTTTAGATAAAATTGTTTATTTGCTATTTGTTATTATATTGAATGATATATTCCTTATGTATATATCTTTACTATCTTTCATTATCAAGAATATGTTTTTTGAACCTATATCTGTTTGCCATATAATATAGCTGCTTTTCACGCTTATTCCACCAAACTAAGTGAATTTCTTGTGAAATGCATTTTTTAATCCACAAATATAATTATACAGATACATATATAATATTCTATTAAGGCTCCTCAAATATTTTTATTATTTAATAAATTTATAAGTTTGTTTAACTATTGGATTTAAGTTTAAAAAAATAAAAATGAATAAAAATGATATACATATGTACATAAGATGGGTTAAAAATAGAAGTAGCTTTTTTTATGAGGTGTTTCAAAATTACGTTTAATTATATGCAAAAGCACTGTAAAAAATTAAAAGCAACTTGTGAATTAGTGTTAATTAACAGCGTATAAAACATGAAATAACAGAGCATTGCTTTTATTATTAGAGGACTATAAACTATGAACTATGAACTAAATAGCATCAGAAAAAAAAGTAAACGTAAATGTAAATGTAAATGAAGGAAAGTTTAACATAAATCTTATTAATTTTACAGCCCATTGAATGTTGTCTGCGCGAAATATATTTTCTCCGAGTTTACCATGAACAGCATTAATAAATCAAGTTGGTCCCAACACACGGAACTCGGGTAGCGCCCATTTTGTTCCAGTTTAGCGCCTGGGTCTTAACATTTCTGTCATGTATATATGACTAAACAAAAATTCCTAACTGCACAACTCGCAGCGCAATTTGCAATGCATACAAAAAATGCCATTAGGCAGAAATTAAACATTTTGAACAGCGAATGCAAAAGATTGTTGCCAGTCAAACGGGCAGAACGGAATCTCACAAACGCCGGAGTGCAAACGCCGGAGGGGAATTGCCGCAAAGACTTTGTGTGCCAAATTCGCTTCGAAGTAGCACAAGACTTGCAAATATTTATTAAGGACGGGAGAGAGAAAAAAGTTGCAAAAAAATATTAATGGAAAAAACGACAAGTAAAAAACTCTAGTCGAGAGTGCGCGGCTAGGAGATACCCTAAACCCTGTGAACTCTGGTTGTTTTTGCTTACTGCACATGCATTCCAAAATTTATATTAATTTTTTTCATACATACGCACAGGCAAATGGACGGACAGACACAACCGACTCGGCTGTTATAGAATATATATAAATACCTAATGAGATCGATCAGTTTTTCATCTCCCTGTTACACACATTCTCACAAAAACATGACACCCTGTCTACCCAATTTCAATGGGTATTGAAAGAAACAATGAATGAGCAGGCGGACGAGCAGTCGGGTCGAAGACGTGGGCCACAGTTGGACACGCCTCAGCGCTTGCGCAGCGGCAACCGCAACAGCAGCTACAGTAAAGACTGGCACTTAAGAATCCAGCACTTGAATGGCCGCCAGTGAGGCAAACCCGTCTGATAAGCCCAGTTAGCCAGACAGATGGGACAGCTGGGACAGAAACGGAATGACGGCTGGAAAGTAGGTGGGCGTTTAATCAACAGCTACGTAAAAGTCGGATCGGAACGTGGGTGCAGCAACATATATGTATATATATATATACATATATACATATGCATGCATCTATAAATATACGTGCCACGCTTGCAGATTCAGTTATCTGGAATGACTCTGACTCGAGTCCATAAATTAGAGTCTTTTACTTTGATTTGAATTTATTGTGGGCTACCTTTTAATCTCTTCATTCTTTGCTGCGGTCGCTTGATTAAGTTTTTCCATTCGTACTTTCCATTCCGTACGACTTCCACTTTTGCTGATTGCATTGCTTTTGTAAAACGAAACGAAACGAAACAAAACGCAAACGCAACGAAACGAAATGAAATGAAATGAAATGAAATGAAATGAAACCGCGAACAGAGGCAGAGGCAGAAGCAGAGGCAGAAATCGTTGTCAGGCAATTTGGGAAGCAAATGGAACGAGTGGCCGGTGTAAGGTTCAGTTCTGTTCTGTGGGAACAAGGTCATCCAAGGTTTGGGAATTGAGTTGCTTGCAACTGTTTCTTTCAATGGGAAAAAGTTGGCTGGGCCCTCGAAGTGCTGTTAGAACTGAACGAGCCGGCAGATAACAGCGAAAACCTTTGTGCAATCAATTTTCAATGTGAAAATCTACAGGGAAATTTCTTCTCTTAATTAACCATAGTAAGATAATGATAGACATTATTTTGCTATAAAATGACAAACAATTATAAAATTCAAAATAAAAACAAAATACAAAATTTTTAGCGCGTGCCACTAAGAACAAAACTCACGCCTACAGAAAATATTTGTTCTCTCTCAATAAAGTTGTCATAAATTTTGATTTAACTTAAAAAATTCCAAAAAAATATCTAAATATGGCAAATAAATAACCGTGGGATTAGAGTCAAATTTCTTAAGCTACACATAAACAAAATAATAAAAAAAAAAAACAAAACAAAACCTGAACAGGAAATTTTCTAACCCGCGGGCAACACAAAAATCTTCAAGCTAAATACATATAAACATATATACATATGTATATCTTTTATGTTCCAATGAGAGTCAATAAAAATGACGCAGAAATTACATAAATTATGCAAATTTAGGCCAAGATAGCCAAAAGAGGTAGCCGAACTATAAACACAAACAAAACAAAAGCTAAACAAAAAGCTGTTAATAAACAAAAAGAAATCGGACCGTGGCCAAGCAAACACCTACACCTAAATAACCATATGTCAAAATCGTACCAAACGTAACACTTACTTACATATATATATATGTATATACAAATATTTTTTTCTGATAGCAAGTTATTTGTTCACTGACCGGGCCAATAGCAACACATTAGCCATTGACTGCCAAGGAGTCAAAACTATTATGAAATTAGTATTTATGATATACAATTTGAATGGTGAAAGTTGTGACAGCAAAACTCTCAATCAAATGGAAAATAATTGCTAACAAATTAACGAAATGAATTTTCAATTAAAACCCATTGAACCGTCCGAGTGTAAAAGTGTGGCCAATTGCTAACCAACGGAAGTTTCAACACCAGCAAAAGTGTTAACAAAGAAAACCGCTGAAGATTTCAAAAGAATCGAGAGTCGCAGTTCATTCAACTCCGCAACTTCATGCCAAACGCTAATCAAGAGCTTAACGAAAACAATTACCCACTAGCCTGGCCAAATACGTATATACTATATCTATCAAATAATCAAGTTAGAAAAAATACCAGATTCGCAGCCCAGTCAGGAAATTAGTTGGCATTACATTTTTCGTTCGTGTTGGTATGGCCAAAACGCAAAACATTCGTTTAAACAATTTGCGCGATTTGTTGCGATCTGGTTATTGGCCAAAATTGATTGGAGTTGGTTAAGCGGAGGTCGCAACAATTTGAAGCCAAATTCGCAACTCCAAGTAATAGATCAATGGATCAAGGCAACAGACAAATAACTTCCTAATACGTGTGTGAAACGAAATACTACAAAAATATTTGTTAAATAAATAGACTGATAGATAGATTAAGTGATTCTTGACTATATCGAGAGGGGCTTAGAATTATATTTTAGTATTTTATTAAGAAGATGTGTTAAAGAATACTACTTGCAAGACCTTCTGTATTAGCATATTAAAACAATTAAACTCTATCTTCATCTATCTTTCTATTAAACTCTATCTTTTGTATCTCTAAGTTTTTTCCACACTTCGGTAACTACAATTGTTTAAATAGTCATAAGAGCTATAAATAAAACTAAATTGTATTTTATTTTGAAATTTACTATATTTTGTTCTGAAATAAAAACCATTAATTCGAAGTTAAGTATTTTATACTAGGATACTATTTGATGATCTTCTTTTAATGAACATGAAGAACACATTTTATTAAATATATCTTTAGCGCTATTGTAACACCCTATACTAACAATTAGTTCTCATTTGTACAGCACACCAATTTGATTCCATATTATAGACAATTAAGAGAGATTATGAGAACAAAGAAAACGTTTCATTCCATTTTTGCAGCCGACTTGAAGATCAGACCGAATCGGGCCACAGCTTTAAATAATTGTTTCAATTTTTCTTTCTTAAACAAAAAACACAAAAAAAAAAAAAAACAACTGCAATGGACGGCACTTGTATTCGAGTATACGATATCTAAAAACCAGTTTCGGTTTCTCAAGATATAGTGGGGCCTGTTATAGTGTTGCCTTATAGCATGCAAATGGGCAGCGGTATTAGTCATTATGTGGTTCCACACTTGCGGCAACGAATCCGTGTTTATGCCATGCAATAAAAGCCCTGCCAAGAGCCGTATCTGAATCCGTATCCGAGTTCCGAATCGAAGTTAAGCATTGGTTCGGCCTTCACGCTGCCCGCTGAGCTCCAATTCATTTGCAACTGAATGGGTCCAGGGGGGAGCGTGGGGGACTAGTTGGCCCAAAATGGGGCGTTGAAAATTGTTATATGATTGAATTTAGATTTGTGTGCAAGCAAACAAGCTGCTGAACAGGCTTAGCAAATGCATAATAATTAGCTTCGAGAGCGCTTGTTGAAAGTTAGAAATGTTTTGGTTAGAAATGTTGTTGTTGTTGTTGGTCACGGACCAAATCTGGGGCGCTGAAAATGCTAATGAGCTTGGATTGGAAAGAAAAATAACATACGAGATAAACTTATTAGCAGGCAATCATTTTCTCTACGCTTTTCCAATTTTATAGTTTGAAGTTTATTATTTTCGATTTTTTAGTGTAATCTTTATTTTCAGATCTATTAATCAACTTTTCATCATACAAACTCTATAAATACAACTATTGAATTGTCTGAGGTATGCAAAACTATTTCCTGGTTTCTGGTTTGAAAGGTAAGCTTTTGATATTAGACTCCTATAACAGTATGGCTATTTGATTAGTCTACTCACAATTGAGACAATGTTTTCAATAGAATATACACAGGGTATTAAGTTACAGCTACGTTAAATGCAACTGCAGCCCCTTATCAGAGATCAGTGGAAAGGTATTTCCTATAGGTTAAGCAAAGGCGATCTTAACTAGGAATAAGTGTGGAGTTTAGTCTCTGCAGGGTATCTAACCCTCTACAAGCAGTGAGTGTTACTCAAACAGATTCTTCTTCTTGTGTTCTTTCTGTCTTTCCCACACAGAGTCTTGCTTCATTTCAACTTCTCATGGCTTTAAAGTTCAAAGTATTTGCAACATTTATCTTAAGAAATTTACTGAATTAATTGTATGTAATGAATGAAAAACGCAAATCTTTATGCATAGAGGCTTGTTTTTTTTTTTCATTCTTGTTGATCTTTCTTATACGCAATATCTACACAAAATCTTTGCTGAAGACAACAATGGCATATAAAAAAAAAAAAAATAAATAAATAAATTACCAGCTAGGCAGCACACATAAATGTGAGAAGATTCTCAAAGATCACTTTTTGTTCAACATTTTAATTAGAATTTTCAACAAACGCTGACGAAACAGCAAAACAAAACAAAAAACAAAAAAAAAAAATAAAAATAATAGAGGAGAGAAACATAAAAGTCAACAAATCTTTGCCGCTAAGGCTTAAAGCTTAAATTAGTTGCCCAAGCGGCGCATTGTCATAATATTTGAAACCCCTTTTTTATACCCTGCAGGCATTGGAGATGGCTAAACAGGGTATACTCTTTTTAAGAAAATTAATGTAATTGTCAGAAGAGGCGCCATCAATTATCTGTGTATATATCAACAGTAATGTCGATTTATCAATGTCAGTCTGTATGTCCGTATGTATAAAGTCGTGGATCTCAGAATATATAAAAGCTAGGGATTTGCAATTTTACATGTAGGTTCTCCTCTAGCACTTACAGCTGGGGCTTCAGTCAAATAATCGATAGCTCATTTCGGTTACATGATATCGATAAAAAGTTTTAGATATTTGAGCATATCTCATTAAACATAAAGGTTGGTACTACCAAACTAGTTATTAATACTCTACTGATGGATAAAGCATCTAGAATATTTCGTATTTTGGATACGTCCCCTATTTCGGGGTATCTACTAGTCGAGCACATCCAAATAGAGTTTTCTTACTTGTTTAGCATTCATGTTTGTATACACGTGATTTATGTGCGCGTTTCAATGAACTTTTGACAACACATTTTGCTTGTATGTCAAAGTTGAGAGACAGCTTCGAAAACTGGTTGAGTTTTATTATTTTTCAATTAGAGGCCAGGCCCAAACCACAAGCTTTGGGCCTGCCCCTGTCCCAGTCCCAGTCCCAGTCCCAGTGCCAGTTAGTTCAATCAAACATCTTAACAAATGTCAAAAAACTCTTTGACATAGAAAAGAGAGTGGCGACACTTTCTACTCAGACTCAGTGGAGCTCCAAGTCTGGAAGTCTACGAGTCCGGCGGAGTGTGCGTGTTGTCTTTAATCAGGTCAACGTGTATGGGTAAACGCCTCGGACTGTAGAAGTAGAAAAACGCACAAGAAATACATAATAAAAAGTTACGAAAAATAAAAATAGGTAAAAAAATGAAATAATAAAACTCTAGATGGGTTGTGTTCGACTATGAGATACCCAGAAGCCCGTGTCGGGCTTATACTTTAATCATTTTCTTTTTTACTTCTATATATTCAGCTTCTTCTAAGGAAAATTAATTTTTTACCTCTAAAAATAAATTTGGAGATTTGATGTTGCAGATTAGAAGCATAGCTTGAGCTATGTATATAGTTTCAGTTTTAACTTTCCATCAAAAATATATATAATATACTCTGGTGACTATAACACAAATCAACAAAAAACACTATACCCTAAATACTTTTTATCTAGGGTATAAAAAGAAATAACACTTATTAATAAGTTTGGCCAAAGGCCAAGCAACATTGATGGCTCTTCTCGCCAGAGTTGGCTTTAAATGAAATTAAATGAATTAAAAGAAATTTTGATGTCTGCAGCTAACTTTATGTGCATTGGAGTGGCTTTATAATAGGGCCCTCGAGGTATTTGCTGCTTCTTCAAACTTCCAACAATCCAACAATCCAACAATGAAAACAATGCCAACTGGGTCAGCAGTGAATAGCTTTAGCTTTGGCTTCTATCTGCGATTGAATAAAGTGTAACGCATTTTAACGGGTTTTGTTTCGCTATTTTTTATTTATTTTTTTTTTTTTTTTTTTTGCTATAATTTCTGTTTCCACATTCCGCGAAGTGAGTCTCCACCATTTAAAATTATTTCTAAAGTAAGACTCCCGAATTGTTTATTTGTCCGTGTTTTCATTAAATTTTCCATATCTACAATTTGAAACTATCTTTTGTTTATAACTTATTTTAAGATTAAGAAAATTTTCCACTTCTGGCAGATAATTTTGTAACTTCGACTATCCAAAGATTCTAAAATCTAGCAACCCAAAATTTAGTCTGCTTTAAGCCTAACATACACTTAACATTAATACCGCGAACTTCACAACAGATTTTTTAAACTGTAAAATTATAAAAAAATCTCAAATTCCTTAATCTTTAGCTACCAAATCAATACTTTAACAACTAATAGAGACCTGTCAAATGCAACATTTTTAATAGCATAGCAGAAAATATATACAAAAAAAAAAAAAAACAAACAAATTTAAAAAAAATTATATAATTCGTGAAAAAGGAAAACAAAATAATCAGTTAAGACTTTCCGATTATTTACGCAGCTGTCATAAAATAATAAGCACAGTTATTTTTCAAATGGCTTTTAACTGGTTTTCCGTGGGTAATTAACATACAAAAGTTCACGAGCGTCAAGGAACTTAAGAGAGGCAAAACCAACAACGACAACAACTACAACAACGGTACTACAAAAAAAACATTACGAGCACTTTGGGTGCTCACAAATATGGCCAAAACAACTTCTATAAAGACAATAAAAAAGCAACTTAAAAGGTAGCTGACATTTGATGGGCTGTGGCCCGCGTCTCAGAGCCTACCACAAATATGGCCAAGGCACGCGTGATTTATGGCCAACTCGAGTGCGTTGTACGTGGCCTGTCCCACACGTAGATCTCTGCGACTGCAGACTCCATGCCCATGCTCCATCCCTCTGGCCATTGCGTGCGGCTCATTTTGTTGGCCAAGAATGTGTGTGTTTATTGTGCGGAGAATCATTTTCAAAGTGTTGCGGCCAGAGCTGCCAGAGCAGCGGCAGAGAGTTCAACGCCGCTCCATTGGGCTGTTGGTTACGCTTGGCGGCGGCCAAAACAATTACAGCCGTTGCTGTTTCAGTTGCAGTTGCAGTTGCAGTTGTAATTTGCAACATGCAACAGATCCGACGGCAAGCTAAAAACAATGCAAACACCACGCATCGCATTGCCAATCAAAATTGTTAACATATTGTGGAAAGTAAAGCCTCAAAAGAGGCACAACTCAACAGCCTGGTACAAAATATCATCAACATCGAGCTGCTTAAATATTATAACAACAACAATAGATTGTGCACAGTGTGCGAAATCAAGATAAAAATTGAAACTGCGAATAGGCTACTGCATTATGCTACAATGAGGGATAACAAAATAGATTCAACATTCATTTTACATAAATATATCAATCATCTATTTACAAAACGCTTTAGTGACTCTTTTTTAAGTCAGTTTTATTACATTTAGAAGGTTAAGTGCAGGCTCTTCGCTGTTAGATTTTAGCATAAATGTTAAATAAGTGTTCTGTTTGCTGCCTAACAATGATAGTCTGCGTAACAGTGACTGTTAAATTACAGGAAGAAACAGCTTGTTAAGTGACTGTTATTCAAGTCAGTGCAGTCTAAGAAATGTAAAGTGAATGAGTTAATGCTCTTCAATGTTAGTTTTTAGCAGAAATGTTAAATAAGTGTTCTTATAGTTCTGTTTGCTGCCTAACAATGATGGTCTGCTTAACAGTGACTGTTAAATTACAGGAAGAAATAGCTTGTTAAATGACTGTTATGCAGGTCACTTGTGTAACATTAACTAGGTTAACATTGCTGTCTAGGATAGGCTTAGACAGAAAAGAGAATTTATGTTAATACTAATGCTAAATGTTAAATAAGTGCTCTTATGGTGATGTTAACGCTTAGATTAAAAACATTCGCATTTTAAAATAACGTTCGAGCTCACATTTAGATATTTGTAGACTATATATATTTATTTACTGTATAAAACTATAATTATTATTTCTCTTTTGAAGACTAGAAAATCAATAATGAAAATATCCATAAATAACTCTCAAATATGTCAAATCTGAACTACTAATATTAAATAATTATGATTTAGCAGTCATCTTAAACGACCTTGAAAATAATTAGCGAGAGGTTTTAAAAACAGATTATGACTTGAGCTCATGTTGACTAATTTCTTATAAACATTACCAACGATTTGTCATAGTTTCATTGTATATATATGTATCTTTTTTTTGCTTTCCAAATAAGATCGATGAATCACGAAATAGATTTTTCTTCTCAGCTGAGAAATTAAATGCTGCCCTAAGCTAAACAATTAAAAAAGAAGATCATTAACTATAATCAAATATAGGAACAGGGTCTATAATTATGGCCAGCACTGTAGCCTTTTTAGATTTGGGAAGCAGCTGCCTGCTAGTTGCCACACGGCTGGCTGGATGCTGTGTGGCAGGTTCAATCAACTTGCGGCTCCACTAAGCCAGGCTCCAATGGCCTTGGCTTGCGCCGAGGCGGCCAAAACGCTCATTACTTTGGTTAAGCGGCTTGACGCGCCCCATGGATGATCTAATCGCCAAACACTTAACACTTAATTGAACGGCAACAGCTACAACAACAGCAACAACAACAACAACAATAAAGGCGACGACAACGACTTTTGCAGTGAAATGTAAGCGAATGAATGATAAATCAACACAACAAAAAAAAGCTGCAACAGCGCTAATTTCCAATGCAAGCGTGTGGGCTAGCTTATTGGCCCGATCGAAATGAGCTAAAGAACTGAATCATCTGCTTTATAAAACCAACATACTATATAACTATAAGTTACAATTCAAATATGAAAACCAATTGCGAAAATTAAAATAAATAATTTATTACAATTATTTTTGTAGTAAAAATGTAAAATTGTGTGAAATTCTTAGCAAAGGGTAAAACTAATATAATTTTCGTATAAAAAGTATTTTTAAATAAAACATTTTTGTAAAGTTTTACAATTTTTGCATTATTTTTATTAATAAAAACTTTATACACTGTTTACCCAACTTTTAATGCGTTGAGGGTATAAAAGCATAAGATCTGTTAATGATGTGACAGAGTGGATAATTAGTTTGACCGATATCTTGCAAAGGTAAAAAAAATCATGTTATTCAAAAATTACAATATGGAATGATAGCCCCTTTATAAGCAATATGATAAACATATGTAGTTGTTCGATCCGCTTTTTAATTAAGGATGCATTTGATTCCTTTTTATGGATGCACCGACTTACCGGCGAATACTGATCACATATATATATAATTTATACATATTTAAAAAAAAAAAAAACCCAAAATTTATTTATAAACTGCTTACAGTAAGATTGTAATAAACTCACTTATTTAGCGTTATAGACTGAGGTATAACGTAAAAAATATTCCAAATAACGCAACTTAATGTTTTTCTTCTTCTTTGACTCGGAGCGATAATCCACATAGAATGATTCCAAGGAATGCATGCAGTAGAGCGGAGCTTAGGGGGAAGCAGGAGAACGCTTATGGAAAGCGTCAGAGAGAAAGAGAGAGATAGCGAGAGAGAGAGAGTGAGAGAGCGCGCACGATACGATTGCTTGTGGTTACTTTGTTAACTTTTTTTGTGGCACATTTTCATTTCTTTTATTTCAATCGTGCTTTATTGCTATTGTATTATTGAAAAACTTTTTCTGCCTAGGCAAGCACTTCTTCTTCTTCTTGTTGTTTAGCACTCGCAGCCACTTCTATTATTATTATTATTTATTCTGCTTTTTAATTCATTTTTTTTAAAGCGAAGCCGTAGTCCGCAACGAACGCGCATTAAGATATAACAAAAAATAAAACTGGACGGATTGTTGACGCTGTTGTTGTTGTTGGTATTGCTGCTGCTGCTGCTGTTGTTGTTGTTGCTGGCAGTTGGCGCGATCCGCTGGGTAACTGGCGACGCTGACGACGTTTCAAAAGTGACTGAAAAGCGCCGAGCAGCGGCAAACGCATCGAAGCTGCAAACGTGTCTTAAACGGCCCAAAAGGTGTGCGCGGCAAGCAGGTAGAGAGAGCGAGAGAGGGAGAGAGCGCGAGAGCCAACTGGCTGGGAGCGTGCGATCGGACAAAGTAAAAGCTAAAGCTAAAGAATATTAAGAAACTGGTTATGCTGCCCAGACCGGCACAATTCTATTTGATTAACTTGGACCTGTCTGGCGGCTACCAAGGAGCCAGCAGGCTCCCAGCTACCAGGCAAGGTTAATAACATCGACAGCAACAACAACAGCAATAAAGTTGCAGACGCAACTGCAACTGTGCATACAAATTGTTTATGGAAATGTGAGACGCAAGCAATGCTGCAATGGACCAGACTATAATATCTATCTATATCTGCTCGTAAAGCTGCTGTTCCGAAATTCTCTGGACTCCCCAGGGCGTGCCATTGTTTGTTCTCCACTCTTCTCCAGGGCGCAAAGCAAACCAGTTTTTGGGCATTTTGCAATGCAGCTGTTATGCAAAAAAAAAATATAATAAAAGAGACAAAATTGGTGCCTAACGCGACGAAAGTGGGTGGCATATACATACATGCATACAAATATGAAGAATAGGAAGGGGTGGGGGGATTTATAGGAGCAGTCAGGCAAATTCCTGTTAGACGAGCATGTTGACCGCATTACTTGATGTCTGCACAGCACAATGAGAGTCGCATATTAAGCTAACGACAACTGGAAAGGCTGGTTATAAATAGTTACCTCAACTAAGCCAAGGCATTGCGGCTAATTGGCCAAGCTACGGCCATGGACTAGCAACAGGTATGCGCTGTGCCATTTGCAGCATGCGGCGCCCGGCAATAATACAACAAAATTTTATAAGTGTGGAAAGTCACCCTGAATTGAATAAGTTGATGATTTGATCAATGTCAAAGCAAATATACCCCATGGCTTAATAAAGCACATTTTATTGGCATTAAAGTCGAAAATAAAAACTCAAAAGCAAAATGAGCAATATTTATTATATATATTTTTTTTCAAATGTTCGCTCGTGTTTAATATGTATAAACGGTAACACTGGCGAGGGCAACAGCTGCTGATTAAGCGTTGCCACTTGTTAAATAAAACGCATTTTCTCATAACCAAATGTGCTAAAAAATGACACAGGAAAAGCACTAATTTTGGTTGCTTATTTGTTGTTATTAAGAACCAAAAAAAAAAAAAAACACTAGGCCCGGAAAAAGATGCCTTGCTGGTACTATGACAAAAAGGAGCTACGTGAGACACCTTCGATACTGGATGGGGTTACATATGAAACAGAGCGTCGATACCGCAAGGAAGGCGCACGCTTCATCATGGAATGCGGCACCAAAATGGGCCTCGGCCACAACACAATGGCCACCGGAGTCGTGTACTTCCATCGCTTCTACATGTTTCACTCGTTCAAGAGCTTTCCACGCTACGTTACCGCCTGCTGCTGTTTGTTTCTCGCCGGCAAGGTGGAGGAGACGCCCAAAAAGTGTCGCGACATCATTAAAACGGCACGCGGCATACTTAATGACAACTATTTCTATTCGTTCGGCGACGATCCCAAGGAAGAGGTAATGACACTGGAGCGCATATTGCTGCAGACGATCAAATTTGATCTGCAGGTGGAGCATCCGTATACATTTCTGCTTAAGTACGCCAAATGCTTTAAAGGCGATCAGCCGAAACTGCAAAAGATGGTGCAAATGGCTTGGAACTTTGTCAACGATTCACTCAGCACGGTTGTGTGCCTGCAATGGGAGCCGGAGATCATTGCTGTCGCTCTCATTCATCTGGCCAGCAAGCTGAGCAAATTCACGGTCCTCGACTGGGTGGGACGGCAGCCACAGCATCAGCGCTGGTGGGACATGTTTGTATCGAATGTGACCATGGAGATACTAGAGGACATTTGCCATCAAGTGCTGGATCTGTACCAATCGACGCAAAAGGAAGGCCAGGAGCCGAACAGTCCGCCCCAAAAGCCGCCCAGTCGCGCAGACAGTCCGACAACAACGACAAATGTGAAATCATTGATCAATATCGATTGCCCACCGCCAGCAGCACAACCAAGCGGCAATGGCGGAATCATTGGCATCGGTGGCGCCGAGCTGAACAACATACAGACCATCAAATCGCTGGCCAATGCCGTGCCCGTTGCTGTTGTCTCCATACCCCCGCCCAGTGATGGATTGCCGCTGCCAACACCCAATGCAGGCGGCGCACCACTGCCACCCAACAACCTGAATAGCAATGCTGCCAACTATCACATGTATCATGCACCTCCGCCGCCGCCGCCACCTGTTGTGCCGATGCCGCCGTATGCTGCCAACGCCTGGACACAGCAGCCGCCACCGCCGACGCACTACACAACAGCGGCGCCGCCTCCGCCAATGCCGCCCAACATGGGACCAGGACCGGCCGGTGGCGGACCTCCAGGCTACTACAATTCTGGACGCCAGCAGCAGCAACAACGCTATCAATAACTGTTAAAAGCGTAACACTTTTTTGTATAAATCATTTGTCAGTTGAGTTAAAGTTAGCGAAAAGGAGAGATCAACATGAATAATGAATATAATATTAATAAAGCGTAATTTTATTAAAACAAAACATTATTCTCACCGTTGCATTACGTTTGGGGGTGGGCGGGCTACGACTGGAGTCCAAGGAGTCGAGGCTGAGCTGCGTCTTCGTTATTGTTATCATTATTATTAATATTTGTAATGAGATTTGTGTGTGTTTGTTAATGTTTACACGCGAACAACTAATCGTGATTAGCACACTCGATTCAAATAAATTCTAAAATAATTAAGAAGTATGCTATTATCGCCGGAATGCTCCAAGTGCGCATTATTACATTATGTTATGTTATAACGAACCAACTGCATGATCACGATTAGTGCACCGTATAAACAATGGTGTGTGTCTTGTGTGCGACTACTTACAGTTTATTTTGTAATTAGTATACAAGCTAAGCTATATATACGCTATGCATATGTATATTGTATTATATATATGTATATATATTTTTTTTATTATATGCATGTATGAATGAATGTATATACCTTATATTGTGATATACGTTAGTGGGCGAGACTTGTACTCATAAATACACATATACACATACATATTGTAAGCGGAGATATATATGTGTATATGTATATACATGGTAGTTTATATAAATATTGCAAATTGATTAACGGTTACTGTGATTAACGTTATAACACATACATATAAATACGCGCTTAACTTTTGCTAACAACTCGCCGCATTTCCCTCTTTCCCACCCGCAGCAGCAGCAGCAGCTTTTATAATTATTATTATTGCTAGCGTTTATGCGTGGCTGCCAAAGCGTGAAATCGCGAATAACTTTTCTTTTTTTTTTATAGTAAATAGGCAGCATTGGCTTTCAAATGCAATTATAACATAATCGGGACTTTTCCGGCTTATCATTAACAATTAGAAGTTGAATAGGTTCTAATATCATATTAGTTGACACCTTCACAATTATAAAATATTTAAACTGATGACAAATAGGTTAAAGCTAAGAAGAATTAATTAATTCCTATAAACTCTTGTATTTGGGACTAGAACTAGAAAAAATTAATTCATTCACATTTGGAATTTCGCTACACTTGGGATATAAATATACAAATTTGCAGGAACATGAATTGCATAAAAAAAAAAAAATAAGTTATAAAATAATAACATTATTTTAACTAAGGCTCAAACGAATACTGAACATTATTTACTAAATGTAATACGTCATCAGTTTAAATATTTATATGTATATAGTGTATGTATATGATAATTAGTTTAATTGAAATGTTTTATAAAACAGAAACCGGAATAGCGCCCATTTAACTTGCAGCATTGCATTTAAGAATCTCAATTAGAAAATTAACAAAAAGCAGCTACGCATAAACATTTGTTGTCGTGTGTATGCAAGTGTGTTTAAGGATGTTGTGTGTGTTTGTGTGAGTGAGTAGGTGCGTGTGGCGTGTATTTGTATGAGTGAGTGAGTGTGTGGCGGCTTCTAACATTTGCGCGTCAATGTTAATTCACCACAGGCATAATACTGTGGTATCATTATAAATTCTGGCAGCGCGAGCCGCATGGATGAGATTGAAGTGGATGCCGCAGCCGATGCGGAAGTGGTTGCTCCTGTCCCTGACTGTTGTGCCTGCCGCACAATGTGTCCAATTTTGCCTGTAAACGGAAATGGTTTAAATCGTTTCCATATTGCTATCATTATTAAGATCTCACCAAGCACGTTGGCACTGTGAAAACGTGCATCTAATTGCCGTAGCACGTAGAGATCGCGATGCCGTTTCCAGGCCGCCAAAATGTCAGTCACCTTGACGGGCACCTGTGCAGTGTGTCCTTCATTAGTCTGCCAAGAAAAGTAAGCTTATTATATATACATACATATTTCCCAAATTTGTATATGCTTACTCGCTTGAATTGCACCGACAGCTGCTGTTGCTGTGGCTGCTGCCGAACGATCAACTCGATCAGCTTTTTGAGCTTGCGATGATTGCAATTCTGCTTGGAGACATGCAGCAGGAGCTGCTTAAGATTGCCGCTAGTGGTAGCTCGAGACGACGGCGTTGCAAGCTGCTCGAAGTAGGCATGCAACAGAGATGCGTTGTAGGAAATGTGAAGTTTGTCTAGCGCCTGCACCAGATGCTCCTCATTCAGATGCGCCGTGGACAGGCGCGCCACCAACGGTTCAGTCGAAAAGCTTTGCTTGAGCAGCTGTTTTTATAAATTGAAAACAAAATATAATTAATTAAAGTAAACACTTTTAAATGGATAACAGAACATATGCGGAATGTAATCGGAAGTTTAGGCATAATAACAAGTATTGAGTACAAGTTGTACCCTAGAGTTTTTTGTATTGTTTAAACTCAACCTTTGCTTTGCTCACCTGCATGCCGCCAAAATTATTATCACACGAAATAAACCTTTGGTTGTAAAGACCCATATCCCCGGCCGTATTGTGCCAGCTGAAGAGGCCACCAAATTCATCCAAATAGCCGGGTGAGCCGCTACGACAGCGCGTCTGCTCGGCGCGTGTGTACAGCGAGAGGCTGCTGCCACGTCCGATGCCTCGTCGCCGGCACTTTGCGCAGCTGCTCAGATCGAGCGCCTTGCCAATGGTATTGGCCAGAAACTCCTTCTCCAGACAGTCGAGACATGTCTCTTCTCCACTGCCCAAGTCAAATTTCGTTGAATTGCTGGCCATGGCGGCACTCGCTGCCACAACAGCCGCCGCTGCCATCAGCATCGGCGCCACATCCGTTTGTTGTTGCTGCTGCTGCGAGACAGCACGAAAATCAGTGCAGCTGTAGCAACGTTCATCGTAGCTAGGTTGAGAGCGCCTTGACTTCGAAGTGGGGACGCAGCTCTTCGAGGCGGACACTAAAGATGAGGAATTGGAGAGCGTGCTCAATCGTTTGGGCTTAGCGCCCGTTAGCTTGGAGTTGCACGTTTCATCAGTTGCATGGGTTGGCTCGCTGGGCACGCTGGTGCTCCGATTGAAGTTGCTGTAGACAAGTGTGCTGGGCAGAGAATGAGTCAGGGGGTTGGTATCTACAGCGGTTGCATCCAAAAAGTCCTTATCATCATCCTTGCTGCCGCAGAGAAGCTCATCGGCCGCCACATCGGAGTCGGCGTCTGCATCGGCTTTAATCTGATCCAGATTGAGGCTTATGCGTGCAAATTTCTTGCTCATTCGCTGTAGAGCTTCCTGTGGTGGCGCTAATGCCAATTCCTCAATTGGCGAACTGTATAGCTGGCGCGGCTGAGTGGGCGTACCCATGTGCCGGCCGCTCTGTAGCTGACTATAATCGCGCTGCATCAGCAAAAGATTGGCATGTCCCACTGCTGATGCTGCTGCAGCTGCTTCCTGTGCGGTGGCAGCGAACTCTAGCTCCGATGAAGGATCAGGCTCAAAGTCCATTTCTAAAAAATCGGTCTCATCATCGCGAACCAAAGCGAAATCCAAATTGCGTCCACCACGCCCAGTGCTGGCATCCAGAGCTGCCATATCAAAGTCAGCGGCATCTCCGCGATACGCATAGACGCAGTCATCCGAATTGAGCGATATCTCCTCGGCCTCCACATCGTCATCATCATCGTCCAGCAGTATGAGATCGTCGGCATAGTAATTGTCGCTGGCATAGCTCAGATTCTCAGTGGAGTTGTTCATCGATGTGCGACTGGAGCTGAGGCCGCCAATGGCCGCATCGGTGGGCGATAGTGCGGAGGCAGCTGCTGCTGCAGCTGCCAAATCGCAGTTGAGTGCTGGCAGCGCAGTCAGCGAGTAGGCAGCGCCAATGCTGATGCCGTTAAACTACAGTGAAAATTGCATTATTACAAAAATAAACAATGGGTAAACAGCAACCGGGCACTAAGTAAGAATATATATATGTTTATACATATATAAAATAAAAAAACACTTGCCTTATCACTGGTGACTAGGCCTGCGCCAGCAGCAGCAGCCACAGCTGCAGCGCAGTCGCCGTCGTCGTCGTCCGCTGCAGCACTATCGCATCCTTCTCCTCCGCCCTCATCCTCAATGTGCGCTACACAAGTGGGCGTCACAGCAACAGCGCCTATCGTTGTTGCTGCCGCAATTGTTGTTGTAGCTGCTGGTATCGGCATTATTGTTGTTGTTGTTTCAACTGCTGCTGTTGCTGCCGATGCCGTTGTTGTTGTTGCTGTGGCAGCTGCTGCTATTGTCTGTTTCTGTTTCGCTTTTGCCACAGGCCTTTGCAGTTTTGCCTGCTCCTCGCCATCGAGGCAACTGTAATTATGTGTTGAGTTGCACGCCACAAAGTTGTTATTATTATTTAGATTTAATCGCCGCAAGCCATCGTGTTTTAACTTATTTATTTCAATTTTATCTTTGCCAAAACCAAAACGATAATCGTTATCGCTCATGTCTAACTTTAAGCCTACACCTTAGGGATGGAAGTTGGCTCAATGTACTCGTACCCATGTACTCGTTACTCATTAACAGTATCTTAACATAGAAACCCCCACATCGCAGTCGCAATATTAAAACAAGAAATCACAATTAGAGTAACTTTAAAACAATTTATCTTATAAACATAAGCAGGTACCCTCTTTTTTAAAAACTTCAACACAAATACTATTTTAAAGACAATGTAATCAATTAATTGGTTATTGTGCTCTGCCGTACACTTCCACGCTGCGTGTTAAAAATATTATACTTAAAATTTTAGAAACTGTAAGTAGATTATTACCGATAAATACAGGTGGACTTTCCGCCATGATTTGAAGTGAACACAAATATCAGTGTGTGGAAAACCGCTGTATGTTTGACAAAGTAACTCTGTGAACGTATTTTAGGCTCATTTTCGTATACCCACTTTCCTAATAGCTCTTTAGTCCTGCTCCCTGGCGACAAACCCTAGAAAAACGAAATATTTGTCGCTTTGTGACATTTAATAAACAGCAGATCTTACATAAACTTCAAAATCCTTTGGGGCATTTATAACGCTATCGCTGGGTGTCATCTCCTTGGCCACATGCGTCAGTACTATCTCATCAACAAATATTATTTTCGCTAAATGTAGGGACACCGTAGCCTCAGCACCTCGAAAACCGAAACACGATCCTGGCATTACACTCGATCGCAACATATTTATTGGCGGATTTGTACTGAATTCTAAGCCGAGAAGATTCCTAAAAAAGTTGCTATCGGTAATAGGCTTTGCTTTCGCATGATCTATTCGGGCACCCAATTCCTCGGAGGCATAGTTTATCCGACTGGGTGTAACGATCAGCGCATCATAATTATGATGCGGTTCGGAAGGCTGTGTCTTACATTGCGATTTCATAACTTGTTTCTTAATGTTATATACATCGTCCATTAGCGTACCAAGTTTTCGTCTTACCAGCGATTCCACACAAGCATTCATTTCTCGTGAATCGCATGTTAAGGCAGAAAAGTCACGAGCAACATTGTTAGTTGTTTCGGAAGGCAATTTCTTATTTCTAGAAGGCAGAATCTTTTTTTCAGAAGGCTTATAATTATCTTTCTCCCCACAGTCCACTTTAAGCGCGGTCTTTTAATTAAAAAGAGAGTAAACAGTTAGTTTTGAACAGTCAATTGATAATCATTATAATATTTACCGATATACAGTCAACGTTATCCTGTAGTCGCGAAAGTCCAATTATACTTTTTCTATTGTTCCACATTAAGTGATAAAAAAATAACACGAGTAGAACAAATGTAAAAATGTATGTTAGACACACGCGTTTATTGCATAGTCGTCTACCGCCATCCATAATGTTTATCAATCGAAATTTCTATTTCGTAATAAAAATGTTTTTTTTTATTTATTAAAGTCTACTTTGTTTTCAAAATAAAACGATAAAAAATACTTTTAAGCTGTTGCTGGACTAACATTTACATTAGAAACTTAACAGAATACATCGATAAGTCAATCGATGTTTAAAAAAATTGTTAGTCGATATATCGGTATGGTATGCGACATCGCTAGCAAAAGCAGTCAAACATTCGCGGAGTGTACACAAAAACGGAAAGGCTTTCTTTTCGGCCAGCTGCAGCAGTTGCAAGCACAACAACAAACGCTGGGGCTGCAGAGAAACAAATCGAAATCCCAAACACTTCAACGAAATAAACTCAAATTTTACATTGAAAACTGTTGTAACAATTACAAAAAAAAAAAATAAAAATAAAAAACAACAGAAATACAAAATTGCCTAAAATTTGAGTGCGAATAAAGGCGCTTTTTGGCGCGTATGTGTGCATAAAAAGTGCAGTAGAAAAAGAAAATAAAAATTGATTTTTAACCAGTGTCAAGTGCCAACGACAACAACAACTAAACAGCAACAAAATGGTTCAAAAATTCCAATCGCCCGTGCGCGTCTACAAATATCCCTTTGAGCTCGTTATGAAGGTGTGTATCTTATTTGCAGTAGGCGTGTCACTAACTCCGCCTACGCCCCGTAAGTTGTGTGTGTGCGTATGTGTCTGTGTGGGCGAGTGTGTATGGGTGTACATGCGCCAGGCGCGTGTCTTAACTCATTTTATATTAAACAACAATTTGCTTACAAGTTATTAATTAGGCGCAGCTGTCGTTGTTGTCGCTGCATTTTCCTCAATCGTTTTTCATCCAGCTGCTGCGTTGTTGCTTCCGCCTGCACTTACCTTTTCTTTTAGCTGTCAGTCGCCGTTGCGCGCATCGCATGCAGCAGATAAATAAAATTAACCTTGGCACTCTCTATCTCTGTTCATCGCACACTCTCTCTCTCTCTAACAGCTCTCTGCTGCTCTCTTCGTTCAATTGAATAACCCGCGTCTGTAATTTCATGAATGGAACGCTTCGCTTCCATTTGCCTCCCACGAGTGTGTGGAAGAGGAGAGAGAGAGGGTGCTGTGAAGAAGACGGTCAGCTGCCCAGTTCGTGTTTTGCATTCCAGATCCGCCTCACACCGAGATAGGCAGGAAATAAGCGATTATGGGTTCATTGTGTACAATATACAGCAATCAACGAAATGACACACTTTACACAAAAAAATAACAATACAACAAAAACAATAAAATTATGTAAATATGTTTTTTTCGGCAAGCCGAATATTAAGTACACTTTGCCTTACAAGAAATAGATTTTTTTCGACTTTCACTAGCTTGAACAGAAAATGTTCTCAAATTGTTTTGCTAATTGGGTTTTCGAACATGTTCGATTGTGACTCCCAACATGTTCGATATGCTTTATCGAGTTGGAATCCATTTTAAAGTTATATAAAGAAGAAATTATTTATAAACTAAATCATAGATAAACATTTGTAAGCCTACTTACAGCTGGGCGTGGTCAGAGCACTTATATAAATTCCACAATCTCAACTGTTTCTTTTTTATATAGAAAACTGAAGTACTATAGAGGTCTTATCTCGAATGATAATAATATAATGTTGCTAAGTGTTACACATTTCGTGAGAAAAGTTTTATAGCCTTCGCAAGGGTAAACAAAAATTTCCTCTGATAATTTAACGATAGATCATCATGAACCATATCGGCACTATTAACTAATTGGCACTCTATATACGATAAACACTTCGCTCTTATCTATGAAACTATAAAGCAAGAAAAGTCGTAAAATTAATTAAATTTCGCATAATTTATCGTACCGGTAAATGTCGCATTCATTTACAAACTTGTGCGACAGACAAACAAATTTATTTATTTATTATCAGTTTAAATGAAATAGTTTGCATTTGTTGTTGTTGTTGGGTGCAGCAAATGCCTTATAGATGGCACAAAGGTCTTTCAACAAATGTCATTGACTCTAGTATATAAAAAAAAAACATTGAATACTCGATTTTTTTTTGTGTTTTTTTTTTTTTTGCCTACAGTAAGCCGAGCTAATTGGCTTAACAGTAAAAATAATCGCTTTATACTATGTTATATCAGCCTTCAGGCAAAATGGTCACGTTTTCGACTTGTCCGGTGTCTATTTGGACTACAAACTCGCACAATCTATATTCAAATATAGTATATAAGTCGTAGCATTTAATTTATAAAGTCTAACTGAATGATGAAATGAGAGACTGAATATGACTTTTGAATACATGAAAAGAACTTGTGAGACGGAAATGTTGAAAACTGATAACGGAAATTATTCAGCGTTCATATCAACGGAATAACAAAAAATACATTTATGTATCTATAATTTAAATTTGAAAAGGAAGCTCTTTATCAGAAGGTCAGGTTAACAAACGATTGAAAACAATTATATAAGATACGTAACTCCTCAAATATTTTAAGGCTATAATATTTATATATATATATTTGTAAATATTTATCATTTTTTTTTCAAATATTTATTTTTATTATTTTAAACATTTAAGAAGCGATTTAAGTCCCTTCCGATAAATGTGTTGTGAGTGTAAGACCTATTTACCATTAATAAGACCTGTCCTAAATGTCAGCTATTTTTATCTACGCCCACAAGAAAGTCCGGGAAATGCGAGCTTTTATTGTGTTGCTTCTTTATTGACGTAACAGTGTAGATTCCGTTGGCACCGTTTGGAAAATGCAAGACTTATTGCCATTAATTTGTATTTGGCGTAAGCGTCAAACCGTCAACGAGACAGTCAGACAGTCACAAGTGTTATTACGTATACGTCACAAGACCCAGCTGTGAATTTTGCACACTTTTCACACACATACTTATGTAGAGTATATATAGTTGTTATATCTGCTAGGGGGGCGTCAATAAATTGGTTAGTCGGCAAGCAAAACACAACTTTTTAATGGGCAATTAGAATTTTGTATGAGTTGGTCAACTGGAGAACTGGACAACTGTAAAATTAGAAAATTGGACAGCAACTATTTACAATTGTCCATTTAGTGTAGAAATCTGTCGAGTCATCAGCTGCTGGGACTGAAAGTCAAGTTTGGTTCTGTTTAACTTATGTGACATTTCGCACGCTCCGAGCGCTAAATAATTAAGCGTTCCATAGGGAAAATATTGGGTTGGACGACAACAAGTTGTCCTCTTCTCTACATTTTCCCAGGAAAACTGACAACACGTGCCTTGAACTTTTCAAATATTCATGGTGGCAGCTTAATTATCCTTTGGCGTGCGGGTCTCTCTCTCTTTCTTAAATGTCAGCGAGCCGACACTTACTGACTTTAAAGGACATTGGTTCCATGTCCTTGAACGTCGTAAAATTTTAAAAATTTAGAAGTCTATTCCGTATTGCACTATAATACATAATAAATAATTTAAAACCGACTTCTCGATTAACATACATATATGTGCATAATCGATTCTGATACATTGTAATGGTGTTTGTTTTTATTGTACCTTGAACCCCTTGTACGAAAGCGTCAATCTCAGCAACTATTAAACCTAGAGGCTTGAAATCGTTCTAATAGTACTCGCATATCGAGTTTGTTTTGATAAATCGATAAGTCTCTTAGTTTGCTTGTTATCGATAATACGTTTTTTCAAAGATGAGTCGTACATCTTAGGGGCTAGAATCATGAAACTAAGTATATATATTCAGCTAAAGGAGACACACACATTGCATACAGCAGATTTTTGTTTGCCTCCGTCTATTTTCCTGTTGTTGGGGACCTTGAGTTAAATTTTGCCATATATGTGCATAAGTAAGCATATAGAGAAGTGATAACAATTTGCTAAGCAGCAGCACTGCACGGGGCTGAGGGTATCTCCTAGTCGAGAGTTTCTTACTTGTTTTTATTTTTTTGTTTACGCCTTCTAAAGATATCAGGAATTCGAGAATTGCAATAAACAATGCAAATTTCTTCAGCATGGATTCAATATGTTTACCTAAACTGTTGAAAGTTAGCTAATGAAGCCATAAAATACATTTCAATAAAATTCAAACATTTCGATTTATTAAAAAAATATTTTAGCTATTGTTTACGAATTTGGAAAATTCTTAGAACTCTTTAGGAATTGTGTAAAATATTTTTTGAGTTAAGTATTATATATTTTTTTATTTTTATTTTTATTTTATAAAGCGGACTAATTAGGTAGAGTTTATAATATAATTAATATTTTTGTAACCCTTTTAAACCTTGAACTATAATATAATTTCTATAAGTGAAATGAACCGAAAGGCCAAAGCCAATTTTTTTTGTACATAATATAAATTCCGATGCCCAACAATTGAATTATCTAACCTTATTTGGCGAAAGATCATATTTATTGCATTATATAGATGATATACTTAAATATGTACGATCTGCAATACTTAAAATAGAAGAAAAATAAAATGTATTGCCATAAGTCTAAGTATTATATTATTTATATAACAACAAAATATTTAAATGTTTAATATATTAAATTGTATATTATATAAGATATGTATCTCGATTAATGGCGAAACAGCAGCTACACTGATTGTATCTTTAGCATAAAGCCAGGGTAAATATTACGCCAGCTGTTTTATAACTTGGCACCAAATTAGCAAATGTATATATCTGTATATATATAATATATATATATATATATATATATATATATATATATATATATATATATATATATTTATATTTGTGTAGAGTCTGTGGCCCTAAGCCAAGTTCATGTTCATTTACATGTCATAAATTGGCCGCTGCTCAAGGGCAAATCCATTGGCAGCCGTTGGCCAAAATAGTTGCACACACATCATTCGTTCACATTTGCCATTTCCTATTTTCGTATTATTAGGCCTATGAGCGACGCTTTCCCACATGCCCCCAAATGCCGATTGTGCTGGACTGCGATATCATTAAGGATGAGTGCCTGGAGAACGGGGCCAAGAGGAATACGAGTCGTCGTTGCAAGCTGGCGGTCGATGCTCCGTACATCTTTAAGAAATTGATTGGCGTCGACTTTGTGTTCTTTCTGCAGCACAATTATTTGGACATGACGAATCGAACGCTGAGCATCGAGGCGGTCAACGAGAGCTTCTCATCACGGATTGAGATCTTTGAACGTTGCCGTTACTATTCGCATCCGGATAATCCGGAATGGACGTGCTTTGATCAAACGGCCACACTGGATATTAAGAACTTTTTCGGTTTCGAGCACTCTATGGAAAAGATGGGCATGAAACAGTATACCCAAACGACGCTTAAGGGCAAAGAGATCATTGAGTATTTCATAAACCAGCTTAAGGATGAGGGCGTCACGCATGTGGAACGCTGGGTACCGCCATTGGATGCACCCAAATCGCCTACCACAGATCAGCATCATGATATACTGCTTGATGGTGATTTTATTGCACGCAATTTGGGTCAGCTATCGCCCATGCAGGAGTCCAAGCTCCTGGAGCTGAGAAAAATGCTCGATGGTGTCGATGATCTGGAGCGCATGCCCAGTTATCAGACCATCTTGCGTTTCTTGTCAGCACGCGACTGGCACGTCAGCCAGGCCTTTGCCATGCTCCGTGATTCCCTCAATTGGCGTCGTGAGCATTGCATCGACTCCCTGCTCAAGGAGTACAGTAAGCCGGCCGTTGTGATTGAACATTTCCCTGGTGGCTGGCATCATCATGACAAGGACGGACGACCCATTTACATTCTGCGTCTGGGACACATGGATGTCAAGGGCTTGCTCAAGTCGCTGGGCATGGAGGGCTTGCTCCGATTGGTCAGTTAGCCAACCGAGTCTCCCTAACTGTCAGATTAATCACATATTTGTTTCCTTTTACAGGCTCTGCACATCTGCGAGGAGGGCATACAGAAGATTAATGAATCAGCCGAGCGCTTGGATAAGCCCGTGCTCAATTGGTCGCTCTTGGTTGATCTCGAGGGTCTATCCATGCGTCATCTATGGCGTCCTGGCATCAAGGCTTTGCTCTATATCACCGAAACAGTGGAGCGCAACTATCCAGAGACAATGGGACGAGTTTTGGTGGTTCGTGCTCCGCGCGTCTTTCCCATCGCTTGGACAATTGTCAGCGCTTTTATAGGTGAGTTGGAGAATACATCGAAGGGTGAATTTATTGTGCTCATTGGCAACTTATTATAGACGAACATACTCGGTCGAAGTTCTTGTTCTATGGCCCAGATTGTGAGCACATGAAGGATGGACTCGCACAGTATATTGATGAGGAAATTGTGCCAGATTTTCTTGGTGGTCCTTGCAAGGTAAATTTGTAAAGCGTCTCTCCTTTATATTAGTCAACAATTGTGTGTAAACTGTTCTATACATAAATATTAATAATTTCTTATGTACATACATATACATATACATGTGTATATATATATATATATATTATTATAATACTATACTGTTATTTTTGTAACTTTGTTTATCCAATCCCCCCCGTTGAAACTTTTCGGCGCTGTTTAGACGCATTTAACGCATGTGGAACAAGTCAATAGAAAATATCTAACGCATTGTTATTTAGCTGAATGCGATTGTGTAAGCAGCTTCTAAACTCTCCTAAGCCAAATCAAATCACTTTATTATGCTCATATAGAGTGCCGTTTATTATGTTTTTGTCGTTACGTATGTTTGTATATTCTGTTCACTTTGTTTCTTGTCCAATGCTATGCTGTTGCGAACTATGTCAAGTCCATAAATATTTGCCTATATATAAGCGTATTTTTTTTTATTGTGCCCAGCGTCCACGTGGTCCTTTTCAACTGTGTGCTCACAAACACACATTTTGTACCTTGAATAACGAGTGTAAAAAGAAAAAAGAAATACACAAAGCTTAGCAAAACAGCTGCCAGACACTCATCGACTGTTACTAAATGTTGCAACATTTTTTCTATAACCAGACAATGATACACGAGGGCGGCCTTGTGCCCAAGACGCTGTACAAGATGAACTCGCTGGAGGATCATGATGATGAGACACCTGTGGCCTCACGCGCCGCCTCCGCCGGTGTTTTGGATGCTCCGAGTGAGGGCAAGCGTTTGTCTGCAGCCCATCAGCACGATCATAAGAATCTCTATAAGACAGTTGAGCTTAAGCCAGGCTTCACGCACGAGCTACTCATCCGCAATATGGATCCGAAAAGCGTGCTCACCTGGGACTTTGACGTGTTGCGCAACGATTTGCACTTTACGCTTTATCGCGTCACTGAAGAGCTGCCCGATAAGAATGGTGCGTATCGTTAATCAGACTTATTGAATTGAAACTAATTCAATTTCCTTTACAATAGATGCGGCCGTTTCCTATTTTGATCTTCAAGATTTTGTCGAAGGCGTGAACTATTTCAGGGAGGAGCCAACGCTCATCTGTAGGCACAATGAGAGCGTGCAGGGCTCGCATGTGATGCATCACAATGACAGCTATCTGATGCACTGGTTCAGTCCATCGGGTGCGCAACTGAATATATTCTACGAAGTGCTTAGCTCGGCCAACTACAAGGGATCCATGACCAGCCTGCAGTCCGCATTCTCATCGAACTCATCGGCGACAAGTTCTTGCCAGAGTCGATGATATGAGTCGAATAGGCAGAGCGGCGTTGATCCAAAGGTCACAACGTCGTGCTGCGCACGGGGCGTGCATGAGGAGCAGGTGGAGTTGGATTTACTATCGGGCACACTGATGGAAAAGAGCTTAAATCTATTCGACACACCGGATATATTTTTTTGAAGGCCTGAAAATTTGCAATCTCGTATAATTTAGTTTAGCAAAATATTTAGTTTGATTTTAATTTTATTTTTGTGTAGCACAATTTTGCCGTTTTTTTTAATCAATTTATCTGTTTACCTTTTAGTATATCAATACACATATATATATTTATCTATATATTTTCTACAAAGTTAAGCCAAAACATAAAATTTGTGAACTAGGACTTTTACATATAATCGGTTGTATCAGAAAATTTAAATATCACAAAATGTTCACATCCATTTGAGAGCGTCAATTAGTCCATTTTAGTAATTATATAAATAGCGGCTTATACACATATACAAACATACACATACATAAGATGAAAACAAGAACAAAACGTTAGCAAACGTAATATTTGTAGCAAAGCAAGTTTTTTTATGGCTTTTTATAAGAGAATCAACAAAATGAAATTATGCCAGACATTTTGACGCTAGAACGAAAATAATGAGATTTAAAAAATATCTAATCAATGACTACATGTTACCTAATTAGTTTAATTCCAAATTTAAAACACAAAAAAAAAATTAGAGACCATAAATTTTAGCCTATTGCAATTATTTAAAATATTACGAAAAATTTTAACATAAAAGTTCATAAGTACAATATCATCAATTCCGATTAGACTATGAAATTTATGCTGCAAAAATTAGCGATAAATATCTAAAGTTAAGCGCATGAAAATGATAATCAATAATAAAATATATATATAGAATTTTAATTAAATAGCCAAGCAAATGCCGTGCATGTTACCTAATTGTGTAAGTTGAAATAAAAATGCAAGTACATGTGTGTGTGTCTATCTAATATTTTGTTATTATGTTTCAAGTTGGTTTTCAAATTCTAACAGTCCCGCGCTGCGAGCCAGTGTGACCATAGCACAGAGCAATGCTTTCACATTTTACAGCACTAAACTTAACAGCTGCTTATCAAACGGTTTGTTTTGGCTAATTATAAGAAAAAAATGTGCTAAACAAACAAATTGGCTAATTCCATTTATCACGCATACATTGTTGTTACACATATATGTAAAGGGTTGGCCAACACAAAAGTCTTATCATGCAGCTTATCAGTTATGGTTGAGTGGACAATTCTTCGTCGCTAACGGAAACGCGTTGGCTATTTTGGTTTACCGATCGTAAAAATTAAATACGGCGGATAAGCGCAACTGCGCCCCTAAAACTTCTAAATAGCGTAGTTCTCTGCAGTTTGAAAACAGTTTAACTCCATCGCTGACCGTTAACGCAACTAAATAAGTGAGCAGAGATGCCAGCTAGAAACATGGTTGCACTTAAAGTTGCCAAGTGAGTAAATAAATTGCAACTGTGAATTACATCAGTTGTCGTTGTTGTTGCCGTCCGCAATGGTCGATGAACAAACTGAAAGCGGATCGCCCGCTAATAACTTGAGCGATATACTCAAATCTGTGCTGGATTATTACAGTGATAAAACCGATGTTGAACCCGTTTCCATATACGAGGACAAGAAGATCTTCCCTAGCTTTCGGAGCGGTCCCCTGCAGGAGTATCGCGAAAAGGCGAGCTTCTGCTACAAGCGTCTGATTGTGCTGCTGGAGGGTGAGGAGCACATTCGTCTTAAGGTACCGTTATCTTAGAGGAAATCAGTTGATCATAAATCGGTTCTATTTTAAATGTGTACTTCTTAATTATTCAATGAGCGTTTGATAAGCCTGAGTGGGAGTGCAAAGTTCGATGTTCAATGGGCTAGTGATTAAACCCGTTATTTTAAGCTTCTTAATTTCTTTTATTAAGAAATAAGTGATATAGATTTCATTTCTGAACTAATCGTTTAATTATTATTGATTATTAATTGGAAATCTTTACAAATGACTAATTTTCTTTTGCTTGTGATCAAAGTTCACCTGTTGTAGATAACAGTGGTTATTTTTTAAGACCTCAAAGTGCAAACTTACAATGAAATGTACACATTTTGTATGGAAATGTGTGAAAAAGCAAGTTTATGTGTAACCGACATTAAACTCGTTTTAAATGCTTGCACTATAAAAATAATAGCATACGTGTCACAAGAACTTGACCCTACGGGGAAAACCTACGGGCTATAATTGCAAATTAAAGTTATATAAAAACGTATTTAAAACCTATTTGTACCTCTTCTCTTATATCTAATAATCCACTTAGGCAAGTATGCCTGAGGAACGATTTCTTAACTGATTGGAAACGTGCTTATCTAAAAGTGATTGCTTAGGTCACCTTATCGTAACGTTTACTTATCTTCATTTACCTACTTAACAAAATGTAGCACAAAATATGGCAGTGGATGGAAAAACATCCTGACTTCCAGCGTGAGCCGGAAGTGGCAGATCTGGAACGCACAAGGGAGCTGGCAAACAAGCGCCACCATCTACTCTGGGAGCAAAAGTTCTACGATGTCAATGAGGTAGGTTTACTGTATTTTAAAATTGAGCAAGGCAAATCAGCAATTAGCCATTAATTGAATGCTCTCTATGCAGTACATAAATCAGTAATTAACCATTAATTAAATGTTATCTTTCTAGTATATAAGTACGCCCCATTTGATGTTAGCCTTTGGGCAAGCCATTTTCAGCTATGACTTTAGCTTCTCAGTGAAGTTCTCGCTCTCCAATGGCATGTTTCCTAGCACCCTGGTATCCAATGGCACTGGACGACTGGGCAAATATATAGCCAAGATATCCGATGATCGCATATTGGGTGCTTATGCTCTAACCGAGATCTCTCATGGAACAAACGCTAATGGTAATAATAAATTTTATATTTTATCGCTTTTGTGCTTAATTTTTCTACTTCGTCATACAGGAATGCGGACGCGTGCTACTTACGATGTCAAAACACAGGAGTTTATTATACACACACCTGACTTTGAGGCAGCCAAGTGCTGGGTTGGTAATCTGGGCAAGACCTGCACCCATGCGATTGTCTACGCACAGCTGTATGTGCCGGAAGACAAGCATCAGGGCTTGAATGCCTTCCTGGTGCCCATTCGGGACGAGCGTACCTTGTTGCCTTTCCCGGGTGTCACAGTCGGCGATCTGGGTGAGAAAATTGGTCTCAATGGCATTGACAATGGGTGAGTAATGTAAATTGAATAAGTTATACCATAATACTATAACAAACTGACCTTACAGATTTGTAATGTTCAATCAATATCGCGTGCCCAAAGCCAACTTACTGTCGAAGACGGGCGACATTGATGCAGATGGCAATTACAGCAGTCCAATCAAGGATCAGCGCAAGCGTTTGGGTGCCTCGTTGGGCGCTCTGTCTACAGGTCGTGTGAACATTGCATCTATTACCTATGTGGCCCTGAGCAAGGCTGTTTGCATTGCCACACGCTATTCGGCCAGCCGTCGCCAATTCGGACCCGCCGATAGCAAGCAGGAATGGCCCGTGATCGAGTATCAATCGCAGCAGTATCGCCTTATGCCACATCTGTCCACGGCAATTGCGTTGCGCGTGGCTACCCAATGGATTGGCAAATCTAACGTAGACATGACTATCAGGGGATTAATGGGCGAGGACACGTCCAAGGAGGGCATGGAAATTCATGCTATCTCATCGGCACTGAAGCCATGTGCCACTTGGGCAGCTCGTGATGGTATCCAGGAGTGCCGCGAAGCTTGTGGCGGCCATGGTTATCTTCGCGCCTCCGGATTGGGTGATTTGAGAAACGACAACGATGCCAATTGCACATACGAGGGCGAGAATAATACGCTCATTCAGCAGGCATCCAATTGGCTGATCAGCTTGAGACGCAGCAACGCTAACTTCGTGGATGTCTCGCCGTTGCAGACGGTCTCATTCCTTAGCGATATGGATGCGATTCTTCAGACCTACGGACAGGAGCAAAACGCAGGCCAGGCTCTAGATGTGCACAGTGCGTGATTATTTATTGTTTAATATTTTATTAGATATATATATTTAATCGTTTTACTTAATTGCAGATTTGCTAAAGGCTCTTAACTGGCTAACCGCCTGGCAACTGGATGCAGCCGTTAAGCGCTTCGAGCAGCTACAATCGGATGGAAAGAATGCATTCGAGACACGCAACAATATTCAAGTGTTCGCTGCCCAGAAACTTTCCATTATCTATGCGGAGGTGCGTTTCAGTTTATTTGCGAAACTGAATCAGTATTGCATCTAATATTTGTTTGCTTTCCACAGCGCACCATTTACTATGTCTTCTACAAGTTTGTCACCAGCCTTCCCGCCTCTGCCGAGCAGCAGGTGCTGCTGAAGGTTCTATCATTCTATGGCGCCAATCTGGTCACAAAGTACTCTGCTTTGTTCTATCAAGGCGGATACTTCCGCAGTAGCTCGCAAATTGAATTCTATCAGCAGGGAATTTTGGGGCTATTGTCAGTGCTAAAGAACGAAGCCATTGCCTTAGTGGATGCAATTGCACCAACAGATTTCATTTTGAACTCCCCATTGGGCATGAGCGATGGCAATGTATGTGGCTTACATTTTGTATTGAAATAATCACAACTATTCCACTAACGTTTTGTTCCATTTATTTACAGGTCTATAAACATTTGCAGCGTACCATCGTGTCCACTCCTGGTGTATACGAGCGCCCGCATTGGTGGCGTGATGTCACCTACAAGAATTACTTGCAACGCGCCAAGTTGTAAAATTCCACTTCACCCATGACAATTCAAAAGCCAGTCAAAGTCTTTATGCCTATAATTTTATTCTCTTAATTGCTTATTAAGTTTTGTAAAGATCAGAACTGTTGAAGCAGCCCTGTACTGTTAAGCTTTTAAAAGGCTTTTTATTAATGCGTGATACACTTACATATGTATATAAATGTGCAATAGTGCTGATAACAGATTATACTTTTTTTTACATATATCTAGTTTCGCTAAGAACAAAACATAATAAAAATACCTTTTTATTGTAACTCTTATTTTCTTTTTATACCTGAGCTTAGTTAAAAATGAATAAATGGGCTACAATGTTTTAATCATTGGCTTATAATAGTATAAATTATTAACGCACTAATTTATAGGATTATAAACATATCTTAAACAACTAATTAACTTCTAAGAATAGCATTCTATACAGTATTCAATGAAATTAAAGTGTTGTTATAACTTACTTAAAGCTTATTTAATTATCACACACACCTGCTTACATTTATAGCTATTGATTGGATTCATTATCAAGCCTGTTAAAAGATTCAACAAGTTGGATGACTCGACGAATTTGCAGCACCTTCGATATATCAGCCATAGCCAGTTCTGAATTGGTTTAACATACTTTCATACATATGTATGAGTGTATATATAAATTTGTATATATGTATATTCAGACTCTGCAATGCTGCCGGTGTAAATCCCCGGCGTTTGGCCACCAGCTAAATTCAGAGAAACGAAGACAGCTTTTTGCTTCTTTTTCTGCATAGCTGGTTTCTAAAGGTGAGCAGAGAAACAGTTGTGATTTACTTTCTATCATCACTCGGCAATCTCTGTACAAAGTTCGAACGTAGGTGTACGTGTTATAAAAACGTATTTATATGTATATATGTATATATAAAAAAATAATATGGATCGTGCAATGAAGATTGTGTGTTTATTTTTTAATTATAATGGTTTGCGCTATTTACATGCATGCATACAAATAAATGCCTTATATAATGTATCTACATATGTATGTACATGGAGACACATATATCTGATGTATGTAGTTGGAAGGTAAGCTTAGACATTAGGACTTAGATTATTACAATAAATAGAATTAAAGTTCCGTACGCATATACATTACACTTTTTCCAATTATCCACCAAGTGAAAAATTTTATGGAATGTTCGTTGAATCTGTGACAGATTCAGACACTCATATATTTGTAGTTACGTATTATTTATATTGAAACAATATTTGTGAAATTGTGTTACTGCACTTTTTACTTTGTGTATTAGTTATTATTATGCTAGTTATAAAGCATTTTCTTATCATTTTTTGGTTAAATCTTTTAACTTAAATACGATCACAGTCTGACAAACGTCTTTGTTGTTATTGTAGTTGTGGTTTTAGAATAAATTACAATTATACACAAAATTATATTAACACATACTAAATACAACATACAATTTACCAATAGCATTGAGCAGCCATTCGACTGGGTTTTGCATTGGGGGTCAAGGAGTTCCATTTTGTCCCGAACCGGTATCCGATTCGTATATATCGGGTACCCTGTGCGCAATGTGCGGCTGCAGTTGGGCCAAAACGTTGCCTTCGCTCTCCGTTTGGATGAGCATTGGAATTTGTTGTGGCAGATCGCTGGTGGCCCACAAATACAAATCCAGCGTCTTCTCCGTGCAATCGGCAATGAAACGTACAAACGGTCGAATGTCGCCCTCATTGGCCAGCTTAAGGAAATGATAGTACTGGCTGCGCTGCTGCTTGGGTATAATCACAGGCGGATAGCCAGCGCGCATAAGGAGTGTGTTCATCAGCAGACGCGAGGTTCGTCCATTGCCATCCACAAAGGGATGAATATGCACCAGTTTGTAATGAGCGAGCGCTGCATAACTGTAATAAATATTTAGAGATAATTGATGGCCTTGAAGGGTTCCTTTCAGTGTACTTACTTAACCGGATGCAACGTGCTGATGTGCTCGGAATTTAGCCAATGCTCAAAGCGCTGCATTAGAATTGCCAAATCGTTCGGACCCGGCGGCACGTGACCGCCCACATAGACTTGATTGCGACGAAATTCGCCGCCCTCTATGGGATCAACATGGCCCAGCACTCGGCGATGCAGCTCCATAATGTCCTTAAGAGTTATTTCTAATCTGCAAATGAACACGATTATTATGAATTATTCTGCATTGCAAGGACTGATAATTGCACTACTTACTTTTGCACTAGACTGGCGTTAATGTACTTCATAGCCAAGTCCATGCCCAGGATTTCGTTGTGCTCATCTATGGACTTGCCGTCGACGGCCATCCGGGTTTCTAGCACTGAGCGCGTTTGTGCAAGTGTCATGGTGTTGCCCTCAATGCCAACTGAATGGTAAATATGCTGAAAGTAAGCCTCCTTTTTGGCTCTCCTCAACGCGGAGTTGGCCTCGTGTATGGCTGACAAGGCGTCACGTTTCTCATCCAGAGAAATGAGACGTCGTTCATCCAGTGTTTGTACCACATCCGCCGTCCGCTGCCGATTGGCCAGAGCTTCCGAGTTGCTTGGACTGAGGCTAAGTGCCTGGAAGTAATACTGATCCGCCAGCACAATATTTCGTTGATTGTGCTCCAGAAATTCGCCGTAGCGGAGCAGGACCTCAGGATGCTTGGGCGCCAAGGCGAGTGCGTGCTCGAACAGACGGGCTGCCTTGTCATCCTTGCCACTCATGTACATGTCTTGTGCCAGACGCAGTGAACCCATCGCTTCCTTAATGTTCGTCTCCTCCGCCTCCGTAAAGCTGGCGCCCACACTGTCGCTTACGCTCTTATCGTAGAACTCCTTGAATGCATTCAGCTCGTCCACCGAATATACCGCAAACTCGTCTCGCGTCTGCAAATAGTGCTCCGTTGGCAGATGATGCAATCGCAGCCGCCAGCCCAACAAGGATCCCGACGACGAGGTTAGGGCATGGAAGCCAAATGCTGCCAGGCAGCCAGCAACGAAGAACAGGCCAAAGCGATAGGTTAGTTGAATCGTTGTCGTCGTCCGTTTCTGTTGTAGTTCCTGTTTCGCCTTGCCTTTCGCCATGGCCTATGGAAACAACAGTTTTCTTTTTGTTGCTTTTGTTTATATTTTGCCACGTGCTCACCATTGTCTTTGGGCCCGTATTTAATTGCTGGCCTGTTTCTGCTTTACATTAGTCTTGTACACTGGGCCCAGCTGATACATCTTAGGCCTTTAAAGGGCGTTTTGAAAACAAAACAACCACGTATTTCATAGATACCATGCCATTTACTAGAGATGGCCGCGTGTGCGATGTATATCTCAGATATTTGAAACGGACTGAATTTAATTTTAATTTTACAATACGATTTTGAAGCACTGTTTGCTTGTGTATTTATTTACATTCTGTTTTCAAATTTCCTTAGGAAAATGAATTAAATTGATAGCATCGTGGAACGATGTTTCATAATTTAACTGCAAGTGTGCTCATCTCTAACATAAAATGTAATCGATAGTCAGCACTGCTTTGTCAACAGCTGATAAAGTACTAATTGTGCAGCAGTGCAGTCAAGTGCACTACTTGACGCTAGATGGCGCTATAAGATCATAAATTAGTCAGCATTCAAAATTTGTGCGAAAACAAAACCGGACTTCAAAATTTTTCTATATAAATGAATTACTCTGTTAATTTTTTTTATATTATTATTGTTTATTGGCTTAAAACGTTGCTTTTAAAGTTTTCCTCAAAAATGAAAATTGAATACTGAATTTTTTATATATAAATACATAATATATTTGTATATTATAAATGTTCGGCGTTTGGCAGAATGCTAATTAATTTGTGGTTTCTAATTTAAAGAACTTGTTCCACATTTGAAATACCGATATCAGGATGTCGAATATCTAGATATCTCAATGGGTTTTCCCTTGTGGTTATTTCTTTTAACAAATTCAATTGAAATGACAAAAAAAAGGTTGTTTAAACTTTTGCAAGGTCAGTCAAATTTGCATATATATATATGTATATATATAGATATACATGTATGCAAGTTTATATTTTCCACTTAATTGTTTTGAATCACTTTTAAATACCGAAACACTTGCGACCCCCACGCAAATGACGCGCCTCCTCGGCTCGGACATCCATCATCAAATATTATAGTATCTTAGTATCTGGCTGTCATGTAATGCATGCTCTCCCACCAGCAACCCAGGAGCGCATATGAGATCATATACTTATTCGAATTCGCAATAAATACACTTGTATTTGATCTATTGTCAATGAGTGTAAACAAAATCAAATCGGTTAAAGCTACCGGCTTGTGATTCATAAATGAGCTCATTAGAAGATTCCAATACCGGTTTTTTGTCTTTGAACTATGACGTCGAATGTGATTTTAGTTTTATATTTAGTACAATTTTTGTTGTTCATTGTTCGTTGTTTTTCCAAAAAAAATCAAAAGTCATTCAGAGCGGCGGCTCAATTGATAACGGCAAATATCGCTATTTCGGAGAATCTCTCAAACATTTTCAAATAAAAGCTTTACCCTATGCGATCGTCCGTCAGTCGCTGTTCGGCAGCGCAACGTAGCGCAACGTTTTTTTTTGAAATCGGTCTAATAAGTAACGGTACAAGCGGCAATAGTGAAAGTGAACTAAACGGTGTCTCAAGTGCAGATCCTGCGAATTCTAATCAGTTAATCGGTGTGAACTAAAAAGTGAGAGTGAGTACAATCAAAATATATACATGTATGAATATGTTCAGTGTAGTATTATTTATGTATATATGTACAAATATATACCGTATAGAGCATCCAAAAATAGCCACCGCCTGCATTCTAGACATTACCTGCAGTAGCCCCAAAATAAGTTGTTCCAGAAATAACATTTGAATTCGGAATAGACATAACCATATGTGACACAAATGGAAAATTGTTTATGCTTGAAAGCTGTTGATTTATTGCCCAATGCTGTACAAAAATGAATCCATTGTATATCCATACGATAATCTTGTGACTAGAAGATCAATTTTAGTATTAACTTCATGAAGAACAAAAGTAACACGTACGCATTAAAGACTTATCAACCGGATGAAAAATGCTACTTGACTTAATGGCAAAAAAAAAACAACAAAAAATAATTTATTAAAAAATGAAGCAGTCAAAATACATCAGCGAGTTGTTTTAAAATAAAAAAAAAAATAAAACAAAAAATGGTGGCTAAGTAACGTCAACATTATCGTCTGGATAACCTTTTGTGACCCTCAGTTGGGTGATAATCCCTGTCTATAGACTGAACTAGATTTGTGCTCTATGCGCTTATCACCAAATATTAAAATAAAAAAAAAAAACACCTCGCACCAAAAACAAAAACTTTTGAATTTCATTTTGAGATTTGTAGATCGTGCAATATACTATAAGTATTACAAGTACCTACTTATGATTTCGAACACATTTACGATTTATGAATGACACAGTTTCTCTTTCTGAACTCCGCTCTAGTTAGCCCAGAATGCGAGCTCTGGGCGTGTGTGCTCTGCTCCTGGCTGTAGCCAGCTGCCAGGGCTACAACAGCTTTAGATCGAGCTACAGCAGCAGCTCCTCCTCATCATTCGGAGGCGGTCAGTCGCAGGCCCTCCGCCAAGCTCCCAGCTCTCAGCTGAGCAGCTGGGCCTACAGCCATCTGAACGAGGTCCGAGAGTTCGCCAATCGTCTCACCCAGGAATACAATGCCATGTCCACCGGCAGCACCCATAGCTTGGGTCACACACTGGCTTGGAGTGGTAAGTGTTGGGGTACATGGGAGAGGCTATAAAGTCCGTCTAGCTTAAACTATTTGGGGTTGTCTTTAAGTCCATAACATATTTCTATAAGTGAAAGTAATCGTGAAATATATAATCTTATTAGATGTGTGTTAATATTTTAAGACCTTAGAACCTGAAATATTTTATATTTATCTTAGGTCAAATATAAAGTATATATGTAAGACCTTATTAGATATGATTTAATATTTTGAAAAGTCTTCTCAAGCTCTTAAATATAATTATAATATTTTATATTAATCTTAAATTTAAATCTTGGTGTTACAAAATATTTACATGACATACTTTTTGTTATAAGCGTAATTTTTGTTAAATTCTAGTATTTAAACAAAGATTTTATATTTTTCTACGAAAGGCTTTACGCAGCTTTCTTTATAGCAGATATTTTATTGAAATACATGGAATATTCCAGTTCTAATAAACTACATTATTTAAAGGTTCTATACAAAGATTTTATATTATAATATATTTACAAAATTATAATAGAAAATTGAAGAACATATATTAAACAGTAGTAAAAGCCATAGGAGATGAAATTAAAAACTAGAATTGAAACAAATAATATAAATGTTAGATGTATTATTTGAGTTTTCGTATTTAAACAGGAAATACAAATAAATAAATTTATTTTAACGGTGAGCTTCCAAGAATTGAGAATAGAGATTATTTTAATCTAGACAGCATATTTTGTGGTGAAAGATTAAAAGATGAAACCACAAAAAGAAAAGTTCAAGAGATCAGTTTAGTTTATTCACTGCGCCCAAATTCAAATTGAAAGTAAAAAAAAAAAATACCTTAAGCGGTTCACTTAGTGATAGAGGTATTAAAGCTGACAGATAACGTAATTAATTGCTGGACATACTAAAATTGAAATGATTATTTTCGTTGCTCTAGTCTAAAATAAAAAGTGGCATCATTATTGTGTGGCCCTGACACCATGCGATTCCTTAATACAATACACTATCAGAAGACGTTATCGGGTATACAAACGGGAACTGACCCTATATACAACATTTTCGGTTAGGCTCAAAGACTAGAATGAGACTTTGAAAATGGGATTGCATTTATATCGTAACTAAAATAATTAGAGGTGTATTTGACTAAAGTCGAATCGCCTAGAAAGGCGAATGACAGGCGATAAAGTGCAAGCAGTTGAGAGATTCTGGCATCTAGAAAAGTTTAAGTTCATCATCATAAATGTATGTCGAATCGCATAGAAAGGCGAATGGCAGGCGATAAAGTGCAAGCAGTTGAGGGATTCTGGCATCTAGAAAAGTTGAAGTTCATCACAATAAATGTATGTCGAATCGCCTAGAAAGGCGAACGATAAACAGGAAATAGACAGGAGAAAAACCTATATACCTAAGCTATATAGAAATCAGTTGCAAGGAAGTTGAGCTATCTAGAGCACATCTTATTTCAATATATAACTAATATTGTTGTTGGGTTCACTTTTGCAGCTAATATTCAGCAGCTGAGTGGCAAGAGTGCCAGCGAGCTGGATGCCCTCTGCCTGCAGACCAGCCAGAAGCTGGTGAACGATATGCGCCAGGGACTGATAAGCTACAACAATATCGTACAGCCCGCATTTTTCGATACGAAGGCGGCGGAGGTGCTCCAGAATTACGCAACTGGTGGTGTGCAGCACACTGTGGACCTGAATCCCTTTCAGTCTGTGGATTTGAGTGGGTTTGACGAGGTGAAGAACTACGCTTATCCGGCCGAGGTGAAGGTGATCGATGGCAAGACCTACGTGGTGCATCGCAACTGCACCGAAGCCACCAAGATAACGAACAACTTTGGGGGCAGCAGTGGAGCCGCTCAGCTGAACCATGGCTACTTTGCCCAGAAGCCGAGTCCATTGCCAGTCGGCAGCGCCATCAATGCCAATCGCCACTCCTCCTCGTTGCAGGAGTGGATCGAACAGCAAATGGAGCCGAAGGTTGTGGGTTACAATTCGGTGGTCAGCGTCGATGGCAACAGAGGCATACCGTCGTTCAGTCAAATGAGTGCGGTGCCAACCTTTGGCCAGAGCAGCCTGCCGGGGCCGATGTCCACGGTAACAGTTAGGCGCTTCAATAAGACCATTACCACGCATGCCGACGGCACCAGCTCGGTGGACGGCTCGGACTCGCACCAGCGCTGGGAGAACGGACAACTGGTCTACGACAACAGGCAGCCGTTCGGGCAGTCGTCGGTGCCGCGCGATGAGCAATGGAAGCGGGACGAGCGCGAGCACTTCTTCTGGTTCCTGACCTCGCCGCAGCGGCTGGAGGACTGGCAGCACCAGCACGAGGATCGCCTGTTGGCTGTGGCCCATCGCTACCAGACGACGCTGCCCATCCTGTTGGAGTTCCATCGCCGCGAGCTGGCGCGCTATCAGGCGCTGCTGGCCCAGTACGAGGGACAGGTGCAGGATGCCAGCGCCTGGCAGCGACAGGAGCGCGGACGCCTGGACTGGCTGATCCATCAGAATAGCTTCACGTCGCAGGACTTTGAACGCTGGCAGCGGGAGAACGGCGCCAAGCTGCGCCAATTGGCACAGAAGAACGGCGTCTCGCAGGAGCAACTGCAGCAATGGCAGCGCCAGGAGCTGCAGCGTCTCTACGTACACTTCAACAAAATCAACAATTCGCTGGGTCCACAGATACCACAGATACCACAGATCTCCAATCAAATGGAAATCCAGGAGTCCAGCTCGTTTACCGAGGACAATGCCAAGGAGCAGAAGCGTCTCGATGAGCTCATTCGCCAGCACAATGCCACGATTGCCCAACTCCAGAACTCAATATTCACGGATCAGCAGCGCCTGAAGGATCTCTCGATCAAGTACCAGGGCGATATGCAGAGCCAGACCCAGTGGCTGCGCGGCGAAGTCGCCCGCATTGGGGATCTGATCAAGGAGCAGAACGAGCAGGTGACCAGGATTAGCGCTTGGCAGAGCTCAGAGCGCGCCCGTCTGGAGGCCATGCTGAAGCAGCATCGCGGCAGCCTTACCGAGCTGCAGCAGCAGATGGTCCAGGATCGCAGCTATGTCCAGAACTTGGCCGACAAATACCGCGTCGGAGTCGATGAGCTGGAGAAATGGCAGCGCGAGGAGCTGCAGCGGCTGCAAGTGGTTGGCCAGCAGCAGCTGGAGACCCACATCAAGGATTGGCAGATCGGCGTCAGTGCCCAGCTGCGCAACATTGTCGGACAGAATCAGTTGACCATCGAGGAGTTCCAGAACTCCATTATTAACGATCGCGCACGCCTCGAACAGTTTGCACGCACCTACAAGGTGCGCGTGGAGGAGATTGAGTCGTGGATCAAGAGCGAGCTCAAGAAGTTCCAGTCCGAGGGTCTGCTCAAGGAGGTGGAGCAGCAGCTCAGCTCCTGGCAGCAGCGCGAGCGCGAGCGACTCCAAAATCTGGTGCAGCACAACACGCTGACCGTCGAACAGCTGGAGACGAAGATCAAGAACGATCAGCAGCACTTCTTTGACCTGGCCAACACGTATCAGATACGCGTGGAGGACATACAGGACTGGCTGAAGAAGGAGCTGCTGCGCCTCCAGGGCGAGGGTCTCATCAAGGCCGAAGCTCTCAAGGACTGGCAGGTGGCCGAGCGCCAGCAGATCGCAAAGATCGTCCAACAGAACAAATATTCCATCGATGAGTTCGAGCGGAAGGTGTTGGCTGATCGCGCTCGCCTCAACGATCTATCGAAGACCTACAATGTGCAGGTCTCCGAGATTGAGAACTGGATCCAGGCCGAGGGCGAACGTCTGCAGCGCGAGGGACAGCTCCATATGGAGACGCAGTTGAACAACTGGCAGAAGATTGAGCGCCAGCGCCTGCTGGACCTGATTAACAAGAACGATCTGTCCATTGAGGAGCTGGAGACCAAGATTGGCAAGGATCAGACCCACTTGTACAGCCTGGCCCAGCAGAATCAAGTGCGCGTCGAGGAGATCGAGGAATGGATCAAGCAGCAAATCCAGAAGCTTCAAAGCGAGGGTCTCATCGAGATGCAGCGGCTAAAGAACTGGCAGCAGGAATGGCGCGGAAATCTTACCAACATGGTGCAGGAGCGGGACTACACTGTCGAGGAGTTCCATAAGTGGTTGCTTGAGGATCGCGCCCGTCTCCAGAGTCTGGCCATGCAGCACAATGTGCAAATCGAGGAAATCGAACAGTTCGTCAAGAAGGAGGAGCAACGCTTCATTGGCATGGGACTGCTCAAGCCCAGCGAGAAGCTGACCAACTGGCAGGAAGTCGAGCGTCTGCATCTGAAGAATCTGGCACAGCAGCAATACAAGTCCACGGAGCAGCTGGAGGCACGTCTGCGTCAGGATCGGGAGTTACTGGAGACCCTGGCCCGCGAGTACAGCGTGCAAGTGGAGGAAATCGAAAACTGGATGAAACAGGAGCTGGCCCGCATGCGTGACGAGGGCAAGCTACAGATTGACAACCTGACCGCATGGCAGCTGGCGGAACGCGAGCGTCTGGAGACCCTCCTCAAGCAGAACAAGCAGTGGAGCGCCGAGGAGCTGCAGGCCGAGCTGCGCAACGATCGGGAGCACATGCAAACCATGGCCTTCCAGTATCACACCTCGGTTGAGGAAATCGAGCGCTGGGTGCAGTCCGAGATCGAGCGGCTCAAGGAGCAGGGCAAGCTCAACATTGAGCAGCTCACCGCCTGGCAGCAGGCGGAGCACCAGCGCATTCTCATCCTCCTGCAGTCGCACTCCAACATCACGATGGAACAGTTCCAGAACAAGGTGGGTGAACGTTTATTTTTATATGAAAAATGGCTTAACGGGGCTTCATGTTTTTTTTTTTTTGAAAATCTAACCATGCTGACCCCATAAAATATATATAAAGTATAGTATATACATATATTGCTTGTATGTGCGTCTGTCCGTATGTATGAACGCGTCGATCTCAGCAACTACAAGAGCTAGGGGGTTGAAATTTTGTATGTAGGTTCTCCTATAGCACGCGCTTATCGAGTTTGTTTTCGATTATCGATAGCTCTTTCCGTTTGCTTGTAATCGATAACACGTTTAAGTCTTTCGAGGATATCTCTTATATTTTAAGAGCGAAAGGTATCAAACTGTCTTTTAATATATTCAGCTAAGGAAGACACACATTTTGCACACATTTAAACTTTGGATACCTCCCAGTCTAGTTAACATATTCCAAAAAATTCATTAAAATCGGAAAACGTTAGAGCCTTACGATGTTCGCACTGCGGCACAATTTTAGTCAGGGTATCTCTTAGTCGAGCACACTCGACCAGAGCTTTCCTGCTTGTTCATCTTATTTTTAACACTTTCGCCGCTGCTTGCAGGTGCAAAACGATCGCCTCTTCCTGCAAAACCTTGCGGATCAGCATCATGTGAGCATTGTGGAAATCGAAACATACATCAGGCAGGTGATTGAGGAGCTGCAGAAGAAGGGACAATTTGAAATCGAGCAGCTGCAAACGTGGCAGCTGGTGGAGCGGGATTACATCAAGAACCTGATTACCGAATATAAGAATGGACTCTCGACGGCGGAGTACGAGCAGAAACTGCTGGCGGATCGTGCCCATCTAGTGCAGCTGGCCGATCAGTACCGCCTGAATGTGGAGCAAATTGAGGAATGGATGATCGCGGAGCTGAAGCGTTTGAGGGGCAACACCGAGACCTCGCTGAAGACCCTCAGTGCTTGGCAAGTGTCGGAGCTGGAGCGTTTGCAGAACCTGCTCAAGGAGCAAACCCACATTACCTACGTTGAGTTCGAAGTGGAGCTGCAAAAGGAACGCGACCGCCTGCAGAACCTGGGCAATCAATACTCGGTCAATGTGGAGGAAATCGAGCAATGGCTGCGCCAGCAGCTGATCAATCTGAAGACCACGGGCAGTGCCAAGGTGGAGAACCTGACCAAGTGGCAAATTGCCGAGCAGGAGCGTCTCATCGAGCTGCTGTTGAAGCACCAGCAGGACTTGAACTACGAGGATGTGGAGCGCGAGTTGCGCAAGGATCACGATCGCATTGAAAGCTTGTCCCAAACGAATCACGTGAGCATTGACCAGGTCGACAAGTGGTTGCACGATGAGCTCCGCCGTCTGCAGAGCTCGGGGCTGGTGCAATTCGAGCAGCAGACGCAGTGGCAGAAGCAAATTAGCAACGGATTCAACAATTGGCTGAAGGAGCAGCAGGATTCGGCCACCTATCAGGAATTCTTGGACTTCTTGAAGCGCGACAAGTCACGCCTCAACAGCATCGCCACCGACTACCATCTGACCGTGGAGCAGGTGGAGCAGTGGGTGCAGAAGGAGACGGCGAGACTCTCGCTAATTGGTGTCATCGAGAAGCCGCAGGATAATATCCGCTACGAGGAGATTGTGAACATTTCGGATCAACGCAGGGACTCGCAGCCCTGGAAGGAATACCTGACCACACGTCTGCGCAGCCAGACCCAAATCAAGCCGATGACCTGGCAGGAGTTCCAAATGTATTTGACAATCGATCGGCCCAACTACGAGCGGCTGGCCCAGCAGTATCACATCACCGTCGAGGAGATCCATCTGTGGCTGCAGGAAGCAGCCAAGCAGCTGGCCAACGAGGGTCTCATCACCGGCAGCCTGACCGTGGAGGAGTGGCAGCTGAAGGAGCAGGCCTACATCCAGGATTTGATCAACCAGCAGCTGCGACGCCGTCAGAAGTGGACCCTGGATGAGCTGCAACTGAAGCTGCTCAGCGATGAGAAGCATCTGCTGGACGTTGTGCGTCAGTATCAAATAACCGTGGAGGAGCTGAAACTGTGGTACAAGAATGAGTTGAAGCGTCTCTTGGATTTGCATAAGATTGAGCGAGGCTTCGGCTTATCCTGGCAAACAACCGAATTCGAACGCATTTACCAGACCGTCATCCGTCATCCGATCAACCGCAATGCCCTGGAGCTTCTCCTGCTGCAGGACGCGTCCATGTTGGCTGCCCAGTACCGCATTTCCGTTGAGCAGCTCCGAGCGTTCATCCATGAGAAGCTGCAGCGCTTGGCCGACATGGGACTGATTGTGGACAGCCAGGTTGTGGGCAGCGATTGGAAGGAGCAGGAGCGTCAGCGCTTGCGCCAGATTGCCTCCAGTGTGATCATCACCGACGTGGAGCTATTGAAGCACATCTCGGCGGACAAGAGCTTCCAGAACGATCTGACCCGCCTCTACGATGTCATACTGGAGCAATTGGCGCCCGTGCAGCGCGTGCACGCCACCAACATGGCCAAGGAGCATCTGCTGGAGCAGCGTCGCCTCAACTTCCTGACCGAGTGGCAGGAGAAGGAGCGCGATCGTCTATACGAATTCATTGGCACCCAGAACATGACGCTGCGTCAGTTGCGCGACTGGCAGCGCCAGGACGAGAAGGAGCTGCAGAGGATTGCCCAGACGCCGGCCTATCTGATCTCGGTGCATAAGTTGAAGGAGTGGCAACTGAAGGAGTTTGAACGCATCATGGCCGTGGCCCGCTACTATGGCATGTCGCTTCTGGAGCTGCAGCAATTCCGGGACGAGGAGCTCCACTATCTGACCTATTTGAATCACCGCAAGCTGTTGACGGAGTCGGAGGCACAGAACTGGGAGAACAAGCAGTACAGGCGCTTGATCAAGCTGCAGTCCAAGTACAACAAGAACAGCCAGGAGATCAGCATCTGGCGTCGCACATTGTATCTGCTCAGTCAGGGACTGATCGATCTGCCCGCCGGCCATGGAGGCTATGTGGTTGATCCGGGCACCACGAATGCCACCGCCGTGCACAAAACCACTTTCTCCAAGGATCGCGGTGACCAGCCGCCCCATGTTTACGAGGAGTACAATGAGGCCGACGAACCGGGTCTGGAGGGTGAAACGAAGCCACCAGTAATCCCATCCTACTCACTCGTTTCCACACCATCGCCCTTGCCCTATCACCGCGGATCGCCCGGTGGCGCCAATGTGGGCTACGATTACCGTCGCTCGGATTACACCTTCACTCTGCCTGTAGGCAGTGCATCTGCCTCCGCCAGCGGTGGACAGGATGGATCATCGGCTACTGCCAGCGCCAAGCTGGGAAAATGGAGCCGGGCCGCAGGCGAAGAGCCTAAGTCGCAGCAACAAGTTCAGCTCGACGACTTCGGCCAGCAGCAGCAGGTGGAGCTGGGCTGGAACAACGGTGAGGTGGATGGCGGACAGCAGGAGCAGCAGAGCCTGGACTGGAATTCAAACTTGGACGGCGATGCTGGCCAACAGCAGGAGGAGAAGTTCGATTGGAATTCCAACTACAAGCAGGGCGATGCTGGCCAACAGCAGGAGGAAGATTTGGGACAGCAGCAGGTCGAGGACCTAACGGGACAGAGCTATGGCCACAGCTATGGCTCCAACTATGGCCAGCAGCAGGTGCAACCAGTTGAGACAACGGTAAGCTAAAACGTTAAACAAAATTTCAAACTCTTTCTAAATATTAAATATGAAACTTTTAAATACCGTTTAAATATACCATAAGTACCCATTAAAAGGGGGTAAAGGGGTATTATACATAAACAAACAGAACGCGGAGTGGCCGATCCCATAAAATATATATATCCTTAATCAGCTTAGCAGTATCGATTAAGCCCTGTCCGTCGGTCAGTGTGTCTCTCAGACCATCTGTTCGAATGTATGAATTCGTCGCTCTCAGCAAATATAAAAGCTATAGATTTGAAATTTTACATGTTTGTTCTCCTATAACACATGCATATCGAAATTGTTTTGAGAAATCGATAACTCTTATCGCTTGCTTGTTATCATCTTAAGAGCTATACTCATCCAACTTAGTATAAATAGATAACTTAAGGAGAAATACTTTTTGGATACCTTCTCCCTATAAATTGGGCATAGCTCATGCTTAATGATTGCGCTTCAAGATACACTCAAGTGCCATAAACAGATTTCAAAAATTTCATCAAGATCGTATAATAGAGATTATGGGATATCTCCTAGTCGAGCGCACTCGACTTGTTCTTAGAAAGAAAACGTCCCTGAATTTAAGAATTTTAACTGACATAAAAATCTCTTCTTTACAATTTCAGACAAAGCCCAGTACGTTCCAAAACTTAAAGAATAAGTTAACCGGGATCTTCGGTTAGAGCTCGAAGCGTGAATACTGCCATAAAGTAATCTAAATCCAAATCAAAATCTAAATCGAAACGAACCAAATAACAACAAAAATGCAAAAAAAAAAAAATAATAATGAAAGAAATGACAAATGTGGATTGTTTTTCTACAAACGTTTCTTTAATCAGTTTAGTTTTAGTCTTAAAAGGAAAAGATGTTTGTCGGTCGCAGTTGTACCGCAACAACAACAACAACTACTACTAAATATACATATACATATACATATACATACGTGTGTAATACTCGCTCTATAAGGACGTACCCTTGTATTTTGTTTGCATTTTCCCTAATAAACTTTGAAAATATAATTTTGTATTTATGTGCACAACTGTACTTTACGCATTATCATAATCATCTGACACTCTCTTAACTGCATTAAGCATAAATCTCTAAAACGTAACGAAATGCAAATATTATATTTAACTGTCATTACGAATGGGGTTATTTAGTAGGTGTAAAATTCAATCATAAATAAAACTCTATTTAGCAAATATACCTCGTAACATAATAAAAGCGAGCATATTATTTCGAATCGCTATATAGATAGTTCCTTTTTGTCAAATCTTCGTTGCGATATGCTCTCAAAGGCTTTAACATATTTTTTGTATAGGATAGTTCTTACTTTGTTTGTGTATAGCACCAGAGACAGAAAGAAAGTTTGTGTATGTGTGTGTGTGTGTGTGTGTGGTTTGTGAGGCACTTTAATTGCGCTTTAATTTAGTTAGAGGGTACTTAATATCATACCCAAATTTGACAGGTAACTCAATATTTTTTATAGACATATCTTATGTGGATAAAAAGAGAACTTTTATCCGCTTTACTCTTGTATGATAAGATATTGTAGATTCTAGATTCTAGATTCTAGATTCTAGATTCACATTGTTGTTGATATAGTCATGTTCTGAAGGGATAAAATATTTCATTTCTATTTAGTTTCTATTTCAGCTTTCTCTAGAAGTCAGTTAATAAGTACTGTTTCAATAGCAATTCCATTCGGTTTCACTCTTATGAACGATACTATAAAGTGAACATAAAATATATCTCATCTATTTCATATACTTTCTCAATGTGGAATTTTATAGATAACTAGAAGTTTTCGTTTTTAGAGATTCATTAATTGTTTTCATTTGAAAAAATATCTGTAAAATGTAGTTAAAAATTTAAAATTTAAATTTTAAAATTCTACAATGGTGCTTTGTGAAGCATATCTCTATCTCTTTCCTTACAGGTCCTTTGCAGGTATCTGGTACATTATTTTTACAGTTATATACAGTGTGCAAATCAACTTATATGCAGCTCCAGCTCTGAGCCGTTGGCTACGCCGAAGTGTGACGCTCGAAATTGCAGTCCCTCGCTGAGCTCCTCCACGGCCACGCCCACGCCCACGCCTACATCTACGCCCATGCCGATGCTTAGGCCGTCGCCAGTCTCTTGGAGCACATGGTGTTTGAGCTGCTCGATTTGATGCAACAGCTTCAGCGTCTCCTCGTCCAAATTGTCGTCCTCCTGGCGCAGTTGCCGTTGCTGCTCCTGCTCCGCATCAATGTCCCATTCGAGGGACTCGGGCGTGGATATGTGCGACCAGGAGTTCTGTGTCGAGGAGCAGCAGGAGGTGCGCGTCAAGGAGCCGCCATAACGTCCACCCCCCAGTCTCGCCTGCCGCGCCGCCGCGTGTCTACCATGACTGGCCGCCAGCGACGCAACAGTCGTCAATTGGTCCAGGGACGAGTAGCAGTGCGAGGGCTGCGACGGCAGCCTGGGCGGCGTGTCCTGCGTCGGCTGCTGCTGCTCCTTGTGCTGGCGCTGCTGGTACTGCCGCAGCTGCGAGTACTCATGCTCCCATTCGAGGTCCAGCGAGGAGCTGGCCCTAGAGCTGGCCATGCGCGTGTAGTTCTGCAGCTCCGTTTCCTTGCTGGGCGTCGCAGTGGCATTCATTAGCTTGTGCACGTCCAGATTTTGCAGCTGTATGTCCGACAGGGCGCTGCAAATATTGATCGATGAGCAATATTTGAATATAAGCATGATTGATTGATTGATTGATTTGCTTGACTCTCACCTGTCGTTCTGCAGCTTCGCATAGCTGGGCTGCTGTTCCCAATATCTGTCCAGAAATTGTGGACATTGTTGCTTCCGCTTGAACTTTAATATCCGATAGACAAGGCCACGTCGCTGGCAACGCTCGCTGGCAGTCGATAGCAGCTCCGCTTCCGGCTCATCTGCTGCCGCTCCCGCTCCCGCTGCTCCTGCTGCTCGAGCTCGCGACTTGGGACGACGCCTGTTAAGGAGAAAAGTGCAGTTTTTTAGTTCTACTCTTTTTGTCTGGTAGCGGCTGTTATGAACTAGCCAGTTGGCATGTGACATGCACTCTATATATACATGTTTTATAAGCAGTTAATAAAATGTTTAACAGAGCTTGAAATGTTATTGACTGGTTATTTTTTTTTTATCGTTCCTGAATAGATTAATAGTCATATAGAATTAATAAAATTTAAAAATTTAAAAATACATTTTTTTATGCAACTTATGCAAAATTTTAAGTGGTTTTAATTTTGATAATTTTTTATATTTACATACATACATACATACAAAAAATATTTTATAAGCAGTTAAGAGCGTATCTAGAGGTAAGTTTTATGTTTTAATAATAGCTTTACTGATTGATCATCTTCAACACCTTCTTTCTAAAGCAAGATAAAAAAAATACATATATAAAAAATATGCATATAGAATTTACATAAAAAATTGACAAAAAATAAATAAAATAATATAAAAAAAAATATATTTAAAAAGAAACGGTAAGTGTAAAATTTCCCTTCTTTTAAGTATATATATAATATATACAATTTTTCATTTTTAATTTCTTATCAATATCAAGTATATTTGTAAGTGTAATAAGTGTAATTTCTGGCAACTCATATTTATCACTAATTAAGCTAGGGTATTAGGCGAGTGTCATACTATAGTGCACGTGGAATTCGCTTCTGTTGTTCATTTATACGCAAAGGGCTGGTGAAGCCCCTTGCGGCCATTGTTTTGTGGCAGGCAGCACGCACTAAGGCGTTGCATACTTTTAGGCTGTTGACCCTGTCAGCCAGCACGGCCTTTGCGGGGGTGGATCGTCTGTAAAATGTGCTTGCCAATGCAATTTAAAGCCAAGACTGGCTCAAAGCGTGTCGCTTAATAGGAGCTGCGCACACGATTTGCGCTAATTAAAGCCCCTCGGGAAAGAGGGTGGGAGGGGGTGGTTGTGGGGGCGACGCCTTTAAGCTTCTATTGATTGCCAAGTCAGCAGCACGCTTATTGGATTTGCCACGACATAGCATACTTTTCTCTCTCAACGCAATGTGTGTGTGTGTGTGCCACAAAGTAAACAAAATGCAATTTTAATTAACTTTATGCACTTAGTGAATGGGCCGGGCAAATGGAGTGGCGGATAATGCGTACTACAGGCTTACCAAAGAAGCCAGCTGTTGGCCACGGCCGTTACGCAGGTTGTGGAGCTAACCGAGGAGGAAGACGACGAGGTTGTGGAATTTGTGGCGGAGTTTGTGGCAGTGGCGGCAACGCAGCTGCTGAAGCATGAACCCATGCTCCAGGGCAGCGGATGCTGTTACAACTGCTGCTGCTGCTGCTGCTGTTGCTGCTGCAAGGCCGCAAAGTATGCCACACTTTCTGTTTTCTATACAGCTTTTCCCTTCTTAATTCCCCGTTTGATGCGCTTTTTATTTGACGTATCGCAGTTTTTCTCGTTGCGCGTGCCTCAATTGACTCGCAGTCGGCGTCATGTTGTGTCCACTTTTCACTTTTCCTTTGTTTTGCCTGCTCCTCTGGGCTGTTATTCTTCGTATTGCACTTGCATTGCTTGAGGTCAAGGCTCACGTTGTTCCTTCTCTCCTCTCCTCTTCTCTCTTCTTTTCTTTTCTTTTATTTTGGCAACTGTCTGGCCAAAGCGTTTTTCAATGTTACTTCACACACATACAAACACACACGCACGCACGCACGCACTCACGCACACACACTAGGCAGCGCGTAACTGTTTTGGCTAAGTGTGGACGTCACTTGGTGACGCACCGCATGCTTCCACTGGCTTTCATTCGTGTGTAAACTGAAACAGTTAACAAAAACTTTCTGTTATAGCTTCAGCTGACGGCTGGCCAACTCTCAGTTGGGCGGTGGGTGGCGTATTTTGACAATCAGCTGTGCATGCGTTGTTATTACCGTTGCCTTTCGAACTGTCACTTGCTTAAGTCAACAGGAAAGCGTCGAGTGTCAAAGCTTCTGTTAACTGACGAAAGTCTGCGGGAGCTTGCTGAGTAACAGCAACTGTTAAAGCTTCGCTATTGCTGTTGGGGTAATAGTGGTACATTTTTACATCTTAACATAGCCGCTAAAGCTTAACATAACTGTAAGGGGTTAGTCTTAACATCTCTCTTGAGTGTTGTTCAGTCTCTTCTGCTAAGTTTGCTTGGGGTAAGCAGTTAGACTGAACAGTGAAAGAGTTTCACATAGATGTTATGCGAATACATTAATAACAGAGCTGTTAAACTAATCTAAATACCTAGTACCAAGGCATTCCTTCTTTATATATAAATTTGTAATGTTTTTATATGTATATATTTTTTTTAATATCACTTTCTATTTAGAAGTTCCCCTTTGAAATGTTTGCCCATTTCTACATCTTTTTCTCACATGTTAGCCATAAAAACTTGAACTTCAATTAAATTTGAATGCATCTAACACACACCCATTATGCTTAGGATATGCATCTTACAAAGTACATTAAGATTCGGTACGCATTCAAACCCCTAACATTGCATTAAACTAACATGTGCATGTTAAATGCACGGAACGAAATGTTAAGAGCAATATTTGTTTATGTTTTTAAAAGCCAGCTGCTTAAAAAGATATATTTAGTTTTATTTATATGATCTGCTTTGTAGATTCTTTGTCCACATGTTGCTGAAAGCTTAAACAAATAATTTTGTATGCTTTATGTAAATTTTCTTTATTTAATTAAACTAAGCTAAGTAGTTATATATATATATATATATATATATATATATATAGAATGTAAAGAGTTTTTCAATTGAAATCTAAGTGTTATAAATCTTATGTTTTAATATGTATTTCAATATATAAATTAACATTAATTAATTTATACAATTATTTATTAATTCACATTACTTAAACCTATTTGTAAAGCAATTTTTTGTTTTTTTTTTATTTAATAACAATTTCTAAATAATTATTTATTGCTGATAAGTGGCTTTCGTAAATAAAATAAATTATTTTTTATAAATATTGCATTAATTACGCATTCTCAATTTATTTATATTTTATTTATTTACTATAATTTTATATTCCGTTTAGCTTGTTAGGGCTAATCAAATAGAATCTATTCCAAATACAGAATTTTGTGTTTGAAGGGCTTCGGAATCAATTTACTTCTGTCTAAGCTTGTTCTAGCCATAATATTTTGTGATATGCACATTGATAAGTGATATGATATGATAAGTGAATTAGCTATCAAATGGAATAATATAGCAAGATGCCATCTGCTTATCCAATCTTATTTTCTAAAACTGTATTTGGGACTAAAACAGCTCGAAGGGTCGTCGCCTAACAAGACGACGAAGACCAACGATGGACTTTGTCTGCATTTTGTTTCGGCTGTACGAAGGGTGTTCGGCTTTCGGCTTCGGCTGCTGTTGCTGCTGTTGCTGCTTCTGCTGCAGATGTTGCTGCTGCTGCTGCGTTCGGTTGATGCTTCGTTTCAGTGCCAAATCGGCTGTCGTAACGCGCGGTTGTTTTCGATTTGTCGCAATTCGTTCAGCGCTTCGTTTCTGTTATTCGAAGCGTCTTTCGTTTGTTGTTGTTTGTTGAACGAGAATTGCAATCATAATATTGTAATTGCAATTGCTAGCTCCTGTTTATCAATTAATCATTATGCTATTTTAAGCAATTACTGCTCCTATATACACACACACACATTGATGTTGTTGATTGTGCATGTGTGTGCCAGTGTGTGTGCGTGTGTGCCGGCGTCGGCCTGTCTGCTCTCTATCGCCTCTATCGTGCCTATCGCGTCTGCCTCCTAATTAAGTTCTTGTGCAAATGTTGCACAAACAGATCAGCGACAAACATGCAAATGAGTCGCTTTGTCGTCTCGTTGGTTTATTTATAAATTAACTGACAGCTGCAACTCCCCATTTTTGAGCCAAAGACATTGACACGGTAAGCAATCAAAAGAAATATCATGTTAGGGATTTGGCTAAGGAATCGCACTGATCATCTAAGCAAGCATAAATATGGAAATATAGAGAAAAATTGATGAAGTCTTTTTTTTATTAAATTATGTTTTAGATTTTGTTACTTAAGTTATGAGGGCTTGATCGTTCAATTTGCTTTTCAAACCTGGGTAATAAGATTTTTTTATATAAGAAATCTTGTATTTTTTATTGAGCTATTTTAATCCCAAGAATAAAAATCTTAAGTAGAATTCAGGCTCGACATCATAGACATAAAAAAATAAATAGCAATACAAAATAAATAATAAATTAAAATGATACTTAGAGGAAAAATAGATTTAGATTAATTATAAATTATTTTAAATTATTAATTTTTATGATAAAGTATTTCACCTACTTCCGGCTTAAATAGGATACAAATAAATGGATCGTAAAGGATGCTCAAAAAATAAATGTAGGTAGATAGATAGATTTACAAACGGTTAAAAAAAATATGTTTATATGATCAAGTATACCAATATCTTTTTTATTTTTATTTTTCAATTTTAACTAACTGTAATAGAGCTAATGGGCAATGGGCTATAAAGATAATTAATAATTAAAATTTACAGAAGGAGTTAAGAAAACAATAAAACATGAATGAAAAGAAACACATCATGTTATATTAAAAAACAAGCAGGATGTACGACATATGTTTGAGATTTAATACGAATAAAATATATATAGAACACATTCAAATATCTGAATTCTGACTGGCTTAATTTTAGGCTAATAATCACATCTTTTGATTTACAACACAAAATAGATAACGAAATAAATGTTTATTTAGTTAAAAAACTAAACGTTATATATATAACGTATCAACGATTAGTTGAAATAAATAATTTTTAAAATTGAAAGAACATCAAATATTTTTCATTGTAAAATAATTCTTTCATTTTATTCTGAAAGATGTGGAAATAACAGTTTGTTTCCTCGATTAGGGATTTATCTTGCCCGGACTGCATTTTCTGTAACGAAATTATGGCTGCAAGCAGCTGCCCGATCAGTTTCTCAGTTGCACTTTTGTATTGCACTTCTGCTTCTTATAGCCGCAGTGAGTTATTAAACACTTTTGCTGTCTGCTTTGTTTATTAATGCGTGCTGCAACACTGAAATGCAGCAAAATGTTGCCTTTTGTGCATTGGCTTTGTTTTGTTGTTTATGCGTTGCTTCCGTTGCATTCCCCCATTTGAAGAACTTCTCCCCATTGGCAATTGCAACGCATTTAACTCTTTAGCAAGTTTTACTACATCTGCGAAACTCTACGCATGAAAAATCAAGCATTCCCTTCCTGAAAACTTAATCCCAACTTCTGTACTAACAAATGTGGCAAGATGAAACACTAGAGAAAACCAAGGCCTTAAGTTTTCCAGGTGTTGAGTGCTATTTAAGCATTAGTGCTTTTCTTATGCCTGTGTGTGAATGTGTGTGAGTTTGTGGCTCATATATTGCAATCGTGTTCCATTTGTGGTTCGATAATTGCAGTCATAATAGTAGCTATTGCCATTGCATTCGAATTGTTCAGCTTATCTAACATTAAAAGACATATAGACAAAAAGTTAGTGTGGAAATCAGAAGGATTTTAACATATGTATAAATATATGAATATAGATAAAAGCAGGAGTTTGGTAAAAATAGTTTACAAGCCAAGGATTACAAATTGGAAAATTTAGTTACTCAAAAAATAGTTTCCTTTGCTTTTACTTCGTACAATATTCCGATTTTATATAAAAGCTTACAAAAAAAGAAGTTCAATTTATAAAGATATTTTTAGCTCAAGTATCGAATCAAACACAACTTGAAATATTTTTTTAAAATTAAATATACAATACATCAACAGCAACATGATTAAGACATGATCTGTGGCAGCAACTGTTGATGTACACAACATCAACAATTTTGCATAATGTCCGCATCTGGAAGTGTCCTTCGAGCAGGACAATAACAACAATTGGTATTTAACATATTTTATGCTCATTAAGAGTCACATTAAGTGCAATTTCTTCGACTTTTACTCAAATGTTCAACTGTCGAAGCCGCCGGCTACCGCGGCAGCAGCCTTGCAAAGCTGTTCCTGTTTATACCCTGTAATTGAGAAATTATTGACAAGGGGTATATGCTAGTTAAAATTTAAAAATGTACTATTTTACGAGTAAACCTCGTTTTATACAACATGAATCATCCAATATTACGGTTAATACTGAAACTTTTGCAGAGCAAAATTACGTAGTGCAGGGTATACTCTAGTCGATCCGAAAACTTTTATCATGCTTCTTCTCGTCTGCTTTCTTTGGAATGCTTATTGATGGCGATGAATTGTGCTGGCTATGATACGCAGTTAAATTACAGGGTATACTCTAGTTAAGCTGACAACAGCAATCAATTGCGGCCTGTATTAAATGTACTCTGATGTATTCTGATGGCTGTGATATACAGCTAAATAATTAGGTGCAGGGTATACTCTGGTCGAGCAGACACCATCCACCAATTCCTGTTTGCTTATGAACATTGATGCTGATTAATTCTGCTGTCCGTGACTTACTTCCAAATAACTGAGTACAGGGTATACGTTAGTCGAGCACAGAGTGCCAATCAATTTTTGCTTTATTTGAATGCTTATGAACATTGATGCTGATTAATTCTGCTGTCCGTGACTTACTTCCAAATAACTGAGTACAGGGTATACGTTAGTCGAGCATAGAGGGCCAATCAATTTTTGCTTTATTTGAATGCTTATGAACTGATGCTGATTAATTCTGCTACTTGTGTCTTACTGGCAAATAACTAAGTACAGGGTATGCGTTAGTCGAGCATATAGCTCCAATCAATTCTCGCATGCTTTATTTTTAATGCTTATGTACATTGATGGCGATCAATTCTGGTGGCTGTGATTTAAGTGCGCGTAAATCTCTGCGGTGAAAAGTGTTGCCAGCTCCTTAGTCCATGGCTCTGCTCGACTCCACTCCGTTGTGTCCTTCTGGTGGGCCTCGTGGACGGTGGCTCGGTTTGGACTCTCTTGCTATGTGGTATGGTATATGTATGGTGCATCGTTCATGGTTTGTTGCCGTTATTTGCATTTCATTTTTGCGTGCGGCAAGAGAAAATGTAAATTGATTTATTATGCACAAGCGAGTGAATGCAAGACTTGGCAGGAGGAGGCAGGCAGAGTCCTCCACACGCACTGCCGATGCACGACGTTGAACGGCTTGCCCGGCTTGCCCGGCTTCCTGGCCAAAAGAATACAAAAAGCAAATAATAAGTGAAGAAAAAGTAGGTAAATCTTCAATTGGAGTTGCATTTCTTGTGCAGCCTGCGGGGGCGTAAACACTGCTATTAATATTGATTTAAATGCGCTCAGCGGGAAACCGACGGAGAGAGAGAGCATGAGAGAGGGGTAGGCAGTGGTAGTGGGAGAGGGAGAGGGCGTTATTGTATAAATACTGTGCCCATTATGCCCGTTGCATTGTTCGTCTCTCACTCTCTTCCATTAGTCACTGTCAGCAGCCATTGAAAGTTGACTTTTCGCTATTAGCCAAATTGCAAAAATCACGCGCTTAAAGTTCTATATGTATGCACACATATATTTATACATATTTATATATAGTGGTATATATATATCTACGTTCGCAACTAGATAAAAAGTAGTACAACTTTCAGCCAGCCGCAAAGTATGCAACACAAAGCGAAATTCACGGAATGCCACAGCATAATAACTTTTGGCAATAATACAAAAAGCCCGCTGCTTGCCGCCCCATCATGTGGGTGGGCGGTCGCTGGGGGCGTGGTACTGCCTTTTACCAAATCGTTGGGCTGTGAACAAACATTTTAAAATATGCATAGCGCTGAGGCTCCCGGCATATACATATATACATATAGTGGTTAACACCACCCCCACCCCCACCCCCACTCCCTCTCTCTTTCTCTTTGTTTGCTCTCTTACTCACTCTGGCGGCTAATAGACATGTCAAACGTGTAAGCATCTGGCTGTAATACTCTGATACGCTACCGCCGACTCTTAGCCAAATTGCAAGTGAGCTGCTTAAAGGTTGCGGCTTAAAGTCACTCCCAAAATTCAATTAAGTTTACAAATTGATTGCAATAACATCGACTAAAGACAAACAAAACAATAGCAACAACAACAACAAGAAGAAAAACAAACCACAACAGCTGCTGTTAAGAAAGCATCGCCAGCATTTTAATTGAAATGCATTCATATTGCAATAGAGCGAAAACTTCAATGGCAAAATAGTTGACTGCAATGGAATAGAATAGAGCAGAGCAGAGCAGAGCAGAGCAGAGGAGTTGACTAAACTAGACTAGACTAGAGTGTTGGTTGGGAAGGTTCAGCGCGAGTGCTACAGCTGGCGGAGCAAATTGCTTTGCGCTTATGACATGAACAGCAGTAGAAGAAAATGTCAAATAGATAGCCAACGCCGAAGGCTACTTGACGCGTGGATACCCTGTAACTACATAAGCTTTCACTGTGCGAATTTATATGCCTGCTTTACATGCGATTGAGTTTATGTATGGGCTAAGTAACTTTCTTTTTCAGCAGTAGAATAACTAGAAATAGCAAATTTTAAATCAAACTTTAACTTAAAATTTTATATCTCATAAAATGCATACATATACATATCATTCAATTAGTTTGTAGTCGATATACCCCAAGTGAAAAACCAATTAAAAAACTGAAAAGGAAATATCTTCAAAAACTTTTTTTTTTCATTATTTTTCTTGTTTGCTTAACTTTAGAAGGTAAATTTCTTAAGCTCTATATGCTTACTAAAGGTCTAAATAATACTAATAAAGTATATATTTACATATGTTTATTTTATATAAAATTTTAAAATGTTATTATTTCATTTATAATTATTGAGATTAGACGTCAATATGTTTCAAACTTTTTTTTCTGCATAATTTGCATTGCTTTAAACATATATCTTAAGTCTTAACAGTTTAGAAACATATGTAAATATTTAAAGTACAGGGTATGTGTAGCGTGCTTAAGGCCAAACTCTCAGCAGCATCCCCTGTCATATATGCAAAAGCAAACCAGAGCAAACGATGATGCCTCGAGACTGTGTGGGAAGCTGACGAGGGATTTGTTGATGATGATGAAGGGATGATGATGATGATGAGATGATGCTGATGATGCTGCTCATGCTGATGCTGATGATGGTCCTGGCATTTACGTGGCTTCAATGGCTGCAAAACCAAGTGCCGGACAACTGGCCGAGTTATTGGCCAAGGGTCGCAAGAGGCAGTTCTTAATGGTTAGACAGTGCTTCATTTATCTGCATTTTGTAGAGCGGCAAGTGAATTACGTAACAGAACAAAAGCAAAAGTGAAAAGCCAGCCAATTGAATGCGAGAGAGAGAGACAGAGAGAGAGAAAAGAAAACACGATTTGCAGATCAAATATGATTGCAAGCAAAGATATAATTAATAGATGTTAATTGGAATTCGCTTTTAAGCGCACCTTTAGAGTCCAAGCACGTGTTGATTCCGCAGTCCCGTTAAAATAATTGAAGCACCAACCAATGGGCATACGAAACGTGTCGGAAGCAGCTGGGAATTAATACCGCAGACAGCGTCTGGGTCATAGGTCAATCTCTGGCTGTGTAGCCGGAGCCGGATTGCTTTTCCGTTGCTTTTCATTTGTCTGTTGCGTTTTTTATTACTTGACCGCTATTTTTGTTTTATGCTTCGGTTTATTATTATTTTTATTTTTATGTTTTTTTTTTTTTTTTTCATAGAATTTCGTTTTAATCCGCTTACGTCAGGCGAAATTCAATCAAGAATTTGCACTGCTTGTTTTTTATATCCACCCCCACCTCCAACTCCACCTCCTCCTCCTCGTGGACTGCAGGAAATAAATCAGGGGAGTTGACTTTTAGGCACTATATTAAATATAGACAAATTGGAGCGTGTCCTTTAATTTTATAGCAAAATTTATGCGACCCATTGATAAAATATGCCACGATATTTCATAATTTCCCATTTTCCATTCTGTTTGCAGCAAAAAAAAAATACAAACAAGGAACAGTTAAATTAATTAAATGTGCCACATTTAAAAAATAATCCAAACATAAATTGCACGACGCTTAAAACATGCAAATATTAATAAAAAAAAAAATCAGTTATATATACATAAATTTACATTGATTTAAAAAAATAAATATGATAAAAAATGCGCGCTAATTGAAAGACTTTCAAGAACATTAACAGAATAAAATATAGATAAATATAGAATATATATATATATATGAGAGACTAGAAATTGGACAAAATGTTGAATAAGTTCTGTGTTATACTCACAACTCTGCTCATTCTGGAGACGGTGACAACCCTGGCGCTGAGCAGCGATGGAAATGTCGGAAGCGTCGGAGGTTCGACGGTCAACAATGGTGAGTGCTATGAATCTATAATTATTATTATTCTTTTATTATATAATTGCATTCTGATAGACAGCTTCAGTCGCGTCGGCTGCCTCATAATATTTCCGTTATCAATTATTTATTTAATTGCATTACAGTTAATGCAAATATGGCGATTCGCTTGCGATGTTTGTAACATCGAAAATTACGTTTTTATTTAACTAAATTAAATTGTTTACAAGCCGAATAACATGATTTATTTAATTATTAAATACGCCCTGCATTATGTAAGTAAAGCTTTGTATAAGAACCGTTTAAGTGAGCAAAGCTGTGTTTAACTTAATTAACTTGATAGTATATAAATATATATGTATATTAGCGTAATTAAAATGGAAACCATGCAGAGCTTTGACATGCATTACCATTCATTCATTCAGTTTCATTTATTAGTAGATGCGAAATGAACTTTTATACAAACACGCTACAAAAAGTTTAAAGAACCTTACCTTAATTTGTGAGAATCGCATCGAAGGGTGTGTTAATATAACACAAGAACAAACAAGATTTAATGAAAATCACAAATTAGGGTGAATTATTCAATTAAAACAAAATGTCTGTTTTTATGAGAATCGCATAAAAGAGTGTGTTATAAATAACAGTTCATGAGAATCGCATAGAAGGCTGATGGAAAAAACAAGAAGAAGTAAAGTGTGATGAGAATCGCATAGTAGAGTGTATTTACACAAGTTTCTATGCGAACTAAAAACATGAACAAGTAAGATTTCATGAGACTCACATAGAAAGGCAATAATTAAAAATAGGTACTTAAATAAAGAAATTTGCATTGTTTTGCACATTAATCCACAAATTAAGATTGAATTTACAGAAACGTAATCCGCAATTAAAAAGGGATAAAGCAAAGTTAGCCAACTTAGTTAAACCAATTAGTCATGCAGTTGTGGAATGCTTTACAATTTAGTATAGTATAGAGTAACAGTAATTATATAGCTTCCGGCTAAGCAATTTACCTTATGATTAGCCGCCGGCTTTCACTATTTAATGGTCGTCAAGTTCGAGGAAAATTAGTAGTCGATTATATTTATGAGTGCTTGAGGTTAATTTGGGATTCATAAGTTTTGCCTTATTGCGGTAATTAAAATTATCAGACGTAACTTTGCGTAGATGCTCACTATTAAAACGTAACTAAAGATAAATACAACATTCATAACTCAAATGCCAACTTTTGGCCAATTGTTTGGCAAAACTTAACTCAACTCTGTTTGGCCATTGAAAACTTCATTAGTCCGGCAACAAAGGTTGTTGTTGTTGTTGTAGTTGTAGTTGTTGGAGGAGCTGCCACTTACCACGATTTGGCCCGAAGCTAAATCAAAATCACACCCGTAAAACTTTCCAGCTAATAAATGGCACCAAAAACTTTCGGACCGGCTCGTTTGTCATTTAGGGGCCGAGCCGAGCGGCGAAATAATTGTCAATTTGCTTGTAGGCGGGCACAGGACAATGGCTGGCGGCAATAAAATTTATTTAAGTGGCCTCATAATTGTTAACAACAATGCACAAAACAAACAAAAGCCTGTTACAGCTGAAATGAGCAATTATTAAGCCATGAAAAATGTAAAACACCACAAAAAAAAAAATGAAGGAATACAAAATTATGAGCCAAGTCAGCAAACATCATAATCAAGTTATTACTAACATACACATACACATACACATACATATACATTATATATGTATGTACAGCAGCAGCGAGGCTGTAAGGCATGCAAAATGCTCAACAATGAAAATATTAATAACGTTAATGAAATTCTCATTTGCGTTTGTTGTCGGGGTCGGGGATTTGGGCCACAAAGAAACCGTCAGAGACAAACAAACAAGGGAGCCAGGCAATAATGCTAATGAGCAAATGTATATGAGGAGTAGATGTTGCAAGCGAGGGTGAGTGGGGGAGGGGCGAGAGAGAGGAAAGCCAAGTGATATGCTGGGGTTAAGTCAAAATCATGCCAGACATTTCAAATGTTCTGTGTGTATGTGTATGTGTGTTTCATTGGCAAACTAAATATTTGCGCCGCTAAATAGGCAACAAAAACTGACAGCAAGCGCAATTTGTGGGTGTGTACGGATGTGTGTGTGTGGGTGTGCGTGTGTGTTTGGTCAGCGGCATTTCGATGAGAGTTGACATCTTTTTCGACATTCCTAATGAATTAGTTATGTGACTTTGATGACTTTTAAGTGGTTCGCCTCAAATGTGCTTGTTTGTGTGTGTGTGTGAGTGCGCGTGTGTGTCGTGGTGCTCGCATTGAGTCCATTTGTGCTTGTTGGAAAATGCACTAAAAATCACATGCCAATTGAACTTTGGTTTTGACATTGATGATCAAATTTTGTAGCCCCAAAATCGAGTAATATTTTGTTAAAAAAGGACTTTTAAACTCAAATAAACGGAAAATTTTGTTAAACAACTATTTGAACTATAACAATTGGAAAAAAAAATGGAATTTCTAAGTGAAAACAATTCAAAATTTGCAAAGTTCGGATATGTTTATGCCACAAAAAGCAAGAGTAACAATCTATATTTAAAATTAAGTTTTTTCTAATATTGAGAAAACGAGGGACATATTCAAAATTTGAAGTATCGTTAATATGTGTTTTCTTTAGCTAAATATACATATATATAAATAATATATATATATATATATATATATTTATATATTATTATTATATATATATATATATATATATATTTTATATATTATTTATATATTTATATATATATATATTAAATAATGACTGCTACTCTTAAGATGTATGTATGAGAAGAACTAAAACATCTTATCGATAACAAGTAAACGGAAGGAGTTATCGATTTCTTGAAATAAAGTAGACATGCGCTTGATAAGGAAGAATCTTGATATAAAATTTCAATTCTCGGTTTTGTAGAAGCTGAGATTGACGAGTTCATACTTACGGACAACCAAAAAACATTATACCCTGCTTACCCATTTGTAATAGGTAAGGGTAGAAATCTGATTTGAACCACACAACCGGAAATAATGTGTGTGTAAGGTTTGTTCAGAGTTACCTTAAACCGGAAACGCAACAGACAAACTTTTTACAAGAGAAAATTAAGAGATTCATAAATAAAGATTCGAGAAATATTATGTAAGCAATTCATTGAAAATAAAATTGACAATTTTCGATGCAAAAATTGCTTCATTACGTTCTTCTGTTAAAACGCGATGACTTTCCAATTTGTTCGAAATGTGTGTTAAACTTTTTGCACACCTTCAATTTGGCTAACAAGATTAGCCAAATTACCTAATAGCCAGCCCAATTAGCCATCAGCTTATTTGAAATTTGATTGGCGTGCATACATATAAAAATTAACTTCCATCTCGAGCTCATAAAAACGCTTTGATTCAATTTCTGTCAAGTGTTTGATGCTGGATTTTCCCTTTGGCGTTCCCTTCTGAGTGCATCCTTCATAACTAGCAGCCATTAAAATGGCAGCCAAACGAGTTAACTTTGGCAGCCACTCAGAGCCACTGTTGCTGCTGTCTCTTCCCCTTGGCAGCATTCTCTAACTCACTCCCACACATGTGCATAACAATTACATAAACAATTACAAGCCAACAGCGACAACAAACACTAATGACAGCCAAGAGACGGCAGATGAGAAAGAGTGTGAGAGAGAGAGAGAAAGGCGGAAAAGGAAGAGGAAGCAGCGAAAGTCAGTCAGGAAAAATCAAATTTGTCAAGTGTTATATTCGTGCTTGTTATTGTTGTTGTAGTTGTTGTTGTTGTTATTGTTGTTGTAGTTGTTGTTGCTGTGGCGCTGTAAACACAATAAAAATTACACTTAATTTGGCATTTAAGTGGCGACAACGCAGACAGCCTCGCAAATGTTTTTCCTTTGTTAGGCGGCCCCATAAAAAGGCACTGGGCGTGGCCCGCCCCCACACACACACCCACACATCCCTCTGCCGTCCATGTGTTAAGTGTCATTATGTAATGTGACATTTAAACAAAGAAGCTCGTGTGAAATGTGTTGATGGCTTTGTTGACATGTGAAAAGAAATGAAACTGAAAAGAAGCCACGCAAGAAGAAGAGGAAGAAGCAAAAAGTGCCCTCGAAAAAGTCAAGTGGTTATAACTATAACACACAAGTATAGAGTGCTTGTGCTTAGGAAGGAGGGAGCAGCACACACACACACACACACACACACACACACACACAATGTGTTACATTTCCATAAGCAAAGATCATTTGTCAGCTGACAAGCGTTGGAGTAGGAATCTGTGCTTTCCATTATGAAAACACTTAACCCAGCGACAACAGCTGAACGCAATAAGCAATGCATCCCGAATCCCTAGTTTAAAGAAATAAGAAGCAGAAGAGCACCCCTATCCGAAGTGGCCGAGTGGCCATAAAAATGAAAACGCCTTCCGCTTCACATCATCGTTTAATGGCTGCGAGGGCGTTGCCTTATCTATTCTGATTAGCAATTAGCACGTGTCTTTCGGTTGGACCGCAATCCCGGCTAGCAGCACTAACATTGAATTATTATGCTGAAGGTCAGCCACGTGGCCAGTGGACAGCCAAGTGCCATCTGGCAGGCGTCGTCGTCGTCGTCGGGGTCGGGCATGTACCGAATGTCCCGCATGGGCCCGAGATTAATGATGTGCCCGGCATGCCACAGGCGTTGGCCATTATTAGCGTTGCGCATGTGGCTACGGCGAGGCCGGAGGGCTGTCTCCGAGTGCCTGCCTGTGTGCAACCGCATAAATCAAGTAGATTATCAGGTAGCGATAGTCAGAGCCAAGGATTTGCATATGAAATTTAGTTGACAGCCACAAGCAGTTACGGATTTCGTATTTTTACGCTTCAGTTGCTTTCCAACACGGACAAATCTCCGTCTGGGACACTAAAAAGATGCTCGTTATATCCCTAGGGTGCGTTATCCTGTTATTCTGTTGCCCAATTAGTCGCTGGTTTAATGCGAGAATATTGTGTGGCTCATTAATGTTCTACGATGGAGATTTTCCGCCTTATTTGGCATAGTTTTATACTAAATGTTGCTTTTCATGCATTTCATTAAACAATGCCCTGAATGGATGCTTACAAATTTATTATTGTTATTGATAATTAAAAATATTTACTTAAATGCTTATTTATGATAAAGTTGTTATTAAAATTTGAATATTTAAAAAGGACCGCCAAACATATCCGCGATCGGAAATATCGATTACAAGCAAGCAGCTCATCGACTGCGATGAACGATGAGCGTTCTTCTGCGCTCTGTTCAAATGAGCAAAATGAACGCGAGTTTGACCTTAAAGAACAAATGATCGAACCAACAACGCGATATTTGTTCGTGCAACTTGTTCTTTTAATCGAACTAAAAATATAAGTGTGTGCACACTGGCTTGTGAATTTTGGCGCGAGTTAAGAAAAATGTGCGGGAAACAAATTATGCTCGAAAAGTAAATAAAAATAAGTCAAGCTAATTAAAACAATATAGCTATGCAATCAGCTAAGCGCGTGCTCTCGCCCAGCAAGGTTGACAATGTGTCGGGCTCTTGCAAGAAATACAAAAAGCAAATCGACCTCGACGTGCAGTCAGTCGAACAGGAGAACTTGGACTTCCTGTTGGACGACGACAACGACTTCGATGTAAGTGCCTTGGATGCTGCCATAACTGCAAAGAAGCTTGACCTCAGCTGCTGGCAGCGCTGTGTGGTGCGGGAAGTGGAGCGTGTGCCCAAGACTCACGATCTTTTACTCCACTTGCGCGGAGTCGAGGATTCGGTTGATAGCGAAGCAACGGCTGATTGCCATCTGCAGGCCCCGTGGAATCAGACGCCCGTTCAGCCGGGTGATTTGCTATCGCTGAAGGCTCAATGGCAGCCCACACTTTCTGCTTATGTGGTTAACAAGGAGCACGGCTACTGTGTGAGTCATCCGGATCTGCTCATATCGAGCACTACGGTCACGGGTTCGCTCTTCTGCCGCCGCAAAGCGGTGCTCCAGGACCGTTTTCGCGGCGTCGACTCCACCAATGCAGTGGTAAGTGCTGCTGCCTCCTCGCACTCCGATTATATAATACTGAGAGCACTTTTCTAGATGATAGTTGGCACATTGGTGCACGAGCTGCTGCAAAATGTGCTGTCGCAGCGCCTGCGGGAGAAGTCGCAAGTGACGGATGCACTGCAGCAAATGCTGCACAGCGCCTCACTTGCCCAGATGCTCTACGCCGGTCAGCTCAGCCGTGCCGAAATCGAATTGCAATTGTATAAGTTTGTGGATCCAATTGTGGCCTTTGTGTCACAGTATGTGGAGGGAAAACTGCCGTCCGTACAGCCAGCGGAAATGTATAAGGGTCAGATTGAGCAAATACACGACATTGAGGAAAACTTGTGGGTGCCGCATCTGGGACTCAAGGGCAAGGTCGATGTTTCGGTACGCGTGCGGAACAAAAAGCAGCCAATTCCATTGGAGCTGAAAACTGGACGCGCAAGTTTCTCAATGGAGCACAAGGGACAGCTGCTGCTCTATCAGCTGATGCACTCCACCATGGGCCAGGAGACGCGCAGCGGCCTGCTTCTGTACCTCCGCGAGGGCATTTTGCGAGAGGTGCACGAGGGTCGCAACGAACAGCGAGATCTCATCCTGCTGCGCAACGATCTGGCGCATTATCTAACACGCGATGCCCAGCTGCCGGCGGATAAGGCATCGATATCGCTGACCGAACAGCCCGGCAAGCTGTTGCAGCCAATTCAGCTGCCGGAGCCCATTTCACATCACAGCGCTTGTGGCAACTGTGCCTATGCCACGATCTGCTGCACCTTTGCCAGCACAGATGCCCAACTGGAACTGAGCGAGTCGCATCCGCTGCGGCGCCTAATGCCGCAAGTCTTGGAGCATCTTGGCCAGCCCGATTATGAGTACGTGCTGCACTGGTGTGGCCTTCTGGCCCTGGAGGAGGAACAAGCACGTCAGTCGCATCAGCTGCGTGCGCTATGGACGGAAACGCCTGCCAAGAGGCAACAAATGGGTCGTGCCATCCAGCATCTGCAGTTGCCCAAAGGGCATCAGGTGCGCCTCGTGGATGGACGCTACGAACACAAACTGATTCTCTCCGCGCACGCGGAAATTGGACAAAATTTAACCCTCAGCGGCGTGAGTTGAAAAGTGAGATAAATCTCATTACTATTTTGTTATGCGACAAATTTCATTTCATAGTTCGAGCTGGGAGAGTACGTCATTATAAGCTGCAGCACGCGGCTGGCCATTGCCGCAGGTTATATAACAGCGCTGGAGGCTCAGAGCGTATGCTTAAAGCTGGAGCGAGATCTTAGCCAGCGGTATGCGTTAGAGAGCTTCATTGTGGACAAGCATGAATCGCAGAGCTTTGCCAGCTTCAACTATACGAATCTGGCACAGCTTCTCGAGCCCAGCGAACGGGCCGCTCAACTGCGCTCCATTGTGATAGCCCGCACACCGCCAAAGCAACACAAAATGGTGCCTCGAGTGATTGGGAACCAGGGCGGGCCAATGCTGCGTCCCTTGAACAAGGTGCAGCAGGTGGCCGCCTTGCGCGCTCTTACCACCAACACACATCTGCTGATCAAGGGGCTGCCCGGCACGGGCAAAACCCAGACACTGGTGGCCATTGTGCGCCTGCTCCACTTGATGGAGCGCACTGTGTTGATTACGGCACAAACGCATTCCGCTGTGGATAATCTGCTGCTGCGCCTGCTGCCTTATAAGCTCCCACTGCTGCGACTGGGCAGCAGTGCGAGGATTCATCCGCAATTGCAGGAGATCAGCGAGGCACAGCTGACGGCCGGCTGCGAGACCGTTGAGCAGTTAACGGAAGCCCTACAAAAGCCGAGCATTGTCGGCGTCACCTGCCTCGGAGCCGGCCATGCGCTGTTCCAGCACCGCCAATTTGACTATTGCATTGTGGATGAGGCCACACAGGTGCTCCAGCCCGCAGTGTTGCGTGCGTTGAGCCACAGCAGCCGGTTCATACTAGTCGGTGATCCGGAGCAGTTGCCGCCGCTGGTGCGCAGCCGAGAGGCACGTTTGCGGGGCGCCGATGAGAGTCTGTTCCAGCGTCTGGACTGCGAAGAAGCCACCGCTGTGCTAACATTGCAGTATCGAATGAATCGGAGCATCACACGTTTGGCCAACCAATTGACCTATGGCCAGGCCCTGCAATGCGCCAGTGAGCAGGTCGAAAACGCCAAGCTGCAACTGAAACCACTTACCGAAGCCTCCCTCTGGGTCCAGCGCACGCTGCAAACCCATTTGGAGCAGGCGGTGCTGATGTTAGACACATCCGATTGTGCTCAACGGTGTCAGGAGTATGTCGAATCCTCCAAACTGCAGTCCACTACCAGTGCCTCCATCGAGCAGCACTATGGGGAGGCCGATGAGCAAACAAGCCAGAAATCTCAAGTGCAACCAGCTCGTTGTCGCCGTGCACCCAAGTATAGCAACTATTGCGAGGCGGCCATTGTGATGCATTTGCTGCGGCAATTGCTGAATGCGGGCTACGAAGCTTCTCGGATTGGCGTCATTGCTCCGTATCGGGCGCAGGTGGAGCTGCTGCGCAAGCTGGGCGAACACCTGACAGGTGTGGAGTTCAATACGGTCGATCAGTATCAGGGAAGGGATAAAAATCTTATAATCTATAGCTGCACCAAAACTGGCGGCGCGGCGGCCGAGCAGGCCATGGAAAGGTCACGCGAAGCCGAAATCCTGGAGGATCAGCGACGATTGACCGTTGCTATTACGCGTGCCAAGCACAAATTAATTCTGCTGGGAGACATCAACTGCTTGGAACGGTATACACCTTTCAAACGTCTTTTCAGTCACATTCCCGAACGCTGTCGGCTACACCTGGCCGATGGACGCATGGGTTTCAGCTGGCAGAAGCTGCTCCACGAGCTGGAAGAGCCCGAAGCTGGCAACTGATGAAAGCAGTTAGAATTATATTAGAAGTAGCTTTTCTCTATAAATTATTTATTTTTTTAACTTATAATTATATATATATTGTACCTTGCATTCAAATAGAAGTTTATTTTAATTTTATGGGTTAAATATATAACATTTTTTAGCTAGATAGTGTTAGACTGTCATATATTTTTAAAGGCTGAAAACTAGAGAGTCGAAATATAGTAGGGTATAAAGTGGGAGAAAATACAAGAACATTGAATACCTAAATTTTGATGTGTACAAGTTTAATGAGAATCGCAAAGAAAGGCGACGAGTGAAATGTGAGTATTGTTGATATTTCTCAGCTTTCATTTGTTGAGGCTTATCAAAATTACTCTTTAAAAGGCTTTCACAACTGAAAAATTGCCGGGCACAACTTTAATGAGAATCGCTTAGAAAGGCGATTTTGCTGTTTACGAGTGAAACGTGGAAAATGGAGAAATTTCTTTGATTTTTGCAGATTGACGTTACGCAAAATGCTATTTTAAAGAGTGAATGCTATAAAACTAGGCACTTTGTTTTATAAGAAGAAGAGAAGAAGACTGTCTCCATTGAATGTTCATTTCTAGTAAACAAACGAATTTATAGACAACTCTAGTCGCAATTTCCGACTAACATAGTGAACCACTTAAGCGAAAGTCTAAAAATGTTGCCACACATGCACTCGCATATATTTATGCATGCGTGTGTGTCTGTGTGAGTGTGTGAAGGCAGCGACTGCCACCCACACAAACGCACTCTAATCACACCCACTTCAATTCACTGCCAAAACTCATACCCTTCCTTGCACTTATGCATTCACTTCGTTGCACGCGCCGCCAGTTCGCACAATGGAGCACAATGTGGGCGTCACTTGAGTGTGAAAGTGTGTGCGTGCATGTGGGTGTGAGTGTGGGTGTGGCACTAAATGACGCTGAGTGCACATTGCCACAATTCTTGTGCGATTGTTGTAGCTGTTGTTGGTGTCGTTGGTGTCGTTGTTGTTGTTGCAGCTGTTGGTGGCATAATTTACATTGCAGCAACACTTGAAACAAACCGTTGCCTACTTGGGCGCAAAGGCCACCAGCCAAGAGTTAAGAGTTGAGTTCGTGGTGTGTCCCATTGGTGGGACAGAGCGGGACAGAGCGGGACAGGGTGGGACAGGGATTGGGGGTGTGCGCCATGTTTTATGATTAGCGCAATTTAGTGCACTTCAAGATGCTTAACCACGGCGTATACGTAATGCCTAATTAGCGCCAGAGAAAAAGTTTTCATTGGAAAAGCTAACCGCAGGTCATACAAAACCTTCAAATAGACAAATAGACAGAAAGACAGACAAACAGTGAGAGAGAGAGAGAGGAAGGGAGAGGAAACAGAGCAACAGACCCGACGCCAACTCAATGGCCCAACTTCAAGCTACAAATTTGTTTGGCTTTCGGTTTTTACCAGATACCCACAGACGCCAGCGGCAACAAACCGCAACAACAACACCAACAACAGCACTAACAACAAGACAAACAACAACAACAACAACAACAACAGCTGTGCAGTTGAGCTGCGCGTGGGATGCAAAGCGCGATAATTGACCTGCTAGCAAGCGAGTGGCAGTGTACCTATGCACGTGTGTCGGTGAGTATGTGTGTGGCAGTGTGTATGTGTGTGTGTCTGTTGGCCATGCAACTGTGCAACAACTTTCGCTTTGATAAAGGACCTTGGCGTCAAGTCGAGTCCTTTTGGCGGTAGCGAGGCATGGCCTCTGCTCCATGCCACCAAAACTGAAAAGGATGAGCTGGAGCAGAAGCAGGAGCAGGAGGAGCAGGAGGTGGAGGCAGCCGCAGCGCACTTTGCATAAAGCGCACTTTTTGGCGCTTTAAAATCCTAACACACACACACACACATTTCAAAGGTGTTTCTATTCAATATGCCAACCGATTTAGTATTTATATGCGAATAGGCAATTGAGAAAAAAGCTTGACTTTCCTTTGTCAATGAAATTTGCCGCTAATGTTTTGCTCATTACGATTCACTTAAATCAATAATAGTTTAATAGTCGATTACATTGATTATTTAAAAAACGATTGCAACACTTATTTAATGTTATACAAGTATAATTTGTCTTGCGGCAGGTGATGAGAAGAAACTTGTGGCAAGCGATTGCCAACAAAGTTGAGCTGAAGGCATTTTGGCTAAGAGGATATCAGAAACAAAATAAACTGCCAAATGCTTAGTAAAGAAATCTCTGGGCAAGAAAGAAAAATGTTGAAACAATAAAGACAGAAAGAAAGAAAGCCAAAAATAACAAACGCAACGCAACGCACAACTCATTCAAGCGCATTAAGCGAATATAAAGTTTATTTTATTTTTGTAAAAGAAAAGAGGATGAAGAACTTTTGTGCTCTTTCTGCTCTTTTCTGTTCTGTGTATGAAATCAAAAGGAAAAGCGAACTAGATAAACTTGTTGGCGTTGGGAAAGGTTCACTAAGCGACTGTAGCAAAAGGATTTGTTTTCTGAGTCCGTACAAAATTAGTCTGGCAAATTTGCATAAGCAATAAAACAAAGCATACTTTTGGGCAAATACAACAAAACGGCCGCATACCGAATATGAAGCATACTTTTGGGCATACGCAAGCGGAAATGCCAAGAAATGAAGCTCATGTTAATCGTACATATAGATTTTTTTTTATTATTTTTTGAGACACGAACAAACATGATTTACCACAATGTGTTCGTGCTCAACATTTCGAGTTATGTGTGTGTAAGGTTTTAAGCTAATCTGGCGATCTAATATAAATTACAGTTATTTATATATACAAATGTCTTCAATAGCTATAATATATACACTAGTTATTAAGTAAATGTTATATTGAAAATTGAGCTGTTAATAAACAGGAACTTCTTAAGTTTGATCCTCAGCAAAATGTTTTTCGAGTTGTTTTGGATTTCTAGTCACAAAAAGGGTTGCTTAACGGTTAACCGTATCGCTGCTACTTTTAACTTGTAAATATCAAAACAGTTCAAAAACTTTTATTTATTTTCTTAATACTTTTGCCTTGTTTTTATGGAGGCATTTTATGAGGCGTAAAAATAACATTTAAATGTTAACACGCCATTTAAACGCAAATTTGCGAAGCGCTTGCCTACTTTTGGGCGCCACAAAAAGTAAAGTGCAGAAAAAATGCGAGAAAACTGTGGCATACCAACAGGCGCCCAGCATGTGGTTTTTTCCGGGCTGCCAAATGGCAGCTGAGGCGGCGTTAAAGGGCAGAACGAAAACAAAAAAAAAAAAAACCAAAAAAAAAAACACAGAAACAGAAACAAAAAATAGAAAGACTTGCCCCAAATTTATTGACGAAAACAAAGTCAAGTGGCGAGAAACCCTAACTGGAGGCTACAACTGAGATTGCAGCGATTCTGTGGGTACTTGCCACGATGTGGGTACTCCATGTGTTTACGAGCTATGATAAGCTAAGCAGAAGAAGCAGACAGCCAGAGCCAGATCCGGGAAGCAAGCAACCCGACGAGCCCCATTAAGTATGCTACACGTTGCGCACTCGCTGCAATGTTGTCGCCGACGACCACAGAAGCAGAGCCAACTATAAATCTATCATGTTTACGCTGAGCTTGACGAGCATGCTCCCGCAGATTCTCAGATGGCCAGACACTAAAGATGGCCAAAACCCAATGTGTGGCACAGTTCCCCGTTGCCCGCCCCACCCCCAGCGGTTGAGCACAATTTGTTTATGCAAGTCGAGGCTGTGAGCGAGTAAACGTTGCTTGAATTATGGCTTTGTTTATCCCAAGTCGCACACAAAGAAGGAAAATAAAAAATTCTCACACCCCGGCTAGAATCTTACGGGCACCCAAAAACCAAACTCCTAAGGGTCGCTAAGTTTTCGCCAACACAAACGGAAAAACTTTCCCACACATTGCAACGTGCTGAATTTCGCTCCGAAGATGGGGCGTGATATGTTATGGCATCATAACAATTGATTTTATTTCCCCTGCTTATTGATATCTTGTGTGTTATTCGGCTAAGCATTTGCTAAGGGGAGGGTCCGTGCACGTCTTATCGTCAAGTTTGTAAAAAGTTCGTCTTTATGTGGCTGACTGACATTGTCCCAAAATAGTGAAATAGTAAAATAGTGAAATAGTTTCCTTAAATGTTAGCATATAAATTTTTATTAACAGTCGGATAAACGAGTGCTTTAAATAAACCAAAATTTATCGGCCGGCCACTTATGTTGTGTATATGTATATAGGAGCTCTTAAATTGGCGATGGGCAGAGACAAAGAAAAATAAAACCATTTTATTGTTGAATATAAAATAAATGCAAATTACACTAGGCGACAAAAATGTATTTTCTATTTAGTGTATCATTTTCTATTTAGTTTATTATTTTATTTGCTTGGGAAACTTGGGCTTAAAGACACATAACAACATTTGCTTTATTTAGTAGATAAAGTAAAGTCAAGTTTTTATATTTTTTAAATATAGTTTATTTAATTTTGATTTTCTTGTTTTGGTTCAGTAAAATTTGTATATTATATTTATTAATAATATAGTTATAGCAATAGTGAATTATTACTCAGTTAAATATTTTTTTATTGTTAAGCTATTACGAATTTAATATAAAACATTAGTTTTATTTTAATTTTTATTATATATATATTATATTTTTGTTTTTTTATTTTAATTGCTAAGATATATCCTTAACTCATTAAATTCAAAACATACTTATTTGATGACATATTTTGTTGACTAGTGTAAACTTAAATTAGTTTAGTCAATTTCAATAAATATCGATTAGGAGCTACAACACTTTTTTGGCAGCTCATTTGCATATTTTATTCATTTATAAACTTGTTGCACGTCAATAAAATATATTCGGGACATATCCGGCAAACCCTATCGAGATTTATCCGTTCCCCAGCCACCGCCTACAAGAAGCAACTTTCTTCGCTTATTGGCTTCGCAGCCTTTCCGCAAATACTTTGACACTTGGAACTGGCAGCTTGACAAGCCGCAAAAAGTTCATTTGGTATATTTATGAAAATGTTTTTGACACGTTTTTAATAAGGTTGTTCACGTTGTTGTTCCTGTTCCTCTTCCCGTTGATTATTGTTTATTTTCCTCTTCTTCTTCATTTTTTTTTTTTTTTTTTTTTTTTCATTTTCGTTGATTGTTGTTGCCTTTGCGCTTTATATACCTGTCGTTCGTGCAACATTTGCAACGCCTGCTTTTGACAATTTGTGTTGTTAATTTAATTAAACTCGGAGTTCATGGGCGTTACGATTGGCCCTCCATAGAGGCTACTAAATAAATAATTTGTCTGTGTGGCATTCAGTTTCATTTTTGGGAGTTTCTCAGCAACTTTCTCAAATCCTAATCGAAATGAGCAGCAATCAGTTTAATTGATGGAGAGAAGCGGCATCAACAATGAAAGCAACTTCCTTGACAATTAGCAGCAAAATTGTTAGAAAAAAAATCTAAAAAAATATATTTGAAAACTTTGCTTTATAGATGAGTAAGAAAGTTGCAGTTTAAATTTAAAGAATTCTATTTTTCAACTCAAATATTTTTTATATTTTCCAATATTCAAACCTATAATCTCTTTTACAATGCTTAACAAGTTTAACTTAATTTGTGTAAATTAAATTCAATTTAATTGAATTATGTTCGGAAAACCGTTCACTGCTTGAAGTCCAAATAGAAGTCTATCGTTAGTAGTTTTCAATTAAAGCAAAGATGGCAAATGGCAAATGGCATTGCTTTGGATCCGGTATATGCAACAATCAAGGAACAGTTGCAACGGTTTTGAGCAGAGGTCCAGAGGCAGACACTTTACCCAAATGACCTGAAAAGCCAATCAATATAAATAAACTTTGAACTTTGCGTTTGCTAAAAGAGAAGAACTTTTGGCCTAGCACACAACAATAACAATAACAATAACAAAACAGAAAAAAAGTGTCTGCCAAATAAACTTGAAGGCAAAACCAAACCAAACTGAAAACAGAAAATGGCATAAAAATAAAATCAAATAAACCGAAAGAAAAGTTCAAATAAAATGTGATTATACGTATAGTATGTAGTTATGTATGTTGCTCCTCTGTCTACTGTCTGCAGTCTGCTGTCCGGCGTACAAAAAACGTGCTCAAATACAAAAGTAAACTAGCGTTGAAATCTCAGACTGTTGGTGGCTTGCAACCAGAAGAAGCAGCCGTAGCAGCAGCAACAATGGACTAGGCAAAAAGTGGAAAAATTCATTTTCAGTGGCAAAAAACGCATATGAACAGGAAAAAATAGCGATAACTCAAATTGAATGCCAATAAAGTAACATATGCGGCCCTCCAACTAACTCACTCACACACACACACATACACACACATACGTTGCGTATACGTAACAGTAACTAGCAAGGCGTTAGCTGAAGGACACGCCATGGGCCACGTGACTCGCCCTCCGGAAGTTGGCAACGCAGCGCAGAAAAAAAAAATACGAAAATACAAAAATACAAAAATAAAAAAAAAAGTACAAAAAATAGAAAGCAAACTGAATCGAAACGCCGAGAGCAAAACTAACGAGCTTCGTTGTATTTAGCACAGGCATCTCCAATGGCCCCCAAAAAGTAATGCCAATCTAAAATAATACAATGTATGGCACATGTGTATGTGTGTGTGTGTGTGTGTTAGCCTTGAGGAGAGAGTCGTCGATGGGCGCCGTAAAAGGCGATAACGAAGTGCCACGAAACAAATGTGTAACACACAAAAAATAATAATAATAATGAAATAAAAAAATCCCATGCACACACACATACGCACACACAATCACTGTGAGTGGGTCGCACTTTTTTTTCCTTCCTTTTTTTTTTTTTTTTTTGGGTGTGGCGCTTCAGCTTAGCAGAAGCAGATGGGGTCTGTCAACAACGTTTCCTTGACAACTATTGACACTAACATGATATTACTTATGCATAAAGCCGTAAAGCATGGCCGTACAGCAGCATGAGCGATGATGCGATGATGTGATGAGCGAGGGCTGTTTGTACAGTTTCAAAATGGATCGTAAAATGCTGAAGACAGACAAATAAACAACGACGTTCAGCTGCCAGTGCCATAATTTTCGGTGCTATTTGTGAAAAGTTTTAATAGTTCTTGTACTTCATACCAGCATTATATAGATATATACAGTCATAACTTTCAATCGAATGTCAACTCACATTTTTCTCCTTTCTTATTTTATGGATGTTTCTGAATTGAAGTATATCTCTTATAAACCCAACCTGTTCTGGGTCAATTAATATATTTTCATCTAGCTTATATTACATTTCTAGCTCTAATGTAATCTATACTCTATATATGATGTTTGCTTTTAAGTAATAGAATGGCATTCGTTGTATTTTTAATGTGTTGCTTTTCGAGCAGACAAGAATTATTTTAGTAAAATAATTCGCCAATTCACACAACACGTATTTTATGGCTACACAAGCCAACCATCGATGGGATCGCCTCAAACCCATCTCGTCTTCCTGCACCACTCTATAAGAAGAAGAGGCACAGATAGAAAAATACTCATAAACATGTTCGGGCCGTTGGTTTTGCTGTCTGTTGGCCTTTTGTTATTTTTGCATATGTTATGTATATTTTTGTACAATTTCTCATTTTTCATTTTGAATATTTTTAAAGAAATTGAAAATGTTGCCGGCCAACTAAGAAAAGCAAACAGCTGTAAAAGGCAATTTAGTCAAAGTCCTTGCCTTTTGTCAGCCGAGAATCTGGCCTGGGCTCCGATTTTATATTAGCACTTGGACACTTTTGGCATTATCATAAGCTTTGCATATCGAAGTGTGAGTTATTTTTGCATGCGGATGGCATTTATTGTTCCCTTAGCTGCTGGCAGGTCAATTTTACTGAATATTTGTTGAAAATTCTATCACATATTTGGAATTTGGCTTAGACAGCACTTTTCTCTTACACCTCAAGGCGGTTTCAAATGTTTGTATTTTCTGCATATTTTGTGCACATCTTCTTCTTCTTCTTTTTTTTTTTTTTCATTTTTTGCCCACAAATATTTTATGTTTATTTTATGGTCAAGCTCTGCTCTTCGAAACACTCAACAAATATTTTATGCTGTTTAAGTTATTCAAAAGATTGAAGTCGGCAACTTTTAGATAATGTTCACATCAAATTTTATGTATGGTCAGCATTTATTTATGTTTTATCTTGCAAGTAATTTTGATAATTATTGTTTTTACTATAAAAGAAAAAATAATTATAAAGACAATTTAATTTATTAAAGTCTTTCTTGGTTAAGATGATCTAATTTTAATTTTGAAGGCGAATTATTTAAAGTTTGTAGATTTAATGACAATAATTTTTTTGAAATTTTCATAAATTTATTAATCAAATATTGACACCTTCTGCTGTTAACCTTTATTAAAATATACATTTGAAAAATATATTCTTGCGCTATATATATATTGTATATATACAATGTATAAATTGCATGTTAATTTTGCTCTGTTAAAAGCTCAAATGAAACTCCAATTTGATTTGGTTTCGTATGTTGATTGTTTTTCATGAATCATTTCAAGCGTGCATTTTTTTTTAAATTTACTTTTAATTTATTTGTATTTATTGAGGCATGCCAAATATACAAACACCTCTTTTCATAAACACCACCCAACAACCCGTTTGTCCCTTCATTAATATGCAATAATATTTAAGTACGGAGACTGTTGAGTAGCGGTACATTTCCCCCTTACATACAAACCCCATTCTATTTAAGCAACTCCCAAATATGAGACAGAAATCGTGGCTTTGGCTTTGGGTTTGGCTTTGGCTTTCGCTTTCGCTTTGGGGGCGTAAACAAATACGCGACTGCCACGCGTCAGTCATTAAATCAGAAATCCTGAAACGCACTTAACTTTGAACTTTATGAGCACCTGCCGCAAAGTGCTTCCTTTTTTTTTTCGTTTTTTTTTTTTGTTTTATTTTTTGGTTGTTGCGGGAGGCTTGAAGCTGCCAGCGACAAGCAAACATCTCCATCTCCATCTCCATCCCCATCTCCAGCTCGAACTCGTTCTCTATTTGCAGCTTCAGTTTCAGACAAAAGTTTTGTCAGTTAACGTGCTAATTTTGCTAATGAGAAGGCCGACTAATTAATATAAAATCTACACATGTTTATTACGGAAATTGGTAATTATGTATCCGAAGTAGCTTGGTACTTGTACACTTCACGCCTTTCCCATTTATTCACATCATAGACAGTCAGTGTTCCGGGTTGCAAATTCTTAAGTATTTGGTATTGCTTCACTTGCACATAGAAACATTCCAATTTCCCATTCTCGAGCTCCCTTAGACTCACAAAGAGTTTCGTATTCTTATCCACTGAATCGGCTTGCTATAAAATAAGAATTATATACAATACAATTTTATATTTTATTATTTGCTACATATTTTATTTGTGCTCTAACTAACTTTGGAAAATAGAAAAGCAATTTTATAAAATATTTTCGTTATCAAATTGTAAACTAGTTAGCAAAAACAATTACCGTTGTCTTTTAAATAAAGAATATTCCTTTTTATCTAATATTGTATAATTATTTGAATTATTTGTTTGTTTCTTGAGTACAGATAATTGTTATATATTTCTTTGCTTTAAGAAGGAAACAAAAATGTAATGGAATTAATTTATTTTAGCCAAGCCAAATATTTTCCTTTATAAAAACATGTAAATTAGACTCACCAGTATAATTCTTTTGGTCAAAAGCAAGGATACACTCTGTTCGACCAGCTCATAGCCGGATGCCAGCTGCAGGACTATATTGGTTCCGACGTAGTCTTCGCGATTCCGTTTGCGGCGCTGCATGCAAAATTTGATTTTTGATTGGGCCAGGTGACGCACAACCACATGATAGAACGGCTTTTCAGAAGTGTTCATCATACTTTGATAGACACAACGTGCTATCACGTGACCTACGCCTTCAGCCTTAAATTTTATCTTAGAGGCGTCGTTCTTTATCATCACCGGTTGCTCTTGCCATTGATTTTTCTCTTCGATAGAGATTTTCTGTTGATCATTTGGATTTGTCCAAATCTTAACCTTTAGCTTTGGAGTATCAAACAATTGCGCCGCTATATAGTCATATATGGCCGCCTCTGCTACGGCGCATTCGTAGCAGTATACGCTGTTATATTCCGTAAAATGTTGGTCCATAAGCCAATTAAAGATAACAGCCTGTTGATCCAAACGATTGTTACTTACATCCATTGATAAGATTCGGCCAGCGGTTTCCAATTCACGGCGATACTCCATCCAGGTGTAATTTTCTTTGTTCAATGGCTCGATCCACTTAGTTGGATTCAGACCGCGCTTCGCCTCCAAATAGTAGTTCGTTTCAACAACCATTCGCCTGTTGACGTATACCCGGGGCTCCTGTACATTTAGGAGTCTCTTCGACCATTGCAAGACCTTGAGAATCTCAATGTTTAGCTCCAGGTTCGACATGTTTCGGCGAGCTGGTGTAATGCAACTCTCCACAAATAGTTCGGATTCCTCATTTTGTAGCAGCAGAAATTGCTCGCTAAGTGGCGCCAAGCGTGTTTCGAAAGTAATCGAGGTATTTTGTAAAAGTTGAAATAATTCTAGGGCATATGTGGTTAACCAGATGGAACTGCAGGCAGTTACGCTTGCGGTATTATAATAATAGTTGTAGCCGCCATCGCGTTTGCGTAGACGCAGCAATGCTTGAAAGCCGTCGCTTATTTGATCCTCCAGATACTTCTTGTAGCTGGGGGAGAACGTTTTCCTTTCGCTCACATAGTTCCACAAATTGTAGTACGATTTCACTTTGCTGATCAACTGCTCGCCGTTATCCCATGGATTCACAGCATTCATGGTATTCAGCTTGACGCTTACCAGTTGGCCACTTAGGAAGCAAGTGACGCCCTCTTCGGTTGGCTTGTGGCGCAGCTCCACTTCGAATTCCGCACTTTGCCGTCGAACCGTTAGTTTTCTGAAGGCAATCGACGTGTGGGACAGTCGATAAGGATCTTTTAGTATGTGAATCTGACGCCTGATGGTGGCCTTTCCCCCCTTCGACTGAGCTGTGAATGTCAGTTCTACATGGCCTGGCTGTTCGGCCCGTAGATTAAAGGTAACTGTGCTCGTCGTATTGATCTCTATGCCCACATTTTGCTCCGCTTGATCGGAGGCGGGCAGCGGATTGCCATCGTCCGTGAGCAACTGATAGTGCGATTTATTTTGATTCAGTCCAATGGTGACATCGAGTTGAGCGTTGTGCCAATTATAACAGGTGACAATTATTGGAAGAATTTCACCTAAAAAAGAGAATGAAAGATATCATCTTAATAACAATAATAATGCATTTATTTTTATTCTCCCTACCGACTTGTATGCTATAGAGCAGATTTACGGATAGGGCTAGGGGCTTCTTGCTTTTTAAATTAATAAATGTTTCGGGCGATAGCAGTGTCAATCCTACATCGGGGTCCACTGAAAAGGCGCTCAGCCTCCAGCTGTTGCTTTCTTCGGGAACTCGTGTCTTCCAAGTTGTCCATTCGGTTTGTGTGCTTGGATTAAAGATACAAAATATAGTTTTTTATAAATTATAACTTAAGATAAAGAACTCAAATCGTTACTTTGTAAACTTAAAGTCTTCTGTAAAGGTAGGCAATACTCTTGCCTCGTCTCCATAAGGTGGAAAAAACAAAATACGTTTAAACGAAGGACATTGCACAGAACTAATATACTCTTTTCAGCATTGGAAACAGAGTGTTTTTATAATTTTATGATTCTTCTCTATGGGACTTACTTCTTAATGCTGTCATATATCCAAACATCGTTTAACTCTTCTTTGACTGCAGGTACATCACAACAAGTATACTTTTCTAAACCTGCACCAGGAGTTCGGATTGGTATATCCCTTGTTAATACCTTAGAAGATTCTCTTAATAAATTAGGTGGCAATCGCGAAGTAATAGCCCCTAAAAATAATTAAATACAATTTTAAATATTCATATTAAATATTCAATCAAATAAAATTTTATTGTAACTTACTTTTCCCCATAGTCAAAATTTTGTCCGCATTGGACAGTATAATCAAGCCCGATTTAATGAACGTCGATTGTTGATATTGATCCAGGTCTGGCGCAGAGGCTAGAATATGCCATTTTATAATATCAAAATAGTTACTGTCGAAATCATTAATCATAGTTCCACCGTAGCCAAAAGTGCGACTATCCAAAGCAAGAAGGCCGACATAAGAATTGAGCGCTGCCTTAATTTGGAAGCTTGTTTCTTCCCCAGATACCATTTCGGTTGGTAGTGTTATAGAAACCTATAGAGCACAAAGTTTATAACATCTCAATATCTATACTCCTTTTCTTTGTTCCTTTATTTTCGCCTTACTTACACTTTCATGCTTCGGTCGAGTCACCAAAACCATCTGAGAAGCTAAAAGTAAAACATTAGACTGTGTTTCCATGCCGTACAATATAATATGGACAAGCGGCGACATTCTTGAAGTTATTTCTAATGTGATTTTATATTCCCTGCTCGAAGCATCCGGAAACACTTTTACCGATTCAATAATCAGTCCATTATACAAGACCACACAGACGGCTTTCGAGAGCGGTTGGGAAAACGTAAAATTCATCGTCTGCTTAGTCACAGTTTTGCCAAAGTTTGTAACCTTAATTCTAAATGAAAAGATGTCATAGTTGTGTAAATGCATATACAAAATTGGAAAAACATCATTCAGAGAGAAATAAAAGTTCTAACTAATCGATCTTGAATGGATATGTTTACGCTATTGCAGCACATATATCCAATGTGAAAATTTCTTCTTAAAAATTTGTTTATTTCTTTTTTTTTTAAACCTGATATATTCAAAATGTGTTTTATGAATAGATGGGTACAGAGTTTGGTAGCTAAAGCTTTTAAGACTTACAAGATATAGTCGAACAATTAAAGAAAATATATATCGAGGTTTCGCCCGCATGTTAATTAATTTCAAGTCTGTAGTTCTTATACCTTTTGAGATCGATGCGTTCATACATACAGACACACGGACGGACAGAAAGAGCACAATCGATGTTTTACAATAATTTTGTACCCTGTTTTCTCTTCTTATGAGGGTAGAGTTCAAATTTTCATGCAATACTTACATATTTTCACGGGGCTTGGCACGCAATTGCAGATTTAGGGGAAGCTCTTTGCTTGTTTCTGGATTATCGCGTTTGTCCCAGAGGGTTACAATGGTCGTAACATTTTCAGTTTTATTGGTTAAGTTTTCAAAAACAGTTGCCGTCAATTTCAGCATGAGCGGCATATATAGGGGAATTTTTCTTGCGAACTGCTTAAGATTAATCTCTATTTTAGCCTCGCCCCGTACAAGCTTTTCCTCTAGTTGAATTTCATCCGACTCTTCTTTCATTGGACCTTCAGTGTATGTCGTTAGGTTAACATTTAGGTTACCGTCGATTGGGCCGGTTACGACGTGTATTGCCTTAACCAATACGTCAAATTTGTTATCTGTCAAGTTAACTTCGGATGGCGCATTTATAGACAACTCAAAAACCGGTAGTTCATAATTTAACACTCGAAAGTAGACGCATTCCTCTTTGGCGAAGACATCATTTATGGCACAGAGGCGCCAGCGACCAAGATTTACCTGCCGGCCGATGCGAATCTCTCTCTCAAACACACCTTTATTAGCCGTAAACTTGCTGTAGGCCCTAACACGGTATCCCTTGGGGTCCTCAATCCAAATGTGGGCCGTTGACTCCGGCTTGACATTGTGCATTGTCTCGTTGTGAAAGAAAACACGGAATTGCAGTAATTGTCCGGGTCGATAAAGATT
>JBAMCK010001071.1:0-55546 GCA_037075185.1 Drosophila pseudotalamancana | reverse complement strand
CTACCCGCACACGCTGCCTCCGACTAAAATTGTACTGCAAAGCAACATCGCTATGCTGAACATTTTTGTTTATGATTTGAATTATTAATGAAATCTTTGAAATATGATAATTACACTTGGCTTTTATGTTACGAAGCTCAACTTTCTATCTTCCAAAATGAGTGAAAAATTAAAAAAAGGAGTATAGTATAAGTATATTCTCTCACTAAAAGAATCTAATAAAGTCGGTTTACTGTTTACTTAGTAGCTCGTCCACATACCTTTATGTTATAGTGTACAGTGATCTCCGTTGTGTGTCTTATGTCTTTGAACCCAGTCGATTCCTTTCGTGAAATCGAATTTTTCTCCGCCTCAGCTACAATTCGCACCTGAATGGTGGGTCCCGGGAACTAGAGACTTAAAATTGTACATGAGGGCTTTCTATAGCATGCGTATATCAACTTTGCTTTCCATAATACATAACTCTTTCCATTTGTTAGTTATCGATAACACGTGTTAGTTTTTCGAGAATATCTTGTAGGTCTTATATGTTAGAGTACTAATCATGCAAGACAAAGACTGGATACGTAGAACAAATGTTTCGCCACAAAAATGTATGCGACACGTCCCACCCGACTTGGTATTTGCTCGATTTATGTCTCTTTTTGCGCCTTCTTAGAAAGCCATGTATGCTTACATGTGATCGCGGAGAAAGGCAGCATCTTTATTTTGAGCATACAAAAAAACATGATTAATGGGGGTCTCAAAAATAAGGGTATTGCTTAAAGTTTAAGGGGTTTGTCACATTGATATAAAAAAAAAAATATTGTATGTAGTAAAATGAACTGAAAGAGTATTACAGCGTTGGCGTGCAATAGGTGGCTGAAAAGCCAAATAAATCAGCACATATAGACGCGATTGTATACGTGCACATTGATGCGCTTGTGTGGGTTTTTCTTTTGCGCCTGCCAAATTTTAACAAAATGTAAATCGAAGATTTTCGGTACTCGGGATTTCTAAAGTTACCTCTAATACTAAATATGATGTACGCATATTCAAATCAGAATTCGGGTCTATTCAGGTCTATTCTATTCATTTATTACTGTGCTTACTCCTTCTGCCTATTTATAGGTTCGGTACGAACAATCTATCTGTCCAGCTTCAATTTGGCATTCAAATATATATAGCACAGCCAAATAGAAGATGATATTTCAATTATTATGTATTTATACATATATGCTTGGCTTCATTCTTCTCGGCTCCAGAAACTGTATGCCAAAAGCTACTACGCTCCTGCGTATAAAAAAATCTCCAATCGCGCACAAAAAGTCCCCGCTAAAATCAAACAATAAAGAATTGATGGAATACTGGAAAATTCTGATACGAACACGTCTACCTATAGAAGCTAACAAGTCGCTTAAAAAAAAACCGCTTTATAAGTTCCGATTAAAAATATGGCATGTTGATGGCGCTACTCCACCCAATAAAAAGATGAAACTTTTGCAGACAGTCTATAACATGGATTTACGCCGTTTAACTTGTTGAACTGCTGCTAGATATGCCATTGATGATCACGCTGCCAGTTACATTGCAAGAGGCAGAACTAATAAAAAACCTGAGGTCCAAAAAGTCTCCTGGATCGGTTACGAAAACAACAAAAAAATGCACTACTTTTCATAGTGCTGAAACTAAACAGTATACTTAGGCTAGGACACTTCTTAAATATCTGGAAAGTAGCGCTAATGAAATTGATTCCATAGCCAGAAAAGAGCCTTACTGGGGTCGATAGGTACCGGCCAATAAGTCTTTTTTCTGCTTTAGGAAAGATGACCGAAAGAGTAATTCTCGATCGGATACTTCAATTTGCAATAGTCACTCAAAGAATCAAAAAGTAGCAAGCTGAATTTAGAAAAAGTCATTCAGTCTTGTTAAAAAATTATTCCAGATTGTCAGCAGTTTTCTTCGAGAGAAAAGCTTTAGGGTTGTCTTGGATGACCACAGGCTAGCGTCCTGGGCACTACACTTTATACCCTATTTACAGCTGACAGCTGCTTACTTTCAGCTTTGAAGACTGAGCCCAGTGTAAGAAGACAGAAGAAACTGATAACAAAATAAATAACTTATCACAACAAAGTTTTCATCTACAAGTTGATCTTAAGTTGCAGATTGAGATATGCGCTTCAAATATTTTGTATTCCGTCTAGAGCAAATATTTACAAAAAATAAATCACACCATTTAAAATTCTTCGTTTAATTTGCGATGCTCATTGATACATGCGTACTAGAGACATTCAAAAAGATCTCAAGGTCCCCAAAGTTGGGAATGTTATGCAAAAGCTATCAGCCAGCTTACTCGAAAAATTATAGGCCACGTGAAACTCCTGACGGGTGGACGTAAAATAATGCTAAGAAAACATTAACATAAAATTTATGAAATTAAATGATAATAATTAACAATTAATTTACTAAACAAAAACTTCCCAAAATGTAACTGATATTTAAATACTATTATATACCATGAATAATTTTGTTTTTCCTCATGTATAACTTGTTAAGCTGCCAATTAGGTAGCAGAACGCCTGTTCAACTAAATTAAAATAAAAATAAGATTTGTTTCAATATTATATATATAAAAACACCAAGTAAAACAAGTAAAAACATTGAAGTTGGGCGCAACCAACTTTATAAGACTCTGTTTAAGTTTAATGAGAGTATATTGTTTTCTATTTTTAATAGTATATAAATATCAAAGAAACGTTTGAATCACCACTTTAGGCACACACCACCTTCTATAACTATTACACAGATACTATATCAGTTAAATTTGAGTTTTTAAAAAATTATTTATTTTGACAATTCGAATATATTTATGGCAAAACAAAATATAGTGCTAAAAAGATAATCAGAATCCATTAATTAAAACTTTAGGTATTACAAAAAACGTCGGGTTTTCACATTAGCAAAAATACATCAATTAAAATTCATTAGATTAGCAAGTTGTGTTTTTACATTTTTATTTCCAAGCAATTCATTTGCATTCTTGGAATTTCGCAATTTCGATCAGATAATTACCTTTAGTTAAGGCACATCAATTTAAAATATCGATGACGTGTAGGAAATAGAGGCTGCAGAAATTTGAAATTTGAAATTTTTATTTAGTTTTTTTGAAAGCCTGGGCCCGAACCATGATGAGAAATTTTAGATATATATGTAACACATTCTATACCCCTCACCATCATAATTTGTTCTTTTGAGCTGTACAACTGCCGTGAAACAAGGTTTTCCGATTTTATAATAACCCTTTGGGAAACAGAGTCTAAAAAGCACCCGTTACCCTTCTATAATAGATTCTCGTTTGATGGTCCAGATGATGTTGTTTGTTGTTGTTCTGACCAGCCAAAGCAGGTAGGTAGAAGAGGTTTTCACAACGCACACACGTACAGCCTAATCCCATATGCCCAGAATATAGAAAAATTCCCTGTCCGCCCTGCTAGTTGGCTGACTGGCTGGTTGGGTGCTCCGTTGTCGTTGCCATATCCAACTGCGACAACTCGACCCGCCAATTGCATAATTCTGGTAAATTCTTAAGGCAAGATAATGCATTCCTGTTCGTTGAGGCGGAAATTCTTCTATTGTGACTGTGACTAGTAACTTTTTATGAACTCGAAAAGAGTAAAGGGTGACCTGTGTGGGAAAAATATGCGGGGGATACTTGAAAGAAAAGGGGACTAGGACACTGACACTCTCAATAATGTGTGCAAAAAAAAAAGGCGGGGAAAATTGAGGGAAAAGCGGGCTGTAAAAGACAAACACACAGAGTTACCAATGGACACACACTACACCATTCACACGCTGCCCTATGGGCCAGCGAGACAGATTTTTTTCCAAAAAATTTGATAGCAACGATTATTAGACACTATTTTAAATTGATTGACCTATTTTTAACCTAAAATTGGTAAACTATTCTGTGACATACATTCGAAGCTAACTTTTTTAATTTAGGTTAAACAAAAATAAATAAAAAAAAAACAAAATGACCTTTCCTTCGGGATTCGAAAACATTTAAATACTCTGCTTTAAGACTAATGAAAAGTACATTTTTCGATCTTGCAAATATGCACTTTAAGATTTTTTTTGACAATTTCCATTATAGATTGACGTAAGCGGTTTTGCACGGTTTTATGAGGGTTTGGGTCTTTTTTATACAGCCATTAAAAATAGACATGCAGAGATATAACGTTTTTATAAAAATTTGTATAACAGGCAGAAATATGTGTGGCCGACCCCATAATGTATATATATATATTCTTAATCAGGATCAACAGTCGAATCGATTGAATCTTGTTCGTCTATGTGGTATGTGCACGTATGAGACTTGTAGGTTCACCTATTGCACGCGCATTTCTTGTTCGTACTTGATTTTTATCGACAATATTTTTCGTTTTCTTGCTTGTTTAGGGCAATACTCTTTTTTGAAGATAGCAAGTTGAGCTTCGAAACATATTCGTAATTTAAAATAATTATCATATTCCAAAAATTTAATTAAGATACAATCATAAGCACAACAGCTTTAGTTTCGCAATGCACGACGTTCAGGTATCTCTTGGTAGATTGTAGTATTTGACGTATTTGACTTACTTTGACGTCACCATTTCGATTTATTTATCTTATAATGCAAATATGCATTTTTATACTTTTTTAACAATATACTAAAGAGTGCGGATAATGGTTTTGCTCTGATTTTCGTTTTTAGGCTGTGTTTCCCAAAGGGATTTGATACTTTGGATATACACTTATTGGTATCATAAGCAGACGTGTTGAGTGTTGAGATTTTATATGTTCGTTCCACAATCCGATTTTAAAAATCGATGCAATCATTTAGAAATTAATCTCTGCACCAGAATTTGTTCAGTTCTATATTTTTTTGGATAAGTTTAAGTTTCTGGTCGAAATTTATATTTAGACCAAGTATTGCCTTTTCTAATAAGTTAAATTTCGACCAAAACCTATATTTAGTATTTTACATTCTGGGTTTTTATATTCTTTTTCTGTAGCACGTTTTAATTTATCTGCATAGGAAAAGTCGATATCAATAGAGTCGTAGCGATTGTGTAGTTTAATGGCAGACTGCCATTGGAGAATGTTGTAGTGCACATTGTATTAGTAATTTAGTTATAGTTTTAGGCGCTCCGTCTTTGGCCACACTAGCACGTACCTTTCATCTTCTCGTGCGACGCCGACAGCTTACTTCTAAGTTGGAAGTGATCGGGTGACTCTTTATTTATTTTAGGCAATTTATTTGCTTTTGCAAATTTTGCTATTGCCCGACAACAATTAAAAATCAAGTAGAGGGAGGGCCGTAGATTTGCAGTTATTACCTGTTTTCCCTAGAGAGCTTTTTCTTTTATCTCGTGTTACAGAAGCCGTTTAGTAACAATGTCTAAAAATAGATTTGCGTGTAAGATAAGTACACAAAAAGAAAAATATACTTTCAGTTGAAAACATTTTTTTTGTGTTTAAAAATATTGTTAATACTAAAAAACGACACAATTTGAAGTCATTTATGTAAAAGTCCTGAAAGTATGCCCCAATATTATTTATTTCATAAAGTACATACATACATGCATACATACGCCGACAGATAATAAAAGGATAATTTAATTAGTCATCAAAAAGACAGACATAAAATTTCAAACATCTTTATGTTAGAAATTAATGCTAATTGTTATTTATCTTAATATTGATAATATAATATTATTTATTTTGCGTAAAATTGTTAAAAAATAACTATAATACTTAACCCATTCCAATCTGCATTACCTTTAATAATCTGTCCAAAAATATGGAGTATTACACGTTTCCAAATTTAATAGAGTATCGAATAATCCAAAATGCGTGGTACATTTACTAAAATAATAATAAATAATTTTACTTATAAGTTGATTTTTTTTAACCTTTGTAAGTCGTTGGATTTAGATTGACAATGGACAAAATATCTTAAGTGTGGTAGTCTGCCGAAGTACAAACTTTCCAAGTTAATAATTACTAGAGGCCGACTAAATATTTTTTATTCCTATTTTTCTTAAATACTCAGTACTCATTTTTATGTCTATCCCAAATTTCAAAGCGTTATTCCAAATATTTTTTTTTAAATGAAAAACGAAATATTTCCTGCCCTTTAAGCTTGGTATGTGAAGAATTTCCTGGGTATAGAAATTTTAGATTCTTGCCCATAGTTAGCTGGAACAATTGGTCTGTTATATTTTCTTGGCCCATCATTGCAAGTATATTTATAATGTGCTTTTTTCTCAGTACAAACACCTGCACACAAATACAAACAAATATACATCATCACACACGTAAAAGAACAAATGCAGTAAACCACAAATATTTGTTACTCCATTACGTTTCTTACCGTCTCTATGGATATGTATGTGTGTAACTCGCGAATGCGAGTGTATTTAGTTTATAGCAAAGCTTTTCCTTTCTGGGCAATAGTTTTCTTTGCAGGAAATCTCAATCGCCCCATTTTTAACGTATTTTATACCAATTTCTGTGTACTTTTCATCGCATTCCACAAATATTCAACTGCAATTGCAATGTGGAAGAACTTTATCGATAAATTCAAAAAGAATTTACAATTGGTAAAGAGATGTACATGCCCTATGTTATTTCTTATTCTGAGAAGTACCCCTTGACACTCCCCCAGTTAACACGAAGGTCATGTTAAGAAATCCGCATTCTTCTTATATTCACAAGACTTACAGATGGAGTCATGTTTATTTTAAATGCCCTACAAATTTGATGCTTTTCAAGGTCCTTCTAGAGCACGCGCAAATCTAGTTAGTTTTGGATTATCGATAACTCCGTACGTTTTCTTATTGTCAATAACTGGTTTTAGTTTTTCGAGTATATCTCCTGCATCTTAAGAGCCTGAGGTATCAAATTTACTATATAATTCAGCCAGAGGAGCCACTAATTTTGGATATTGAATAGCATTCCCAGTTCCTCCATTATTGTAGAGAAAAATTTGTGCTTCTAAAAATATATGAATTTTGGTGTAATTAACATTTTCCAAAAATTTCATTAATGCTAGAATGACCAAATTTGGTGAACTGCTTACAGTTCACCTCTTCAATAAATCGCACAAAATATAGATATATACATCCGCACATAAGGGGCGTGGCAAAACGGAGACTAATACATATTATAAACTATAATCGCTAATAGAGCTAGAGACTAAAAATTTTGAATGCAACTCTAATTGGGTTTGGATTCTTGTGTTTTTGCTAATGCGAAAACCAGACGTTTTCTGTAATAAATATAATTGTAATTAATGGATATTTTCTATTACCCTAAATATGATTGAATTTACAAAATAAGTAATTTTTAAAAAAATTAAATTAAATTGATATAGCGTAACTATCCACATCATGTACGTAAAAGCTTTTGGAGGTTATGGATACCAAAAGTGGTATTTCCAGCGCTTCTTTCAGAGTCTAAGAAAGTCAGACCGACTTCAACGTTCTTACTTGTTATACCCTGAACCCATTAAAAATAGGGCAACAGACTATATATATATTATATATATATATTCAGCTAAGGGATTGAGATTCTGCATACATAAAACAGAATATTCTCCCATTAAAGTAAAACAAGGTCTAACGAAGTTGGTTTGGCCGGGCTTTAACATTCTTCCTTGTTAGAAAACTAAAACAAGTGTCATAAATGATGAGACTTTGAACAACAATAATTACATTTAGGACATTATATATCATAAACCTATATTCATCACATTATGGCACAAATGTATAGAGTAAGAAGTTATGTATGCATATATTGCTCAGCTTAGTCTAACACATAGTTTAAGATTTAACATATTACAAAATCAGAAGAAAAAAAAAGGAACCGCTAACGATAACGATGATCTGGAACATCTTTCGAATTTCTTGCTGCGACTTGCGACTCACGCAATTAAACGCCTCGAGACCACAGGTTTACTCCGTGAACGTCGACTGCTCGCTGTACTATAGCTGGCACCACCCACTCCACTTCCGCTGGCCCCATCTCCATTGAGCGTGGTCGACGTATGGGGCATATAGAGACTGATGTTGTTGCGTGCATGTCGGTGACGATACCGATAGCCCGTGACAAGCTCACGCACCGTCTTGCGATACTTGTCCGACAGCACGCAATATAAGAAAAAATTGGCAGCTGCGTTGATTGTTACTAGTAGATTGCACACATTCCCCGCAATCCTTTGTATGTTGAATTCGATGTCCATGTACTGCACCAGGATCAAGTAAATAGCCCACGGCAGTTGGCAGACGATAAACAAAAGCACAACGGCAATCAGTGTGATGGTCACGCGGTTCTCCTGCGATACGCTGCCAGTAATACCGGAGTTCGATTTGCGCTAGACATTAGAAATGGATGACGGGTAGCAGTTAGATAAAACGTTATGACCAGGCTTAATCCATAAATGAAGTACCTTGGTGCGCCGAATGCTGCTGGCATTCGTCAGATCGCCACGCAAACTCTTCGAACGGTGGACCAGCAGAATGAGAAAACAGTTAAAGGTGGCGAGGACAAAAAGTGGTAGCAGGACAAATACAATTAATGTGTATACACTCCAGATATTAAAGTAAAGTGCATTTTTGCCCAGACTCGATAGCCCATTAGTGTAGACAGTCATCTGTGTGAGACAAATAAAAGCTTTATAACAAGTAACAAAACTCTAGTCGAGTATACTCGACTAAAAGATATCCTGAACCACGCGGCCACATAAGAAGGCACACTGTGAGGCTCTAACTTAATGCAATATTTTGAATCTGTTTATTACGCTTAAATGCGTATATTTTTTGAAGCTTAACTTTTTATATATATTTTCTTAAAAAATTACTTTTTCACCAATAATGAGAAATTTGTTCAATGTACTTGACGTTAAAGCAGCCCAGCTGCATCGTAAATTTCGAGGCGTGCGTCCGCATGTGTGTTTGTGTGCGCGGGATTCAGGATATTTCCAAAACGAGCGCACTTGACTAGAGTTTTTTTACTTGCTTATATTTTATTTATTTAATGGATGTGAGTTAGTTGACAAACAACATATAACCACTAGAAAAACACTTTGCATACATTAGCCGGGAGTTCAAGCCCGGGTTATTCTTGTGCACTTTCCTGACTTTTGATAAAGCTTTTTGTATAACTCATCTACCAATGACTGCATGAACAAATGAATAACTTAGAGCTTATTATCAAAACACAACTCTCTGTCAGACTTCAGCCCTGAAGCCCCGCAAGCAAACGGAATGGTGATCGATAAATCTAAATATTCTGGATCTGTCTTTTATATAGGAGAACTACCGTGTAGAGCTTTGATTCTGAGGTCGACACCTTCATACATACAGATGGACGTACGGACAAACGGAGTGGCCTTGATAACATTGGCTGTTGTTCGGATCAACAATATTTTAGACAATATATACAATTATTAAACCTTAGGTAATCATAAGAATATTGTTGATTAGTAGAGTATATACATAAATTGCAAATGAGCTTAAAGAGTAGCTGGGTACGTAACCCCTTATTCCTTTTTTACATTTTGACAGTATTCCGTTACGTTAAATACGAATCCGCTGTTGTTGTCTTCGGTGTTGTTGTTGTTGTTGTTGTTGTTGTTATTGTAATTGCTGTTAGAGTTGGCATCGTTATCGTAGTTGTCCTCGCTGCGTGTGGCACGTGACAACTGTAATAAACTCGCAGTGACCGACGCTGGGGTCGGCTCCGTAGCTGCCACAGCCCCAACCACTGGGGCGGACGTGAATTCTGGAAACCGGAGCTGCCTGCTTGGAATGTGGTCTAGCACTGAAAGAGGGAAAAATAGAGAGAGGGTTTTATAATGCTAATAAAAGTATTAAAAGAGCAACCAGGATATATGCATGTTACTTTTGTTACCTGGCCCACTTGCGCCGCTGCTCAAATCGGAGAGCGTCAGATAGCGAGGCGTGGCAGGATCGTCCTTTGGTTCGTCTATATACCAGGCAGTCACCTGTGTAGGCCCAATTGGCGTGGGTGACACATTTGCCAATGTCAAATTGCAAGGCCTGTAGGCGCCATCAATCAATTTCCAATTGATGTCATATGTGTGCTCGAACGCCGTCGAGAGCGTGGTCAGCAGGCAAAAGAGTGCGACGGCTGTCAAAACAACACAAAGGCTGGCTCATTGCTTACCCCCGGCAAGAGGACATCTAACGATGGCTACTCACCCGATATTACCTTCTTGGCTAGTGCCTCGGTGCAGAATGTTTGTCTTTTGAGCGGATACCGTATCGCTATAAATCGCTCGATGGTAAAGCACACGGCTATGTAAATTGATATGTACGCTATACGTGTATATGTGCAAGTGTGCATGTGTGCATGTGTGCATGTGTGCATGTGTGTATGTGGAATGGGTACAATTCAAGCAAGGAAATATCAGTATACAGTCATTTAACATTAACGCGAGTAAAAAGCTTTCTAATTACCTTAGTCTGTAGTCAAATACTGAACATACGAATAATAGGATTTTTATAAAAAAAAATTTGCGAATTTGTTTTTCGATGAAAGAGAAACTATGCTTGATAAAAAAAATAATTGTTTTCCATATTTTTGCTATTCACTTCTCAATCTCTCTCCCAGCCTTCATTTCTTAATTGCTTTTAACTTTTGTCAATTTTATCTAATAGCATGTGATGTCCTCAAAGAGCTTACGTATTGGGCCATCAATTGTTTTTCTGTTGAAACTTTCTAAATACATTTTTTTTTTATGTCTGCTGAATACCATTCGATTTAAATATAAACTAATTGCTCTATAAACCTTACAATGTATAAACTTTTATGATGCAATGTATAAAACTTATGATATTTATAATTATATTTTATAAAGCAGAATAGGCAATACAAGTTTTAAGGAAATTTTGTACCGAATCCTTACTTTGGTTAACTTACCACATGCATCGCATAGCCACATTATAAAGCCATAGAGTCGCCAATATAGCTCGCAATAGTATTTAATATATTCGTAGTGTTGGAGTGATAAAATTAATACAAAGGTCAGGTACGCAATATCCGTAATTGCCAGAGCCGTTAGATAAATATTTGTAGTGCATCTCATGCGCTTCCTAAATGGTGCAAAATAGAAGAAGATAGAACAAATAAAAAAACTCTACTCGAGTGTGCGCAACTAGGAGATACCCTGAACACGCACGCCGTAACAATTAATATAATAAAATTTGTGGAATATGTTAATTACACTAAATGCGTAAATATTTCGAAGCGCAGCTTTCTATCTATCTGTTTTCATAACCATACATAAAATTGTTAAAGAGAGTATAAAGATTTTGTGAAAAGTACCAATGCTTTAAGTAACTGAATATATAGTATTTCCTGATTTGGCAGGACCCCAGGAGGTGGATACATAAAATCTGAACACTTTGTCTGCTCATGGTACTAATGGTACTAAAATGTATATATCCTTGAACCTTGAAATTTTTAATATATACGTACATGAATATACGTGGTATCACAGCCTCTACCACGCTGCTATTATAAACTTCGAAACATTCATATAGATGTTTGTGATTGTATGCACACGTATATAATATGAAAACCAAATTTTCTTTGATAACTTTTTATTTTTGATTATTGAGTGATTGTTCTTAATAGTTTGTAGGTGTGGATACCGCCAGTAGTGATTCTACCGTTTCTTTAATATTTTTATTATACTTTTTAAAATAGTAAAGAGTTTGCGCCCGTTTTCATCGTTCTTACTTGTTTTAGTTTTGAATTTCAAATGTTTCAATTTTCATTATTTTAAACGTAAAACTAAGAACTTAGAATACAGATACAAACATATATCAAAAGTTATGATAGTTTTTAAGTATCTGAATGACTTTTTAATAGGTTGATAAATCACCTATATCACCTATATATCAAAAACTGATCTGTATGAGCCCCATGATTTACCTTACAACATATTTAAATATTTCAGATTTTGCATAGCCTTGCACTATCGTATATTTTTAGTACTAAGCGTTAATAGCACACATTAAAGCCAGAACAGCGTTCACTTATTAATATTTGCCTTGCAAAATTGTTGCTGTTACAATAGTCGTTGTTGTCAAAGAGCTCGTTGTTGTTGGCATTTTGGGTAATAAAATGATTTTAGAGTGCCAGCTAGATGGCAACAATTAAATGCCTTGTGTAATGTGCTGCGTACCTGTTTACAGCTTTGGTAGCTATGCAACACAAAACATAAAATGCATAAAATCCACAAGCAAGGCAGACCACACACACACAGACACAGACACACGCATAAATAGCATTGCATGCATGCTATTGGCCGCTCAACCGTAATCCTTGCAAAGGCAACAACAATTGTGGCAGCAATATCAACAACAGCATCACATAGCAGTGCACTTACCGCGTCAAAACATAAATGCTCACTGAATTTCCCAATAGTCCAATAACAAAAACGCATGGCACCAAAATGCGTTGCACAACGTGCCGCACTTCCGCCACATCCGCATCCGAAAACATTTTCGCAGTGGCAATGCCATCGACTGGCATCTCTGTCGATGTCAACGTCCACGTCGCCTTTGCCGTCTCTGCCATCGTCGTCGTCGTCCTTGTGATGCTTGTCGGCGCTCCGGCTGCCCCTCCAGGGGCAGGGGGCCTGAGCACTTGAATTTCTTGATACGTATAACGGTTGCACTTCCTGCGCTCAATGCCAATTTCAACTGGTTGCTGGTTGCCAGCTGCCACGCCCTCTAGAAAGAAATGTTTGCAAATAACAGGAAACAACAGCAACTGATCATTAAAAATTAAACTTGACTTAATTTATTGAGTGGCATCAAGGCTAAGAGCCGATCCCACTTTAATAGGCCTTCATGATATCGAAGAGCAGCTTTACGAATTGTCTGATATGGGAATAATGAGAAGAATTGACATCTACCGAATATGATTAGATACTTGTTATGGATAGGTTTTATTCTCCAATTGTTCGAGCTCTATGCCATATGTATGCTTTATGCTACAAGTTAAACGGTGTATTTAGACTAGTATTAGACTTGCGCATAGCCACGTATGAAGAAATTTAACTCACACAAACAAGACCAGGCACACATTCGAATTCACGACGTGCGCAAAGAAAATTACGTTGCCGACTCGGCAGTACCGAGCACACAAGAAGAAAGGAAGGAAGGAAGAAATCGCACAGCCGTTGTCTGGTTCTATCCCCACTTACAAAAATTCGTGGGGCTTAAACGGTTTTGTTTATTATCCGATCCAAAATGTATGCCTCCTGCAGCTCAATATATTCCAATAAGTTTGATGACTGTAGCTCATAAGATCTACGGTCGGCCACGCCTCCTCCTGCCTATAGCATACATTTTCGCATAATTTTGTATGGATTTAGGTTATAATAAGAGTTTCTTTGCTTGACCGTTCTGTCCACCCATCCGTCCGTCTGACCATTTTTCCGTATTAACGTAATTTTGTAGTATTGGCTTGAAATTTAGGATATACACATACTTATTGGTACCATAAGCAGACAAAGTTTTCAGATTTTATATATGCGGTAATCGGGTAATACCATATTTTCAGTTAACTCAAGCATTGGTACTTCGGATCTAATGAGGCTAAGGACTTGTGACTTTGAATATGAGTTGAGATAATGGCTATGTATCTTCACTCAAAAGGGGCGTGGAAAATTGAAAGATACAATACCTTTAACCAAATGTCGTAAATTGCTTACTTATGACCTTATGTACAGATTCCCGTCCACAAGGAATATGGCAAAAATAAAACTCAAGCCTGGATTAACTGCACACCCGCCCCAGCCTTTACCGCAACGCATCCCAGACATTCGAAATCAATGCGAAATTCATATTGATCCGATATTAATAATGTAAACTAAACTGCGAATTGCCCCAGCACGTGTATAATAACTATTAGAGGTGATGGATACCAAAAATGGGGATTGTACCTTTCTTTAATACTAATAGAGTTTAATAATAGAAAAGAAAATCTTCCCATTAAACTGAAACAGAGTCTAATGATGTGAGTTGCGCCCGTTCTTAAATGTTTTATTATACCTTGAGCATGATATGCTATGTAATAGGCAGAAGGAGGCGTGGCTGACCCCATTCAAAATATATAAATTCTTAATAAGAAAATACATACGAGTTGATTGAGCCTTGTCCGTCTGTCCGTCGATCTCCGATGCTTTCAGAGCTAGAAACTTGAAATTTTGCTTGTAGGTTCAAACTTACTACAATATACATATATTCTACTAAAGAAGATACACATTTTGGATACTTCAAATTATTGGATGGCAAAAATGTTTATTCATTTTTAAAGATAGAAAGTTGGGCTTCGAAAGGTATACGCATTTGAGTGCCAAAAAGTTTCATTAAGATCAGATAAGAATCGCCTCGCACATTTTTGCAAAATTCAGTTCAACAGCAGACGCGACAGCTTAAGTTCGTCATTAGCGGCGTGCATTCGCTTGTGTGTGTGTGTGTGTGTGTGTGTGTGTGAGTGCGTTACTTTACAACTTCTACATTCTTCTTCTCATAGAGAAGTAGCCCAATTTGTGACACAACAGCACTGCGCGGGGTTTAGGGTATCTCCTAGTCGAGCACACTCGACTACAGTTTTCTTACTTGTTTTTTGTGTCCGAGATGCAACTAATGTTTGCATAATTACTGAGTGCCTCAGTGTTTGCTGCAGCAACGAAAGCTGTAGCTAGCATGCAACAGCAACAACAACAACAACAACAACAACATGCTCCAGCAGCAAGTCAAGTGTATGGTCCATTTTCTCATGCCAAAACAAAAGCACGTCGCTGCATTCCTGTCTAATTGGGTGGCAACTCGAGAGCTTGAAGTTTCCTAGGCGAAAGATTCCTTTAAAAGTGAGCTTCATTTACCTGATGAGCCAGAACTTTAAGTTTCCTAAGCGAAAGATTCCTTTAAAAGTGAGCTACATTTACCTGATGAGGCAGCACTTTACCGTTATCAGCGTTGAAGCCAACATTCAATTAAAAACGTGCTTTGGTCGATTCGCAAGTCCCCTGCGACCGACAAATTACATTTACAATTACAATTACAATTCTATGATTTTCCGCCTGTCTATGTCCCTATTTTTGAACGCAATTACAAGAGCTCAAGACTTAAGATCTTACATGTAGGTTTGTAGATTTGTTTTCAATAATCGAGAATTTTTCCATTTTAGTTGTACAAGCATATCTCATAAATCTAAAAAGCAAATATACTATTTATATATATTCAGCTAAAGGAGACACACATTTTGAATACTACAGATATTCGATACCTCCCCCTCCGTTGATTTTAAAAAATGACTGATTTTTTAAGTGTGGTTCTGTGATGAGCATGATGTTGACATTGTTCCGCTGAAGGTACAAGTCTGGTTCTGGCCTACTTACGCATAGCTCGTTAGCATTTCATACAACGAGTTTAAGGCCTATTTGCAAACTGAATCCCAGATCGTGTTCATCATTACGTCATTTCATTGTATAATTGTGTTGTGCATAAGCTTGGGAAGTTCTTTGCCGGTGAAGCTTTCTTTGTTGATATGATGCAAATTACGGACAGCCCTGTTTGCTCTTTCCTGCCTTAGATAGTAGCTACTTGCTTTACTTTACTGGCCTCAAGCGCATCAATTATCATACTGTAGTCCGTAACGCTGCAGGTAATTATGCATACCTTCTGAAGACCGTCACTGCCTTATGTGTAAAATGTTCGCTTCATATATTATCTTTTCTCGCGGGACATTTTTTCGGCGCTATTAATTAGCTTCCGTCGAATTATACTTGACATGATCATCAGAATCAGACATCTAGTTAGTTTAGTTAATAAACGCCGTTTGTAAATGACTGAATTATTTGCTTTCTCTTAAACGGAATCGCGCTGCCGCTAGATACGACGTCGTCCGGCATTCTGCCTGCCAAAATAGCCCAGGAAATATCAGACAGGTCCCTTCTTTAATGTTTATACTATTCTTTTTTAATTTAAGCACACAATTTAACACACACACAATTTAACACACACACAATTATTTTATATACATATACGTATATTGAAATTTTAAATTTTTGATTTTTAAAGCAAAATTTTGCACATGTACTCTTGACCAGCAGTGTTGAAAAGTTAATTGAAAAATGAAGACTGAGTCTGGAAAATTAAAATAAACAAGAAAGAAATCTCTGTGCTTGACTTGGAGATACCCTGAACCACATATAACCGCACTTATATATCAACTTTACCCATGTAGTGCTGTTATATATCAAATTTTGCATACTTTTTTACCCAACACACAAACACACACATATGTGAATGTGCGAGGCTATAACTTTTTAATTTCTCGTCTGATTTTATGTAACCTTTTTTATACGTTAATAGCAATCCAATTCGTATATTTTCTATGTCCAAAAATGAAAAATAATTGTTGAGCCGCAATAACTCAGAAACGGGAGTATGCATCAAAAATCTGAAGTATACAAAATGTGTGTCTTCTTTAGCTGAATATATGTATATATCGTTAGTTTGATATATCTAGCTCTTAAGAGATAGAAGATGTGCTCAAAAAAATAAAATGTATTCTCGATAACAGGCGATTATTGAAAACAAACTCGATAAGCGATAAGCTATAGAAGAGCCTACAAGCAAAATTATTTGTCTCTGAGACTAACGTGTTCACACATAAGGACAGACGGATAGACAAACAAACAAATGGACAGTGCTATCGACTTGGCTGTTGATATAGATATATATATATATATATATCCCTGTGTTGGAGTTTTATACCTCCTAAGTGAAATTGACCTTTAAAGTGGCAGATAAAATATAAAAATTTGACTTGTAGTTACGCTTGCTTAATGCAACGAATATTGCTGGCGGGTTCTCCACATACCACATTTATGTTGCTGTTGCTGTTGCTATTGTTGTTGCTGCTGGTGTTACAGTTCCAATACACTACACACACAGACACACTGGCACACTCACACATACACGTTTCGCAATATTTGCGAATTTTGCTGCGATGGCATTCGGAAGGTTGACTGTGGGTGGTGAACTGGAATGGTTTTTAGCTTTCGAGTCGCTCGGTTTTAACTGTGAATTTGCCACTTTCATTGTTTTTAAAAAGCTTTTCAATTTCTTCTTATTGTTTCGCTGCTGTTTATTGCAGATACTGCGGAGGTTTTTGGTGTTGCTTTTGTTATTATTGCTGTTTTTTTTTTTTTTTATTCGTGTTATTGCTGCAATTGAAGTTTTTTTTTCCTTTTTTTTTTTTTTTTTTTTCTCTCTCTTTCCTTTTCTTTTTTTTTACGCACTTGTCTGCTCCGGGGTCTATCGAGTGCAAAGGTGGGGCGTTCGTCCAATAACATTTTGCGAGCAGAACACATAAGCAAATGCCGAAAACCGAAATTGAAAACCAAAGAAAAAATTGTGCATTTATACATATATCTGTGCGGGTGGTGTCTGACTATCTGTGTCTGTGTATGGGTGTGTGTGGTGTAAAGTGCAAATCGAAAAATAATTCAAAACAAATAGCCGAGTGTCAGTTGCAAAACCAGCAATAATAATTTCAAGACAAATATCCAAATAAGAGATAAGCAACCTTTAACCATCCGCAGGCAACAATAAACACACACACACAAACACACACACACACACACTTTTTACGCAGGCCTTGGGGCAGCGGCGGAATGCTTAACTCCCCCAGTATTGTATCAATGCCAATCCATGAACGTCCATAAAACACTATAAGCTAAGATGGAACCTTTCAATATGCACGACGATTAGAAAGCAAGAAAAGGACGCCCGCGTTTTTGCCACAGTTAACTTTAAACCAATTCGCTTGAAGCGAAATTCTTACACCATGCAAAGCACCAGCAGACAGCAATTGTGTAATTTGAATAGAAGCAGAAGATCTATGACAAAAAATACTTCAAAATGAAGTTAATGATATCTGAATGCTTTCCAAAGTTCTTCTAGCTAAAAACGATTTCTAGTATAGAGCGTAAAAAGATTCATATTAATTGCTTCCAAATACACAAAAGTATAAATCACAAAAGTCCATTAGAAGATTAAAAGGATTTATTACATAAGGCATATAACGCAGAAATGATTCGATGGTATTTCGGTAATATCTTAAGAGAAAAGTGAAATGTATTTCTTTATTTATTTACTTTCAAGATAAATGGAGAAAGCTATACCTAATCGACTGCTGATTAAATATAATTGTCTTCACTTGCATTCGAAGAAAAGTTGAGTTTTTATAAAATATTATTTTACAATTTCTTGTACTCTCTTACATGAGACACAACTACAAAATTTGACTATTTCCTTTGCTAAGAATTCGACATTTGTTCTATTATATAACTCACACGCATCGTTCGCTGCACTCATTAGCCATATAATTCAACGGATTTGCATTTGCATCCTTTCTAGTCTTCTAGGCCAGCGGCTTGGCTATCAATGAATCGCCGAGTGAATGAATGCGAAAGTATGCATGAAACATACAACGAATACCCGAGGGCCTTGGGCAATGCAGCTGTGGTAACTGGGCTAGCCCTGGCGGGGGAAGCCGATGGAGGCAGCCACATTGCTTAGCTGTGCTATTTACAATTCTGTTGCTGTAACTATTGCAGCTGCTGAAACCGCAATTTACAAAGGCGCATTGTTGTTTATTATTTTTTTGGGATCTCGCTTCGTTTTTTTTTTCTGGGCTGCCATTGCACGACGGCATCAACAAACGAAAGGCGGCCATTTTTTGTGCCCAACTCTGTACGTCATTCAGCCGGGAGACAACAAAAGACGCGTTAATTAGTACACACACACATGCACGCTCTAGCACGCGGTTTTAGCTACGTGCAAAAAAATGTAGACCCCAGAATTGGAGGAAGGCAGTGAATTGTCAGCTTTTTATACCCTAGCATGGGGCATCATTCTTGTAATGCCAACAAATTAAATGTAAAGTTAAAATATATAAAAATACGGATATTTATAGCTTTCCTGATCAGCTCTGAATTAAATTAAATTTATTTCAAGGCTTATCAACATAGGAATTGACATAGAGCAATGAGCTTTTCGATCTGAGTGTGTCTGAAACTTTACTTCTTCATATCTTTACAGGGTATGCAGTCTTTGGCTTTCCGCTTACAGCTCATTTATTCTTGTTTTTATGTGTCACCACCGACAGGCCGCGTTCCAGTTTAGTTTTCTTTTTTAAGACTCTGATTCCCGAAGGGAAATGAGTAAGGAAAGTCTAGTGCTGTTATTTATCAAATTTTGCTTACTTTTACACGCTTACACAAACCCTTACGCATAGACATGAATTAAGTAATTAAACACAGTGTTAAACCTTTAATCAGACAACACAAAGTAGTAGAACAAAATTTTCGTTACCAAAAATGTATGCGAAAGGTCCCACTCGAATTTCTATTTGCTCAGGTTTCATCTCTCTTGAAACTCTGTATGCTTACGTGTGATCGAATGTGATGGAATATAGCAAACATTTTATTGTCACTCGATTTTCACATGGTTTCTGGCCATCTCAAAAATAAAAATTCCATTCTTGGAGTAAATAGTACTTGTCAAAGTTTAAATTGGCTTGGCTTTAATTATTGTATGTTGTAAACCGAACTTAAAGCGTTGGCAGCCGTGCCGAGCCGAGCAACTACGCACATTTAGAATCGATTGCATACGTGTACGTTGATGGGCTGCCTGCTAAATTTGTAAAAATGTAAAAATGTAAAAATTGAAGACTTTCAGTTTTCGGGACTTCTGAAGTCACACACACATACCTACATATGATTATTTATGCCTTGCCGCTTGCGGTGAAAAGGACGCAGCCGACTCGGCAGCGTGGAGCACTCGCCGCTAGTAACGAAATTATGCTATCGCTGTCTGCTTCAACCCAAAGATTTCAAAAATGCCAATCATAATGAAACTTTTCGTATATGTAAATGGCACTCAAATACGTACACCTCTCGAAGCGCAACTTTCTACTTTCCAAAATGAAAAAAAGTTTTTTCCTCCAAAAATTGGGGATTGGGGAATGAGGAAGATATTTAAAATGTGTGTCTCCTTTACCTGAATATATACATATGTATGTAGTACATTTTATGCTTTTAGATCTTAAAATATTCGAGATAAGCTCAAAAATTAAACACATGCTATCGATAACAAGCAAACGGAAAGAGTTATCGATATATTATGTAGAAGGACCTACATACAAGGTTTCATTCATTGATCTAGGTCTCATTGTTGCTGAGATTGACGCATTCATAATATGGACAGACGAACAGGGCACAATCGCTCAATCCTTAACTGCAATATGTATACTTTGTGAGGTCGGCCAAGCCTCTATTACATATTATTTTGAGCAAAAACATTCTACCCTGTTTTCAAGGGAAAATAAGGCTCTTATGCTGGTTGGAACACAAACCCCCAAAATAAAAAAACTGTTTTGACCGAACATTTTTTAAAATTGTAAACAACATTTTTAAAACTAAAATTATATTGATAGTTGTTAATTAGCCCCAGCAACTGTGGAATAGCTGTTAGAGGTGGTGGATACCAAAAATTGTGATTCTAGCGTTTTCTTGATATTTATATACTTTAACAAGTAAGAAAACTCTAGTCCACTGTCTAGTCCCTGCTAAGCTATTTTTAATGGGTTCCGGGTATAAAAATAGAAACGAATATGTTCCTATTAAAATGAAACAGTCTAACAAAGACGGCTACTCCCACTTCAACGTACTAACTTCTTTTTTCTTTGTGCCCGAGATGCAACTAATGTCTGCATAATTAGTGAGCACCTCAGTGGTTAATGCACCTACAACAGCAATAGCTTGCAACAGCAACAGCAACAACAACAACAACATGCTCCAGCAGCAAGTCAAGTGTCTGTGCCATTTTCTCAAGCTAAAACTACGCACGTCGCTGAATTCGTGTCTAATTGGCTGCCAACTCGAGAACTTTAAGTTTCCTAGCCGAAAAATTCCTGAGAAAGTGGGCTTCGTTTGCCTGATGAGGCAGCACTTTAACGGCGTTTGAGTCAACCCTCAATTAAAAACGTACTCTACTCGATTCGAAAATCCCTTGTGCCCGACAATTTATTCATCCACGATAAACAATTTTTAACATTTCTTTTGTCTTAAATAGTACTGCTGCCATTTGTATACCCTGAACCTATTAAAAATGGGCAAACAGGGTATTTTTTCCGTCTGCCCGTATGTATGAAAGCGTCGATCTCAGCAACTACAAAGGTAGAGACTTTAAATTTTAATTTTAAGTTAATAAATTAATATCGAGTTTGTTTTCGATAATCGAAAAGTTTTCCATTTGCTTGTTATCGATAACACACTACATTTTTATGAACGTGTCTTATCCATCTTAAAAGCCAGAGTCATTAAATTTACTGTATATATATATATATTTGATATATGTATATATATGTATATGTATATATTCAGTTAAAGGGACACACATTTTGGATACATCGGATTTTGGATACCCCACCCGTTTCTGAATTATTGATAATACATTTTTCAAGACAGCAACTTGAGTTTCGAAAGCTATATGGATTATACTTCCATTAATATATCCCAAAAATTGTGTTAAGATCGGAAAATAATCAAAACACAGCGACAGCTACGCAGTGTAATTTAAGCTAGCGACGTGCATTCGTGTGGGAGTGTGTATGTGTGTGGTCCTTTATTCAGGGTATCTCCTAGTCTTACGTGTTTTGTAAAGTAGTCGCCCTATGACGCTTAGAATTCGAGCTAGTCAATGCATTTTTGGCTTTGTGATGTAGTAAGAAATAGATTTGTTCAAAATTTGAGCACAGACTTATGTTCTTTAAAAATACGTCTTAAAAATATGAATACTACTGAGACAAAACTAACAAAAATGGCACGACTGCCATAAAAAACCATAGAAATGTTAAAAATTGTTTATCGTGGAGGAATAATTTGTCGAACAAGGGATTTTCAAATCGACTAGAGCACGTTTTTAATTGAGGGTTGAGTCAAACGCTGTTAAAGTGTCGGCTTATCAGGCAAATGAAGCTCACTTTCACAGGAATTTTTCGGCTAGGAAACTTAAAGTTCTCGAGTTGGCAGCCAATTAGACACGAATTCAGCGACGTGCGTAGTTTTAGCTTGAGAAAATGGCACAGACACTTGACTTGCTGCTGGAGCATGTTGTTGTTGTTGTTGTTGTTGTTGCTGTTGCTGTTGCAAGCTATTGCTGTTGTAGGTGCATTAACCACTGAGGTGCTCACTAATTATGCAGAAATTAGTTGCGTCACGAACACAAAAAAAAAAAGGAAGACAACTCTAGTCGAGTGTGCTCGACTAGGAGATACCCCTAACCCCGTGTAGTGCTGTTATATATAAATTTCTTCTTACTCTCTACATGCTTGCATGCTGCTTTCGGCAAAAATTGGTTTGCGCACGCCGCTAGTGACGAATTTAAGATATACATTTTTTTTTGTTTCTCGTGCGATCCTAGTGAAACTTTTTGTATAAGTTAATAATACATTTGCTCAACAAGGTCACCAAAGTCTGAAGTATCTAAAATGTATGCCTCCTTTAACTGAATGTATATAGTAATTTTGATACCTTTAGCTCTTAAGATGCTCGAAAAACTAAAACGTGAAATCAATAACAAGAAAATGGAAAAAGTTATCAATAATCGGAAACAAAGTCTATATGTGCGCGATATAGGAGAACCTACATATAACATTTTAGTCTAGCTCTTGTAGCTGTTGACATCGACGCGTTACTATAAATATTCAGCTAAAGGAGGCACATTTTGCAAAATTAAGATTTAGAATACCTCCGCCCTTTACACCATTTGGGGTAGGAAGGTTTTGCTTTAAGACCTATACAAAGAGTAGTATAGTTAACATGTTCCAAAAATTTCATTATAGGCTCGCGATGTTCGCTCTGCAGTACAATTTTAGTCGCTATTGGCGAGCGTTTGCAGTGGATTAGGGTATCTCTTAGTGGAGCACAGACGACTAGAGTTTTCTAACTTGTTGATTAACGCGTTGTGTAAACTGTTAGCCAGCCATTGAATAATGACGCGCGTGCGGTGAGAGTACGGGTGAGGATGGGGCATGGAGATCCCACTCTGTGGATCACTGAATTGCATTTACATTTAGTCCAACGCGATGCAGCTGTGGCCACACTAAAGTAGTTGTTGACTAACCAAGCACTTTTAGTGGGTGTATGTGTGTGTGCGTGTCGACGCATGTGTGTGTGAGTGCTGTCCTGACTTGGACAAATAGTGTGCGAATAACAATGCAGGCGAACATACACAGTCGTAGGAGCCCTTCCCTAGTTGGTACCAAATGTGTTGCATACTTGCAGGCGCAAATTATTGCCGGAAACCGGCATCACCAGTTGGGCAATTAACAAAGCACTTTGCAGACAACAGCAGGGACAGGAGCAATAGCTATGCGAAAACGCGAATCGTGCCCGCAGATGCAATAAACAGGCAAAGCCTTTAGAAACCCGGTGCGCAGCTTAAACAAGTCGTCTGCCTGTTGCCGCTTGCTGCTGCTGCTGCTGCTCACACTATTACAGTGTTGCCCTTTCAGACTTTTTAAGACAGATCTGTCCTAATTTTTATGGTTTAGCCGGAAGAAATTATAAACACCCGTCCTTTTTATATCCGGGACTCATTTAAAGGGAGTTAACAGAATATAATGTTTTTGTGCTATGTATGAAAAAAAATACATATATTCTTGATCATCATGAACAGCCGATTCGATTAACCCTGTCCCTTTGTCTGTCTGTCTCTCCGTCCATCAGTATGTCCTTATGTATTAACACGTCGTTCTGAGAAACTACAAGAGCTGGATATGTATGTATGTAGGTGTTCCTAAGGCGAGTTAGTACTCGATTATCAATAACTCTTTCCGTTTTCTTGTCATCGATAACACGTTTTAGTTTTTCGAGCAGAGTTCCTTCATCTTTAGAAATAGATATAACAAACTTACTATATAAATAATCAACTAAGGGATACCTCCCCCTTCCACCCCTTTTTGGAGATAGAAAGTTGCGCTTCAAAACATATGCGCGTTACTCATTGGCTGGCTAAAAGTTTACACAACGTGTTAATCAGAAACAACGCAAAAACTATAGCTTATTTGGTTTCTGTAGCAGTCAACGGCATTTCCATGTGGCGTTTTATACCCTAAACATATTGAAAATGGGTAAACAGGGTAGAATGTTTTCTGAAATGTATGTACGATACAATGAGATGTGACCGACCCCGTAAAGTATATATATTACCGATTGAACCATGCCCTCCTGTCTGTCTGTCTATCCGGCTTCGATCTGTTCGACTCTCCTTATGTCCTTATGTATGAACACGACATTCTCAGCAACTTCAAAAGCTAGAGACAAATTTGGTATGTAGGTGCTACTAAAGCATGCGCATATCGAATTTTTATCGATTATCGATAACTATTTCCATTTACTTTACATCGATAACACGTTTTAGTTTACCGAGTATATCACGAGCATCTCCTATTCAACTAAAGGAAAAACTTAGATTTGGAGATTGAAAGTTGCGTTTAGAAACATACCTATTTCTTTGTAATTAACATTTATTTTGCAAAAATTTCTTTAAGATAGGATCATATTAAAAAAAAATTAAAGCTTCGGCGTGTGTTGCACGAAGTTCAGTGCATCTGTTAATCGAGTACACTCGACTAGAGCTTTTTTTTTACTTATTTTAAACTATAACTGTTGTTGACTGATATCTTAGGAACATCATACCACTTGGACAACTGTAAGTATATAGTAATCGTTGTTTACCAATTTGTGGTATTTATAGCTTTAGCCATAATAGCACTAATATACAAATTTCGAGAATCGTGCCTAGACTTGTCCGATTTTACAAAGAGGCTACACTGGGGTTCCAGGCATATGGACAGATTGTACAGCAGGTATAATAGGTGTATAATTACACTACAATGATCCAATAGATGAGTTTTTAACCAAGAGGCTTTGGTGAAAAACTAAGAAACCAAGTATTATAAATAATTTTCCTATTAATAATAATGAAAGGAAATGGGCATACGTTTAGATAAAATCCGAATGCTGAGACGTCGGAATTGTCGAGAAATCATTGTATTTAATTAAAAAAACAAAAAAACAAACAAAAAGGATATATCATAAAAATTTTTGTCCTTTTTTCTATATTTTTTTTTTTAACTTACTGACCCATTTAAAATGGGTAAACAGGGTATAATGTTTTTGTGAAACTATATGTAACGGGCATAAAATGCATATTCTCGATCACGATCCACAGCCGAATTGATTGAGCCTTGTCCGTCACTCTGTCAGTTAATTTTGCCTATGCATTTGCATTTTGATATTGTTGTTGGCATTGTTAGTATAATTTAGCCATTATTCGTTGATAGTGTTTATCAATTGGTTATTTATTCCCGTTTGTTTATAAACAATATAAACAAAGTTCAGCTGAAACTCATAAAAATCGTGCAAAAAGCCAAACAATAAATATTTATAAACTTCTAGATTATTCTGCTGGAGGGGGGAACGAATAATGAGAGGGTCGGGCTTACGCCTACATAAATATATGCACAAGTATTTGCATACATATACTTATATTAAATTTAATTCAATGAAAATTAATTCAGTGTCAATTAATTGCAGGAGCCTACTGGGCCTTTTCATAGACCCATATCCACGGATTGTGGAACCCGGGGACATTCCGAAATGTATTATGATGCCTGCTCTCTGATGTTGTTGCTGGCGCTACTGTTATTCTTGTTGTTGTTGTTGTTTCAGCTCAACGCTGTTTGCTATGTTGTTATACCCTGAACCCATTAATAACCGGTAAGCAGGGTGTAATGTTTCTGTGCAAATGTATGTAACAGGCAAAAAGAGGCGCGGCAGACCTCATGAAGTCGATTTAGCTCGGTCTGTTTTTCTGTCCGTCCGTCCGTATAATATTTAATGCATTAGGTATTCCTATAAAAATAATGAATTTCTGAAAAATTATCAAAAATGCGTCGTAATGAAAAATCTCCCCTAAAAATGAAAATCGAGAGAGAGTACACTCGCGTGCCAGAGAGTCGAGTGTCCTTTAATTTATCTAAAACGCGGTAAAAACCGTTAACGGAGCTCTCAAAGAGTAGAAAAAGTTTATATTCTTGATCACTACAACAGACAATTTGTTTTATCATTGTCTGTCCGTCTCTCTGTCAAAATTTCAGTATGTATGAGAACGCGACGAACTCCGAAGCTATAAGAACTAGAGTCTTTAAATTCTAGCACGCGCATATTGAGTTTCTTTCGCAAAATCGATAATTCTTTGCGTTTGCTTGTTATCGATAACACGTTTTAGTTTTTCGAGTATATCTCGTACATTTATATATTCAGCTGAACAAGTCACACATTTTGGATACCTCCGCCATTTTCGAAAATAAGCTAATTTTATATATACCATTACACGGGGTAAGGGTATTTCCCGGTCGAGCACACTCAACTAGGGTTTGCTTACTTGTTTTATTATGCGTAAGAGATTATAATGAAATTAATTACGTATACGCACAAGTGAAAGCTCCAGACGCGCAATGATGCTGGCCAAGCGAGCCAAAGCCACTTAATTAGTGTGACTGTGTGTGTATATGTGTGTGAAAGTGTTTGTAAAAACTCCATAACACATATTATGGAGTTTGTGAGTGCTGAAGCTGGTATATGAGCATTACTGAGCTCGCGAGCTGCTGTTTGTTTATGTTTGATTGTCCGACGGATTTGCCACTGCATTTTCCATGGCTTATGTACCCTTTCAAGGGGTATCCAGCATTTATCACGCAGGCTGTCATGCATTATGGCACTTAACTGATTTACATCTGAAGTATCATCAACAACTGCATTAAAAGTTAAGACCGTCATTAAGTCATAAAGTCTATACATCACTTGCCACGGCTAAGTGAAGCATACACTTAGTAAGATATTAAACATATAATATAATATACTTGGCATACTGAGCTATAAATGGAAACAAGTAAGAATACTCTAGTCGAGTGGAGATACCCTGAGCCCCGTGTAGTGCTGTTATATATCAAAGTCTTCTACCTCTCTACATGCTTTAACAAGAACATATGCATTGACAGACATGCATGAAGTAGTTAAACTCAGCGGTAAAATAACGCACGCACGCACACATACAGGCACACACACAAGCGAATGCACGACGAAAATTGGGTTGCCGACTCGGCAGGGCCGAGCACATGCCGCACGAACTTACGCTGTCGCTGTCTGCTGTTGATTTCAGTGTTGCACAAATGCGCCAGGCTATAACTTTTTTGTTTCTTATCCGATCTTAATGAAACTGTTTGTAAACGTTAATGGCACTCCAATGCGTATACCATTCGAAGCGAAACTTTCTATCTTCAAAAAATAAAACACAATTTTGTTTACAATAATTCTGAAACGGGGGAGGTATCCAAAATCAGAAGTATCTAAATTGTGTGTCTGCTTCGGCTGAAAATATATTCTGTAAATTTGATACCTCCAGCTCTTAAGATGTACGAGATATGTTCAAAAAACTAAAACGTGTTATCGATAACAAGCAACCGGAAAGAATTATCGATAATTGAAAACAAATTCGATATGTTCGTGCTATAGAAGCAGCTATACGTAGAATTTCAAGTCGTCAGCTCTAATGGTAAGCTTCAAGGTAAGCCTCGCGAACATTTTTGCAATGTTCTTGGAGTGAAGCAGCACAGCGACAGCTAGTCGTTAGGAGCACGCGTTCGGCAACGTCATTTTCGTCGCTAATGGTGTATTTCGCCTGTGTGCGTGCTTTTGTTTAAGGCTGAGGTCAATTTTGGAATTCATGTCCAAGCGTAAGTTCGTGTGTAAGCATGTAGAAGGAATGCTTAATTTGCTAAACAGCAGCACTGCACCGGGTTTATGGTATCTCCTTCAACTAGCACTTTATTTCTTTTGCTCTTTTTTCTTATTTTTTATTTTTTTTTTACTATTTGTCACTTTTGCACTTATGTATTTAAATACCCTGTACCTTTAAAATGTTTATCCAAGGTGTGATATCTACAACATAAAAGACAGTCATCGGAAGACATCTGCAATCTTATTATGTCTATATATTTTAAGTCACTTAGCTAAATAAAAATGCCGATAAAGCCACATATTTAATATTTCATGAATACAATTTCTTTATAGGATATCTACAAGTCACGCACTCCTACCGAAGCGCTGCTCTGATGTCGATTTTGATATTGTTTCCATTTTTTTTATTTAATAATGTTATTCTTCTTTGCTTTCTATTTTACCAAAAAACAAATAAAAAAAAAACTCTAGTCGAGTATTCTCGACTAAGAGACACCCTGAACTTACACAAACGCACGCCGTTAGCGTCTAAATTTGACCAGAATTTGTCGCTTTTGACACTTGACCGGGACTTTTCGAATTCGCATCGTATTATTATGGTAGATTTTATGGTTTTTGGAAAATCACATCGTGTTTGTCATAGCTGACTAAAGCCCCCCACCATTCGCATTGAAATCTTATTGGAGCTGACGCAGAACATATGAACTGCATAGAAATGCGATAGTTATGTGAATGTGTGTGTGTTAGTGAGGGTTATGAAAATATAAAGAAAGACACCAGTGGAAAAGTAAAGCAATTTGAACTTAAAATTGTAAGTTGGAGTATAAAAAAGGATACAAAATATGCGTGTAGGTCAATAAAACTAAAAGCAGTAATAGGTCAAACCGTTATAACATATTAAAAACAAGTAAAAAAAATTCTAATCGAGTGTGCTCGACTTGGAGATACCCGAACCCCGAGCATTGCTATTATTCATACACATGTGTGCATCAAATTTTGCTTACTTTTCCACATTGTTACACAAGAACATTCGCATAGAAAGACCTGCCTGGACAAGTTGAACTCAGCGCTAAATAAACGCATGCACACATACGCACATACACATATACATAGCTGAATGCACGCCGCTAGTGACGACGACGTCAACGACGCTGCGCTGTCGCAATGATAGATTTAAGTGATACATTTTAAAATCCGAAGTATGCAAAAAATGTGTCTCCTTAAGCTAAATATATACTATAGTCTTAAGATATACGAGATATGCTTATATAACTAAACTTTGCTATCGATAACAAGCAAAGGGAAAGAAAAACTCGATATGCGCTAGCTATAGGAGAACCTACATGTAAAGTCTTTAGCTCTTATGGTTGCAGAGATCGACGAAAAAATTAGAGCATTGTCCATTTTTGCATGTATGTACACCTGCTAGGGATTGGTTACAGGGATTTCGATATTTCTGCTATGAATGTGCATCAATTAATTTAAAAGTGAGTTCAATTTTGTCATGAATGCTTATGCGCAAGTTCTTCTTCAAGCGTTTAAAAAATAAATTCAAATCAATTCAACAATATTCATATTTATATTATAAATCTATTTCTCGTGTGGCGCCCCACTTCAGATCCATGTTATCTGGTACAAAATCAAATTTATTATTATGCATTTTTGGCTAAGAAAATATTTCAAAAACAGAAATGAAAATGAAAAGAAAATGTTTCTACAAAAACGGCCAAAAATATTTATTTTAGTGTATTTTCTTTTAATACCCTGAGCCCATTAAAAATGGGTAAACAGGGTATAATGTTTATGTGAAAATGTATGTAACAGGCAGAAGAAGGCGTAGCAGGCCCCATAAAGTATATATATTCTTGATCAGGATCAACACGCGACTCGATCCATGTCCGTCCATCTGTCTGCCCTTCTGTTCATCATTTTTAAAGATAGAACATTACATATTCCCAAAATGAAATAAACATCTCATAATAAACAATGTTGGGGTTGAAGCCGACAGCGACAGCGACGGCGACAGCGACAGCGACAGCGTAATTTCGTCATTAGTGGCAGTGTGTATGTGTATGTGTATGTGTGCGTGTGTTAGTTTGTTGCTGAGTTCAATTTCAACATGTAGAAAAGTAAGGGAAAACCTGGTAAAGAGCAGCCCTGCTCAGGGCTCAGGGAATCTCCTCGTCGAGCACACTCGACTAGAGTTTTCTTTATTTATTTTGGCTATTTCTTTTTCTTTTACTTTGATGACGTGCGGAGATCGGCGAACGTCGCGCATAAAAATCTATTTTGATTCAAGGTCGCGTCGTCAGTTTATATTATAATTATACAAATAGTTGCGATTGAACAAAGAAAATAAAAACTAAAGACAAAATCTTAAGCAAAAGCAAGAAAAAAAGAATATAACTAAGCGTTAAATGGAATGAATGGGCTTCTCGTTTAAACTAATCAAATATTTAATAGTAAGACTTTTATTAATTATGCAACACTGTTCATAAATGATGAAGACGAAAAACAAAAAATGTAGACCGCGAACATATGTTGAAATAACACCAACACTTTCGATATTATTGTTCAATTATCCAATTGCAGAACATTTTCAAAGTAGATGTGACTGTATATATGTATGTGACTATATATGCTTATTAACTGCGGGATTAGGTATTATTTAGCGTTTCCTTGGCTCAGCCAATCTTGCAGTCGCCTCTCTAAAGCTGGTCGTAGAAACTGAAAGCCCTTGTGTAATTGAATGCACCATTAAAAATTAACTAACACTCATGTATGCATTGCTATACCTGTTTATCATATGCATGCAGACAAGCACATTTGTGTATAAGTAGTTGTGTTCTTGTGCGTGTGCGTATACGCAACCTTAGCTGAGCTTAGAATCGACGTTGTAACCTGACTTTATGATACTCTGGTCAGCTTTCATACAAGCGTATTGCTTTCTAGTTTGAATGTCTTACCAATATCACAATTAGTTTGTATTTCTGGGTCTTGTCTTACAAATTGCTGACTCTGGATCCAAAACTGTTGGAAGTATTTCTTTTTTTTTTGTCTCATCCCTCATCTCGATCTTTTAATAAGTATTATATGCATAAACTTTAGAGGAGGAGTCTGAAATATTCAAGTTATCCAACTCGATTTTTATCTCCATTTAATTTACACTAAAATATATATACCAATTTTTAAATCTGTATAATAACGATGAAATATTACAATAATTCTCCCCTGTATTCTGTATTTGAATGATGCCGCTAGATATAGACTGAATTGATAGTTATTTACATAATGTATTCTAGATTTGGCACAAATATTTAAGATATGATATGACAAATTTCACTTGACAAAATAAATTACAGTGAACCCACGATATAACAAATTGTTTGTTAAGTCCCTTGAAAATATCGTTTTACTAAAAACTAACCACTGCGAATCAATAGATATAACGAAGAAATTTGTGATTCCCCCGTTATGTGAGTATCGAGGTTTCACTGTAATTGAAAGCGAAATATAATTTTAGATCATATCTTTTTCACTTGAACACTCAGGGCTACGGGAATACGAAATATGTTAAAGAAACGAAAGCGGTATATGAATTACAATATCAATTTAAATAGAGCTCAGGGGAACAATTTGCAGTTTCTTGCAGACACACACACACATATATATGTATATGTCTCAAATATAACGCTCTCTTTTAAATTTGGCTATGCAAATGTGGCGGAAATACAAAAAAGTGACGATCAGCTACACGAGGAGTATACGCTATAAAAACTCTATATACATACGCATATAGAGTATATTTCCACCAGCACATGCTTTGCCGTTCTCTTGGGTGTCGCTCAAGTATGTCAAACGAAAGACACACACCTGTACATATAGAAGTCCATATATATACATATATAAATATATATATATATTTATAGATATAAGCATCTATACCCTTTGGCTGTCGAAGCACTTGACATCAACTTTGCTTGCTCATAAGTGCCAAACATGTGAGTATTATAAATATAAATAAAATACGGAATTATGCATATAAAATATTATTATTACCTTGAATTATTTTTTGCGTTGCTCCTAAATGAGAATTGATGCACGTTCTTCAATATACATGAATACACATATACGTATATGTATATGTTCACATAAATAATAAGACAATACACAAAGTTCAGCACACAAGTTTATGTATCTGCCACATAGATATTCATTGGAAAAACACTCCAAACACAACTTGAACTTCTATGAAATACTTTTTAAATGTATGCTAATAATATGAAAAAAAAAGTATATAGTATTACAATAAAACAAAAATAAAAATATCTAAATGTTTTTAAAAATCTACAACGAAGAAAATATTTACACTGCTCTGTATATCGATTTGATAAAGTACAAAATTAATTTAAAAAATAAAATAAAATAAAAAAGTCACACAATAATAAAAACATGAACAAATTCCAAGCCTAAAAAGAATCACATAATAAAAATAAATTAAAACAAGAATACAACAAATTAAATCTATGTTCTGATATGAAATGTAAATAACAATACTTTTTTTTACTAATTGAAATGATAATAACAAATATTAAAACAAATGAGGATAAATAAACACAAAAATTACAAGAATTTCTTGATTGCATTTAACACAACAAAAAATAAAAATAAAAATAAAAATAAAACGAATACGTATTAACCGCCAAATCAGGCTAATTGAAATATTATTTTATTTATGTATATTTCGCAAATGAACTGCTCCCAACAATAATTCAATGTGAAACGAACGTTTATTATTAAACATATTGAAAACATTCAACACTCGCACATTATCCAACGCCCACACAGCACGCGGCTTAATCAAAAAATAAAAAAAATAAACAATGACAAAAAATCACGAAGAAGAAGACTACGAATTCCGTCGCAGTGCACATGAAGATCAACGCCAGAGCATCGCGATGAGACTAAATAACGGATCTCAGCAAAGCGAATGCCGTTTCCCAACAGCCACGCAGACAGGCAGACGAAGCCCGCAAGGCACGGTACATCAGTTGCTTACAGGTGCGAGAAGCGGCAGGGGGTGTAGCTGGGTGGGGGTGGGGCTGGTGTAAACGCCTTTCGCGGGGGTGGGGCGTGCACAACTGCCATTAAACGACTTAATGAATGAATGAAATGCGTCGCACTCGATTTACGGCAATTGACAAGACAGACAGAGAGAAGCCAGATCAAAACTGTAAGGAAAGAGAGCTAAAACGCCAAAGCTCTCATAGATAATTATGAATAGGCTAACTGTCTGAAAAGCTGGCGCACAGCTACGGGAGGCAAGTATCTGCATAAAGCTTGAAGCTCAAAGTTTATAAAGGAAAGCACTGCCTAGACTAATAGCAGTTGTCCCTTTCTTACACCTACAAATCCTTAATGTCAGCAGCAACTTAAAAGCTATGTCGTTAGGTCCATTGCAATTATTCACTTGCTTAAGTAGATCACTTGCTTTCACAAACAATGTCCCACACACGCAATAAAGCTTAAAAGCTTTGCCAATGCTTTTACTGGCAAACGACAAGCTTTGCGTTAAGCTCACCGAATATCTCAAAACTTTCAGAAAGTGCATATAATCAATCAAGATAAATTGGAACAAATAAATCCGGCAAAGTTCTTTTTTGATTAAATTATTTAAATTTTTTAACATTACAATAAATCAAAAAATCACAAATCTTATACAGCTTTCTGTAGCTGAAGTTTATTACTTTCTATTGATTGACCTAACTAGAGAGTTTATTTGTCCCCCATAATTTTGTTACTTTTTTATTAGCTCTAAGATTTTGGCTTGTCACCGCTTTTAGGTGGGGCTGCAGCTGGTGGGGCAGATGGTGGAGCTGCTGGTGGAGCAGCTGGTGGAGCAGCTGGTGGAGCAGCTGGCGGGGTACCTGGCGGGGCAGCTGGTGCTGATTTTGGTGGTGCGGCTTTAGATGGTGGTGCTTTTGTTCCATCCTTAGATGCTGGTTTCTTATCCTTTTCTGCTGGCTTACTTTCCTTATCTCCTGACTTACTATCCTTGTCTGCTGCCTTACCATCTTTGCTCTTCCTTGCATCACTCTCCTCCTTGGCCTTTTTCAAGCTAGCAAGCAAGGCCGCATCCCCAATGGGTACGTTCTTGATCTCATCAGGGGGCGTTCGTTTGGGCTTGCCGAAGCAGACTTCTCCAATACGCTTGTGATCGAGCGTATAGCCGGAGACGCCGCGTATTTTGGGCTCCATATTTTTTGAGTAGATATCGGCGGCAAGCTCATCAAGGCCCACTTCGGGATCACGGACAACCTTTTTAGACACATCAGCAATGTCTTTGCGGACGTCTGAATCGATCTTCTTAAGCTCATCCTCATCGGCCAAACAAAGTGCCAGTATTTGCTTCCGGAAGCTGTCAATGGGATCACGTTCAGTGCGCACCTTTTTGACCTCGTCGCGCGAACGGTAAGCAGTACCTGGATCGGACATCGAGTGGCCCTCAAATCGATAGGTGTACATTTCCAACACAATCGGTCCGTGTTGGAGCACATAATCAAGGGCGAACTGTGTGGCGCTCCGTACGGCAAGCACCTGGTTGCCATCGACCCAGAGACCGGGTATATATTGGCCCCGTACATAGAAATCGGTTAACGCCGCATGCCGATCGACGCTGGTGCCCATGCCATAGTGGTTATTCTCGCAGACAAAGATGCAGGGCAAACACCACAGCTTGGCCATGTTATAAGCCTCGAACACCTGACCCTGATTGGCAGCACCATCACCATAACAAGCAACACAGACACCACCATCGCCCTTATATCGATGAGCCAATGCGACCCCGGCACCCAAAGGAACCTGCGCGCCAACGATGCCGTTTCCGCCGTAGAAGTTATCAGAATACGTATGCATTGAGCCGCCTTTACCCCTGCTGCAACCGCTTTTAACGCCGACCAATTCGCCAATTAGGCCCTCTGCGGTGACACCCATTAGATAGGTCCAGGCGTGGCAGCGATATGCCGTTATCACGCTATCCTTTTTGCGGAGAACAGCGCACATGCCAACAGCAACTGCCTCCTGGCCATTGTAGAGGTGACAGAAACCGCGTATTTTTTTGGCCTTGTACATGTTGCCACAGACCACCTCAATACGGCGCACTTCAACCATTTGCTTGTACATCTTCAATGCATCATCTCGCGATAATTCCACATCCATCGGAGGACCCTTCTCCAACTCATAACACTTGAAAGTCTACAAAAATATATGAAATTAACTAACAGTGTTAGTTAGACTGTTAACTGATTTCCTGGCTTATTAAAAAGAACTGAGTTATTGGTAATAGTCTCAATTTGTGATCTCTCTCTCTCTCTCTCCCTCTCTATTATTATATATATATATGATTATATATATATTTCAATGTATACTTATATCTATTTAACAAGTAAGGAAATTCTAGTCGAGGGCTTAATCAAGTCGGCTGTTGATCCTGATCGCCTCCTTCTGCATGTTTTAAATGGGTTCAGGATTAGAAAGATATATTTCTAGCTAGCTCTATCTCTCTCTCTCTCTTTCTCCTTTTGTTCATTTCGCACTCTATATATTTTTAATTTTTCTCTATATAGCTTAAAATAAATTACTGAATATACATATCTATATACATATCTCCTCTATCCGATTTTACTTTCGCCTTTGCTACTTACATTTTCTAACGTCAGCGTTGAGCAGCCCGAATAGAAACGTTGTGGGTGCCAACGAATATTGTATCGCCTTCTCCTTTCAGACCCCGTGAAATTCTGGAGTAACCTAAAATGTATTAATGTGTGACTTCTTTTAACAGCTCGTTTCGCTGTCGATAACATTTTAGAGCTGGTGGTAAAAAAAACTGCTTGAGCTTATTTTAATTATTTGGGCCCCACAGTTTGCAGCTACCAATATTACTGATATATTCGTCGAAAGATCCAAGGAATTAAATTTAATAATAATTTAAAATATACTGCCGCATTGAAAAGAAGAAAAAAAACAGAAAGTCTAAATTAAAATGCCAAAATTATTTTAAACACAGATCAATTTTTATTCTACAGAATGATTTTTCAAAGCGTCTCGGTTTGAATATTTGGATTTTTGTCGTCCTAATCAGAACTTGCTTTGATGAAGCTCATATTCATATGTACATACAAAAGGCAAAAACCTTTTAATAACGTTCTTAATAAACCCTCAGGTTTTCCTTTTTTAATCTCTACTCTTCCGCCTACTAAGACAACAAGAGCGACATGTATCTTGACCCAATTTGTTATCAAATATTATTTTTAAATTCAGATGAAAAAAAATTAATGCATATCGGGAACGTTATTTCAGCTTGAACATAGATTGCTCTTAAAGTTTCAGTTAATTACCACAATGGAAGCTTTACCAAAAATGTTACCATTATATAATTTCAAGAACAAAATCCATTCCCCAATACGACATCAAGTCAAAATTACGCCCTTCTCTAACACTCCCAATCGATTAACTTTAAATTAAAGGTTGTAGTTTACAAAACATTTCTCGCCTAGTAAATTTTACAGTCAACTACTTATGACTAATACATTATTTTCGGCAAGCCATATACAAACATCATCTTCTCCCAATTTAATGCACAGACTTTAATAATTTGCCTAAGTATGTTATTAATTTGTATTTCAACACCTCGCTTTATTTATTTAATATCCGTTTCAGTTGCCACCATTTCATGTATTGAGTGGTTGAGTGGTTAAGTGGTTAAGTGTGGGTTCGTTGTGTTTGTATTGAGGTAAGGGCAGGGATTTCACAATTCATGGTTAGCTGTGGTGTCTTTGCGTGTCTTTATAATTGCGTAACTGTGTCTGGGTACGTTTAAGCCTTTACGAACTATTATCTTTTATTCATAAACGCACACAATCGTACACAATGTATGCACATAGTAATTTATATATGTATGCAATGGTTTTAACTACTAAGAAAACAAAATTGTCTAACACCGACTTTGGGCTTATGATCTAGAGATTTCGCTTTGTTATGTGTCTGTGCATAAATGTTGGTAAATCGTTGCATTTGGACTTTCTAATGATTAACACCCTTTCGCTCCTGGATGTGATCTATGTCGAAACCAGTGGTGCCACGCAGCTTCCGCTCCAAATTGTTGGAGTAGACATCGGTCCACAGGTGACTCAGAGCCAACTCAGCGCCGCCCTTAGCTTGGGCCGTAGCTTCGTCCACCTCCTTGCGCACCTTCAGATCAATGGCCTACGGGCAAAAGACTCTTTAATTAAGAAACTGTTGTATTTAAATACGGAAGCAACACGCACCTTCGTTTCATCTGTGGTAATGAGACCTAGTTCAATGCACAACTCCTTGAATGAGGTTATTGGATCACGCTTTTGACGCACCTCCTGGATTTCTTCGCGGGTTCGATAAGATGTGCCAGGATCGGACATAGAATGGCCAGAATACCGATAGGTATTCGTCTCCATTACCAGCGGGCCATGCTCGTTGACATACTTGATGGCGAACTCCGTGGCACTGCGCACAGCCAGCACATCCATGCCGTCGACCCAAATACCGGGCAAGGCATCGCCACGCGTATAGTAGTCCGTGTTGCACGAGGCGCGCTCCGAGCTGGTGCCCATGCCTGTTATCACACTTTAATTAGTAACGGAAATCGAACATTAATAGATTAGCCACCAACGCACCGTAGTTGTTGTTCTCGCAAACAAAGATGACGGGCAGCTTCCACAGATAGGCCATGTTGTATGCCTCAAAGACCTGTCCCTGATTGGCAGCACCATCACCGTAGAGAGCCAGGCACATGCCGCCGTTTCCCTTGTATTTGCAGGCAAGCGCGACGCCAGCTCCGAGGGGCACTTGGGCGCCGACAATGCCGTTGCCGCCAAAGAAATTTGGACAGTACATGTGCATGGATCCGCCCTTGCCGCGCGCACAACCGCTCTGTACACCAGTCAGCTCGCCCAGCACACCCAAGGGCGACACACCCATCAAATATGTCCAGCCGTGCACACGATACGCCGATATAATGTTGTCGACGTCCCGCATAGCCGCCTTCATGCCAACAGCACAGGCCTCCTGCCCGGAATACAGATGACAGAAGCCGCGGATGATTTTCTCCTTATACAGATTGCCAGCCGCCGTCTCGATGCGTCGTATCGTCTGCATCTGTGTGTAGTATTTGAGCGCCTCATCCTTTGTTAGCTTGACTGTGGTCTCGGGTCCTTCGTCCAAGCGGTGCAGCTTAAAGGGCTGTTCCAATTGGTCACGCACAATAACGACAGAGAACGATATACAAATAAAGCGTGTGAGTTAGTGAGTGCATATGAATAAGACAGAGACAGGTATATATTGTTTTGCACGCTCGCATGGTTGTCAAATTGCTTTAAGTTTTGGTATTTTTTTTTATTATGCTCAAAACTCTACTCATAACATTTTGCATATGCCTGGTTTATGGTATTTTTTCGTAAACTGATATCGCCTTGTTCAATTCATAAAATAATTATAAAATATTTGCGAAAATGTGACAGACAATTGAAATTCTCATTTGCGTAACATGCCATCAAGTTACACTGGCGGTCAGGCCTGAGGGCAAGTGGAGAAGTGACATGCTGATAAGAAAATAAGTACCGCTGCCGACGTCGGTCGCGCGTTGGCGGAGAGAGTGTCAAATAATGACCTTGCCGCTGGTAATGCAACTAATCGACTAATCGACCAAAACGCGAACCTACAAAATTGCGCTATCAGGTCATACAGAAACGGACGCACGGACGCACGAACACACGCAGACACCCATTATGTAATCGGCGTTTTTTTTTTTTCTTGGCTTGGTTGGGAATGTATCTGCTGTAATATACACTTACTCGATTCACTTGAACGGTCGCTTCGGTGGCATAATTGTTCTTGGCACCGGGCTGTGCTGCATTCTGGAATAAACCGAAAAATGACGATGAATAACTGCGTCTGCTGACAAATCTCAGATGAATTCTATGTTGTTGTTGTTCCTGTGCCGTCCAGTTGTTATTGCTGTTAATGCTGCTACTGCTATTGTAGTTGCTGTTATTCTTGAAGCAGTAGCTGCTGTTGCTGTTGCCGTGATTTGTATGTTGTTGTTGTTGTTGTTGTTGTTGCTTTGTATTAGTGACAGTGACAAGATTCTTAGCATGTACAGCAACGTTTTCTTCAGATTTACGTACTTTCTGCAATTGTTTTACAATTATTGGCAATTCACTAACTCGCGACAACGTACGCAACATTTCGACGACTTTCAGTTTCGACTATTCTCTCGTTCGCTGCTGGCCATCAGATACAAAAAAAAACGCATTTTGAATGTCAAAAATGGTGCTAAATATGCCACAATGCGCGAAATATACTACAAGAATACCGTAAACAGCTGTTTACTAATCAATAAAAGTGTGGCCACATTCCATCCGCATCCGCATAGGTTTCCTGTTAATGCTTACATTGTATATTGCTACACAATGTAAAAGATACAATATGTCGATGTCGATGTCAATCATGATTAAGATTGATTTTGTTTCCTTCCCCCCAAAATAAATGATTTTCCATATTTTCAGAAGTACTTTTATTTCACAATAAAGATCTCATTTTTTTTTTTTTCTTTGACTTGTCTTCTTAATCGTATATACTTTTTAATATTCCATTTCTGCTCCCTCATCATATAATTTACTAATTCTTACAAAAAACCTATGTAATGTTCATTCCATGCACAAAAAAAATGACAAAACATAAATAGAGCCTGTTGACGAATGTGATTCTAGAAATAAATACGTAAATAACGTACATACAATGTACGTATGCATAATGAAAAGAAACTACAAAATTAATGTTATAAACTAAGTGGTAGTAGTTTAGTTTTACATGTCTTTTTTTATTTTATTATAAGTTTAAAAGGAAGTGGCAGCTCAAATCATTGAGTTTGCGAGTTGTTTATCAAAATAGAATTGAAAATTAAAAAGTCCATTTGAAGTAAAAAGTAAAAATGTCAAACAATTGCGAATCTCTCAATCAAATTCTTTCATTACAATACAATTAATTTTTACTTTTCTTCGGGTATTTCACTCAATTCATATCAATTTTGTTTTTGTCCTGATTCCTTTGAAGTTTCACATCAAAAAATTTATTCTTATATGTATGTATGTATGTATATAAAAATAATTTTTGTTGTCATAATGCAAAATACTAAGTATACAAAGTATTTAACATTATGACAAGAAGAATTATTTGTATATGTATTGTATATACATATGTATGTATATAAACACTAACAAAAAGCATCTTGTGTCTGTTGGAGTGGGTTCTAATATGTATATGTAGACATTCGAAGAAAACAGATATTTTGTTTCTCTAGTTTGGTTATTTTGTCGCTGTGTTTGTGTACGTGTGTGTGTGTGTATGTGTGTATAGGTGTGGGTGTGGGAATTTCTTACCGTTAGCATAAAAAGTAATTGTGTGAAAACGTGCACCAAAAATCTAAAACGTAACCGTAGCAATGGTGCGGTGTTTAAAAAGTAACGGTAATTTATCGTTTAAGTGTAGTGTCACTTTATGTAAGTATATATGTGTGTGTGTGTGAGTGTAGGTGCTATAGGACGTGCAGCAAAACATTGACATATGTACGCTTAAATATCCTGTTGCTGTATGAGTGAAAATTACGTATGCATGGATTTATTTCGTTTCTTTTCTTTAGTTTAAGCTGTTTAGTAGTTCACTTTACTTATTTCCGTTTGTTGTCCGCGGTTGTTCTTATTTTTCTTTTATTTTGTTTTGCTTTGTTCGCATAATTTACACCAATTTAAGTTCAATATATATTTATTTGCTTTTGCTTATGTAAAAAAAAAAAGTATTAAGTTTTAAGAACATACATTTATATAACAAGTTGACAATTATGATATTTCCATGTTTATTTAATAATTTGCATTATTCTTAGTAATTACTTTTTACTTTATTTTATTTATTTAAATTTTTTTTTTGCTTCTCTTTTTACTTTGAATGTCTGCTGTGGATGGATATTTATTTTTTCCATTAATTTATTTGTGCTCAATTGAATTAACAACCGAGATACCAAAAACTTAAACAAAAAATAACAGAACTATTCAAAGCAAAACCAACTACGCCCTCTGCCAGTGCTGCCCATTATGCGGACATAACTTTGCAAATTGCTCACCATATAACTATGGAAAATAATTCCAAAGTCCAATATTAATTCGGTTCTATTAGTGCAGCACAGTTCTTGTTTGCTTTACTTTTACTTATCAGTAGTTGGGATAATACGCTCATAAAAAAACTTGAAATAAAAAAAAAAAGTATTCTTGCTTTCATTTTTTTTCGCTTATTCGATTGTTCGTTCGGTTGCAGTGGTGGTTGTTGCCTGTGCTATGTGTATGTATGTGTGTATCCGTGATAAGCTGCTAATTGGTTGATGCACATGCTAAGCCAAGACTCAAACAAGCGTGCAAAACCATTGGCCAAATAATAAGAAAAAAGAAATTGACAACGCGATTGGAAAGAAACACAAATAAAACATGCATTAAAGTTGTTTTTCTTTTTTTTATATATTGTATGTTACAATTTCCGCAGTCAGACAACTACAATGACAATTAAGCAATTAATGTGTTCAAAAATATCAAAGCAATGCAGCAAAAAAAAAAACAAATATTAATATAATAAATTGTAGATAACTTAAATGGAACGCGAAGGAGACCAGATTTAAAGATAGAAACTAAACAGCGTTGGTCCAACTGTTGCTGAAGTCGATGCATACAATGGTAATGCCTAGCAGTTGTGTAAATGTGTATGTGTGTGGTTTTGGGTGTGTGCCTATTGTATTATGTTTTATTTAGCTTCTACGACTTTAGGCGGCCTTAAAAGAAGAGCTGTACCGGATGCGGTTGTTACTGCAACAGCAAATACTTTAGTTGATGTCTGTCGGTGGAGACGGCGGCGAAGGTGGCGAAGGATGCGATGCGATACTCTGCTGCTGCTGCTGCTTCTGCTGCTGCTGCTTGTGTTGGTGGCTATTGCTGCTCCTCGAGTTGCTGCTACTGCTGTTCCTGTTGCTCTTGCTGCTCATGCTGCTGACTCTCTGCCTCCTCCAAGTCCGCCCAAGGGCAGCCGCTGCAACTGGTTGCATCACTATCCTCCACTATGGTGGCATTGTCATCGTCATCGTCATCACCATCATCATCATCATCAGCATCATTACCATCATCTTCAAAGTTAAGATTATTATAGAGTTCCTGGACCTGCTGTTGTTGCTGAACCCGACACTGAGTCTGCTTCTGCCCATCCTCGCCTTCACCCTCAAGGTCATAATCAGAGCTAGACTCATAGTCAGCGTAACGCCGGGCTGCGCCCTTGTTTGACAAAACTAATTCGTCTGCGCCCAGTTCCATGTCATCAGATGTTTCTTCTTTTTCTTGATATTGATGATAATGTTGTTGCTGTTGGTTTTCCCTCTGCTGTTGTTCTTGTTTTTGTTTTTGTTTTTGTTTTTGTTGTTCCATTAACCCCACATCGTGGTTAACTGCTGCTGCTCTTTTTGCTGCCGCTGCTCTTTTTGCTGCTGCTGCTTTTGTTGTTGTTGCTTGCTCCTCCTCCTCCTCCTCCTCCTCCTCCTCCTCATATTCCTCATCCATTTGCACATCTACATTTCCCTGCTGCTGCTGTCCCTCCCGCCCCCCTGCTGCAGCAGCAGTAGCAGCCGCTTCCTCAAATTTTAAGCGTTGCTGTTGCTGCTGCTGCTGCTGCTGCTGCTCAAGTTCCTCCAGCCTCCTAACCACCACTTCATCCGACTCGACAATACTTTAACCGCTCTTAAACAATAATATGGCTACTTGGCCCAAATAGAAATAAATGAAATGACGCGTCTCGTGTGTCACATACGATCCAAAATTACGGCCAACAATGCAATGCCATGTTGGATTGTACTTCTTGTCGAATTCCTTCTTGATATAAGCAGCAATATCCTGTAATGGAGATAGAGAAAGGGGAGTTTAATAAAACACAAACAAGTGAGAATCCTCTAGTCGAGTGTGCTCGACTAGGAGATACCCTGAACTGCGTGCACATATACACACACATTCGACCGCATGCCGCAAGCGACGAAATTTCAATGCACAGACATGGCTCAATCGATAATATATATATACTTTATGGGTCGGCCACGCCTCCTGCCGCCTTTAGCATACATACACAAAAACATTATGCCCTATTTACTCATTTTTAATGGGTTCAGGGTATAACAAATTCCAAAAGCTCTTTTTGACAATGGTGGCTGTTACAGTTTACCTGTACCCATAGAAATAGATACAACCCCTCTTCCCCCCCCTACACCTCCTCACCCCACCTCACGACGAACCACGTCATAGTCCTTGAAGACATGATCGTTGGCCAAAGTTTTCTAGTTATTGCTTCGTTTCGTGTCAGACGACAATATTGCGTTGACTCTTTTATATTTATTCAATTCAGTGCACTAAATACATATCCAGCTGGGCCAAAGGCGCCCTCCTAAGAGTGGAGAGAGGGGAGAGAGTGGTGTTTAATCACTCCAGTCCAGGTGGAAAGGCCTGTTTGAATGCCATCAAAGAACAGCCGCACATGCAACACAAAGCAGAAGAAGAAGAAGTTTTCAGCTCCTGCAAGTTGCAACGTCTGCTAGTTGGCTTCAAATCATGTTAATAAAGTTATTTCATATAACAAGGAAGGGAATAATTTACTATGAGAATGAACTGTGGCATGGTTTCTTTTCAACTCTTTATGGTTGTACATTATATATTGTTTCATATTATTTACTAGTAATGTTTCTAATCTCATTGTTTCTATTCGAACTGTGTGCGAGCCGATTGCCATTATAAAAATCTCTTTCGATTGTTATTGATTTCTATAGATTCAATGTTGGATATTGCCATGTTCTTGCGAATTACAAATTAACTCACTTTTATATTTCAGGTCACGTAAAGCGCTGGAGCTTTCGCTTCAATAAGAATTTACTATAGTATATTGATGGGGAGAATATACAAATATACAAATATCTAAATCGACATCATGGCATTTAAAAAGAGATCATATGTAAATGTTCCAAATCATGTACTGTATATGTTAGGGGAGCCGAACGTTGGGAAAGGGAAGCGGAGAGGCTTGACGGATATATTTGGCCCCATATTGATTAAACATTTATCTACGCAAAATGGTATTCCCTCCAACAATACAATATAAAGCGCAACAAAAACGAATTTAGGTAGCAACAATAATAAATTTATTTTCCGGGTAATGGAAATGCAAAGAAGTAAAACTAATTAAATGTATTTTTAAAAACCAAAACGTTAACGATACACCAAAATTGATTTAATTTAGGCTTAGAGTACCCTTGTTTCTTGCTGGTTTGTTTCCTCAGTTAGCTTTTTGTTTGGCTTATTTTGGGGATTTGTCTTTAAATTGCTGCCACAGCCAAAGAAGAGCAACACACATACAGGCACACGCATACAAAGGTATAAAAGTTAAGCCTCTGGAAAGGTTAAGTGCCCTTAAAATAATAAATATACGCATAGTATATGTATTTATACACGTTATATATATGTATGTTTATTTATATATAAACACATAATTTGCTTTGCTTTGCTTTGCTTTGCTTTTGCTGTGAGTATCCATCCGGTGCGTGTGTGCGTGTGCCAATTTAACCCTTGTGTATCGGTGTGCTAGTTGCGTATCTATTGGATACCAGAGTTTATTGGCTTTTGTGCCTTGCCACTTTGTTGATATTTTGTCGAAATAAAATGCGTTATTTTGCAGATTTGTCGACTCTTTGCTTCAGTTGGTTGCTTCAGCTTTTCAATTAAATCAATATGATTTTAACATTTTATCATTCGTAGTTATTGGGATTCGATAAACAATTTTATTTTCAATCTTCATATGAATCAATAACAACAACTAAGAACGTTGAAGTCTGGCGCAAGCATATTCTTTTCTTTTTTTTTTTTTTGTACAACATATGTAAATATCCATATGTAAATATCGAACATTCAATATTAAAAACCTTTTTTTTGCTACTTCAAAAATATTTTTAGCAAACTAAAATATATTACTGAAAATATTATTCACATTAAAATAAAAATTAAAAAAAACTTCTGGTTTCATATTGGCAAAATTACGTCAATATTAGAGTCAAAAGCAATCAGTTTTGTATACGCGTGTACACATACACTCGTACTCATATGCCTGCATTCTTGGAACTCTGTTAAATTGCGATTCGCAATTTCGATTCATTATGAATTTGCAACATAAGTCACATTTATAATAAAAATCGCTTCAGCTTAGAGGATAGAGATGCAGAAGCTGTTCAGAGGGCGGAGGTTATGTCCAGGTTTCAGTCCGACTGAAGACGATTTTCGATTTATTTTCGAGTCCCGGATGAGCAACTTCCATTAAATCAGGGTAAACAAGTTTTTGCAACAATGAATGGTAGAAGGAGACGTGCCCGATCCCATAATCTATATAAATATATATATATATATTCTTGATCAGGATCGATAACCTAGTCGATTGAGCCCTGCCCGTTAGTCCGTATGTATAAATACGTTTATCTCAGCAACTATAAAAGCTGGATGCAGGATCTCCTATAGCACACGCATATCGCGTTTGTTTTTGATAATCGAAACCTCTTTCCGTTTGCTTGTTATCGATAACACGTTTTACTTTGCATATCTCAAACAATAATATAATATATCTGTAGAGTACTTTTTTTTAATAAAATGATGCCTTTTTTACATTTAATTAACTGCCACACAGACAAGATGAACAAATATAGACAGAAGCTTTAATAAAGACATTACTATTAATATTATTAGTATCAGGCAGTTGGAAGAAAGGAACAAAGAAATCTAATCAATATCCACGAACACACTTACTTTCGCTGTGTGTTTGTGGCTGTGTGTAAATCTTTACATGTATTTAAATTTCTCGCTGCCTGTGTATGTGTATCTCTTCATGGCATATATTTTATTTATAGCACCGAGGGGCAGGCGACAGTGGGCCAATAACCGGGGCATGGTAGCTGTGCGTGTGCCTTGCACTAATAAAGATACGCACACGCACCCACACCCACACTCACTCATACACCCGAGCAGACAATTTCTGTAAGCAGCACTGAAAAATGTGTGGCATACTTTCCGGCAAGACGCGCATTTCAATGTTTTTGCCTTTTAACTACTTAATTAGCAAACGCGTACCCGTCCTCCCATTCCCCTGCCCTTCCATCGTTGTGATTTCTTGTTCTCTCTCTCTCATTCTCGCTGACATACACACACTCACATCTACTTAGCCACTCAAGGCCTTCCCTTGGCACCTGCCATTAGCATTGATAGATACTCTGATACCCACAGCAAGACCCTCAGCCCAGAGCCACAAGCCTGTAACGGTCGACAGACTGACCATGGGGAACATAAGCTAGTCGCATCGATAGATGTCCCACTGGCTGTTTTAAGCGCATGTCTATTGACTTTTTTTTTCACTTTTTTGTGCTATGTAGCTGTTATTATTATCTTGTTTGTTCACATGGGGAAGCCTCTGTCCAAGCCTATGGTACATTAAGTCCTGCCTTTGGCCCGGGTCAACATAGACCAAGTTAATGGAAAATACTGAAGATCTAATAATATTCTTATAACTCGTTTAGAAAAATTATATTGAAAGACTTTAATAATCAAATGATAAGCAAAGGAATCAAATAAGCAGCTAAATTATTATAACCTATCTACATTCCTATCTGATTCAAAATCCACATTGAAACCAAACATGATTTGTAATCTTAGTCATTTTTATTATTCTATTATTATTGTTATTACCACTATTACTTTTTTTATTAATACTCTTATTGGGGAAAAAACTCATCAGAAAACCAGATCAATTAAAAGCTCAGCATGTTTGCCTTTGAGTATGATTATTTATTTACATGTATATGCAAAGGTAGATGCAACTATGCAATTTCATAGAAAGCTATTAAATACTTTCACCAGTAAAACGAGAATATCAAAGGTAATGTTGATTTAAACCGCATATACAAGCTACTGCAAATGCGAGAAATAAACAAGTTAGAACGTTAAAGTTGGGCGAAACCGACTTACTTAGACTCTGTTTTGGTTTAATAGAAGCTCATTCGTAATTTTTAATAGTATCAATATTAATATTATGAAACGATAGAATCATAAGTTTTGGTGTCGCGGCACAAGCCGGGGATAAATACCCTATATCATTTTAATATAAGTTTTTAAAAAGTTACTTTTGCAAATTCAAAAATTTGTAAGGCACAACCAAATATTGTGCTGAAAATTTCATCAAAATGCAATAATTGAAACTTAGTTATTACGGAAAAGTCTGGTTTTCACATTTGCAAAAATACAGAAATCAAAATTCATCCAGCACGCAGTGTTGTTGCATTTTGGTCTGCAACGAGTTTATGTTTTATGACTTTTATTAAATATCGATTCGCAATTTCGGTCACATATTGAATTTGCTACATAATTAATATTTCGGTATGTCATGCATCCTATGCTTTCCAAACCCAAAATGAGTTTTTTTTTCGCCCCAAATAGGGCAAACTTTATATTTGTTGTACATTTCTCGACCTAAAATTAAGTGTCTCTAGCTTTCAAATTGTGGAAGATAGTTTTATTTGATTTGTCACACCCCCTTGGGCGTAGATGTATAACCATTATATTTTTATGTTCAGCTATACCTATCCTCATTTATGTTCAAATTTACCCCCGATTTGCCACGCCTCTTGTGGGCGGGAATATTTATATTTTTGAGAGATATATGGAGGAGATAAACAGTAAGCAACTCACCAAATTTTCTACCTACTATGGAAGATATAATTTTTTGTTCGATTTGTCCCCTTTGATCGATATATGTATAACCTATTCTCCCTCTATTTACATTCAAATATTAGTATTTATAATATTTAAAGTCCCTAGTTTTATTAAAAGGAAAGTACCAATGGCTCAAATATATAAAATATAGATATATAAAATATTAACACTAGCAATAAGTATATATTCAAAATTTGAAGTCTCTAGCTATAATAGCAGCGGACAGCATGACGGACATTGCACAGAAGTTTTGTGACAAAACCAATACTCTTTTTTCCACTTTGGCAAACAGAGTCTAAAAAGGTTAAGCTGCATCCCGTCAAAACCACAAATGGCAAACAAAAGCCAATAAAATGAAGGTCTATTGCACACATCATACAAATAGAGATTAAAAATATAAAGCAAAATTGGATTAAATTTGAACCAATATACCTAAAAGATAAAATACTTCTGAATCCCAGAGAGCTCTAGACGGGTGTGACCGATTTCCAAATACCTTGAACCGAGGACGAGGTAATATTTTAAGCACTCCTGCCAAATTCTCTTCTGCAAAGTAAGACAGTGTATCCCTGAACCCTTTAGCATTCATACATTTAAAACCGACCAATTTATATGTACTAGAACAAATTTTTCCGACCCCAAACATGTATGCAACAGGTCCCACCCGACTTCGTATTTACTCGGGTTTTTGCTCTCTTTGCGCTCTCTCAGAGAGTCGTGTATGCTTAAGTGTGATCGAAGAGTAGCGCAAACATATTATTTTCTGTCGCACAACAAACAAACCGTGAAAGCACAACAGCCGCAATTATTCCCTTCTTAGAGTAAGGAGTATTTCGGAAAGCTTAAAGGGTTTGTCGGGCCAAGCAAGTACGCACGTACACGCGCGATTGTATGCGTGTACATTAATGGGCTTGTGGGTGGGGTTTTCCTTTGCAAACATTTGTAAAAATTAAAGATTTTGATTTACAGAGAGAGAAAAAAGCAAATACAAAGTCGTCGGGCCCTGTCACATACATTAGTGGTGACGAAAGAAGAAGTCCAGTCTATGTGTTGTATGTTTAGTGGTTTACTGTGCCCCCTTGTAATTCAAAGTGATCTATTCGATTTTTTAAAGCGGAAATGTTTTGTTTTCCTAAAGTTAAAAGTAAGACATATAATTTCATACACTGATATTCTTTAATTTTCTTTGTTATGAATTTATGATCAATGTGAACTTACCTTCTCAATATTGTACTTCTCAAGGGCTTGTGTCGCGCAATCTACAGCATCCTGCTGCATCTCCTCGCTCATATCGGCATTCTTAATGACAGCTTTGCGATCAGACATTTTTGATAATTGTTTTTTTTACTTCTAGTTTTGTAGTTGTTGTTCTTTGAATAGGACCTTATCCTCCTTTCCGTCTAAAATTAAAAAGAAAAATATCTGCACTATTTGTGGATGTGTGCAAATATATGAAAAGTTATTAGTCGTATATAGCATACATTTTGAGGCAGACACAAAAGCAAAGGCAAAGACAGGAGTTTTGCAATTCAATAAATTGTGCACTTCACAACACACACAGCAGCAGCACGCAAGAGTGGCCTTTATCAATTAGTTAATAAAGTTATGCAGACACGCAATAAACAGAAGCTTACAGACAACCGCACGCACACCCATACATATACATAAATATGACGCATGCGCAGTAAATCCACAAATTGTTGCATACTTTTGTGGGCGGGCGACAATGCGTAACCTAGCAATTTAATTATGAAAGACAACCGCGCACACAACATGGGAAATTAAATATCAAAGAGAGCCCAAACAAGGAGATCTGGACACTTGTAACAGCAGCAGAAGCAAGAGCAACAACAGCAGCCACAGAGGAGAAAAGAACAAAACCCATATTAATGAGCAGAAGACAACAACCCACACTCTCCATACTCCATACTCCATACTCTACTCTAGTCGCCCACAGGAAAAACATCAATTAACCATGAGTGAGAGCAAGAGCAGCAGAATCCGCAATCAGTGCGAGAAGCGCAGCAAATGCTCTGGGGGAAATGTGTAAACCAGTCAAAAGCACGTACCGTGGCCTTGGCAACCAAAGCAAAAACACTTCTTGGAACTGTAGCTGTTGCTGCACCCAAGGACAAAGGCATAGAGACAGAAAGAGAAAAAGTGAGAATGAAATACCTAGTACTCCCAAATCGAATACAACCACTAACCATACAACACATAGACAGCTAAACAACAAATTTTCGCCACCAAAAATATATGCGATAGGTCTGACCAGACTTCGTGTTTGCTCGGGATTTTTCTCTCTTTAGTAGTTCTTAGTGTTTAAAGGGTTTTCCACGCTGATGCATAAAAATGTATATTTAAAATTAACTGGAACGTGATTGCATATGTGTACAGTAATACGCATGTGTGGGTTTTTCTTTCTGCCTGCCAAATTTGTAACACTGTATTGAAGATTATAGATCATTAACACTTCCAAACTCAGAAATGCCTACATATGCACATATGTGTGCATGCACAGGTGAAATTGGCGCGCTACTGTAGCAGGTCAGTTAATTTGCCAATGAAATTGAATTTCAGAATCATTGTATATCTCATATAGGGATCAGCAATCACTTGAGAAGTTAGGGCAGTAAAAGAGATATTACTAATTATTCATACCGTAATTCTAATTAAAAAGGAGGAAGACCAGTCGAGCGGGATTGAGTTAAAGACAAATAAGTTTTTCTTCACGAATTGCATAAAGGTGTGTGCGGGTTTTCTATCCAAAGTTTGCGAGTCCTTTACTTTAGTAAATATATCTACGTATGTATATATACACATCGTAAGTTTGATATTCCTAGCTACGTAGTTCAAATTATATGCGACAGGTCCTACTGAACTTTATATTTGCTCGAATTTTTTCTCTATTTCCGCTCTCTCAAAAAAGCCGTGCCATGTGATCGAGGAGAATAGCGAAATCTTATATTTAGTCGCACAAAAAACATGCAACAGCCGCAATTATTCTCTTTTTAGAGTGAGGAATATTTGAGAAAGTTTATTGCTTTGTCACGCTGATGTAAAAATAAATTATTTATATTGCAAAATAAACTGGAGCGATATTAAAGCGTTGGCGGTCGAGCAAAAGATCGATTCGCTTTCAGTTCGTTTTACTACATACAATCATTGTTTTTTACATCAGTGTGGGAAACCCTTTAATCTTTGACAAGTACTATATACTCTAAGGGAGTAATTGCGGCTGTTTTGATTTTACAGTTATTCTTGAGAGAGCCAGAAAATGATGATGAGCATACGGCGCTCTCTGTGAGAGCGCAAATAGAGAAAACAAGAAACTCCAGGAAATGCAAAGTGCGCCGGTTTTTGGTGGCAAAAAAAGGTGTCCAGTCTATGTGTTGGATAGATAGGTGTTCAGGGTATAAAAATAAAGCTGATGTTGTATTACCGTTAATGATATCGTTCCTGTTACTGTTAATATTCGCTTTAGTCCAGCAGAAAGGTATAAATTTCGAAACTTATAAGTTCGATTGCTGCGGTATGACAATGCTAACAATAACTGAAATGCAGTTCCCAAATATCTTCACAGAATGGAAATCGGGCATAGACAAAGTGAAATCGCCTTATAAGTATAAATTAGAGCTTCCTCTTTTCGGTTTAATTGCGTCAAAACGCTATATTGAATAAATTTGGTAGAAAATCAAAGAAATTTAAATAAAGCAGTCAATATTCTATAATTTTAGGATAATATTTAAGAATATAATTTGAATATTTAACTTTTTAAGGAATGTGAAATATAAATACAAACTTCAAACAATGACAAAATGATTTATAGTTGTTATTCACATCATCAAAATGACGTACAAAGAAAAGGTTTTTTATAACCCGACTCACATTTTTTCATATATACATCTTGTATATAATAAATCTGTTTTTGTCCTTAATTTTGCCTAATTGCAAATTCAATTTTGTCTGTCAAACATACATATTCCATTAAATGAATGTACATGTGTATAAGTATTGGTGCGCTAATCCAATAAAATCGGATTTAAAGTACGCCACATCTATTTAATTATTATAATTATGATATCAATTTAAATGTGAATTCTCAAGCTGAAACATTAAATACTCTCACTGCATCTCTTTATCGAGGAATACAATATAATGTACATACAAAGAAAGACGCAAATTTGCAATAGTCCACCTCGGTGACACCGCAGTCTCCTTTCATTTTTCTCACTATAACACATTCACGGAAATTTATTTATGTGCAAAGGATGCAGCAGTTGGCAGGACGTAAAACGATGAACATGCAACAATGCCAAGCAGGACGAGGTACTAGGCATGAGGCATGAGGCATGAGGCATGAAGCGGAAGATGTATGGCACGAGAGGAAAGCTTTGCTGAATAACTCAATTACAAATGCATTGACAGTTGGACAAATGGGACAGCTGACGAGGAATGAGAGAGAAATGCAACACAACATATAATTTTTAACATATTAAATGTATTTATAAAATAGAAAACATTTAATTACTTTGTCTTGGTTGAGAATGCAATTTAATCTTCACATTCTTGGTCCAAAAACAAACACAATTCTTTCATTAACTTTTCAAAATATTATATTTCCATTTAGCTGGAAAGACTGCATTACAGAAGAGACAATACTCCATTCAAAGTTGCTGGCAATTGGCGAGAGCAACAGCTGCGATGCGAATGTGTGTGTCTCATCATATATGTTGTATGGTTAGTGGTCTCACACTCACTCACACTCCCACGCCAATCAGCTTATTAAATTGGTTTGCATAGTAAGCTTTTAGCTCCATAATTACCTCTCAAGGCATGCTCGTAAATTAAGCGACAGATTAGGCAACAAAAAATTTAAATATACAAATCCCAAATAACAAATGACGTCAACTTGAAAATGTGTCTTTTGACCATAAACTACAGACAATAGAGTTATGTGCAATTCTAATTCACTCATAAAGAATCCCATTGAATCGGTGTCAGTTTCAGGCAGTTGCTGATTTTGAATTTGAAAATAGTGTTGAGTAGTGGACAAATAATGCTCAGATACAGGAAGTAAATATGCGACCTGCTCGGACCGACATTCGGTCAATTTCACACATATATTTTTCACTACTAAAGTAGTGTTGTACAGTTTCAACCTGCTGGCGCCATCTCTGGCTCCGGCCGGAAACTTCTCCATATAAACCCCTCGCATCGTGCACAAGTACACAATTCACAATTCGTTAATTTATTGCACAACTTCGTTTAGAATTCCCTTACCTTAGTTATTGTTTTAAAGTTGTTGTCGTCAGGAAGTGCGCGCAATCATTTGGCGCCCTCTAAGGTAAATAGTTCTATATTAATGTTGTTTTTCTTATTTTGTAGAATTATTGACGCCCTTGTTAATAATTCAACACCTGTCGACTAATTAAAGTAAACTTTTGAACAAACTCGGCTAAAATATTCGCAAAAATTCTGCTTCAATATCTGTCCTAAGCAATCAAACGGAATGTATGTGTACGTATGTTCTATGTATGAGTGTGTCTGTATATGCATGTGTTTGTGTAAGTCTGTATATATAATTTCCTTTTTGGAAATTGGGCACGCAGAACAAATTGAACGAACACTCCGCGTTTAGCACTTAAGAACAAAAACACAACATTAACAAAAATCAACAAAATAGTCTTGTTCCCGAAAATATTAAAATATGCTGTTTAATATTAATAATTTGTGTTTACCGCTAAGCGCAATTGTCGTGACTAAATTTAAAAAAAAAAAAACACTTCGAATTGGAGCGCACTCTGGTGCGATCTGCTTGGTTGTCTGTCGTAAACTATTTCGCGGCCGATAGCCGCAGCGAGCCGAAATGCCTTCAGTCAGTGTATGCGTCGTGCAATTAGCTTATTGCTGATTGGCTGAACTATGGCCGCGTGTGGCAGGCCGCTTCTGGCAGGCCGCGTCTGACATCAGTGTTGACGATGTTTGTAACGAAAATAAACCTTCAAATGAATACTTTCTTTTTAACTTTTTGAATTGATGAAGTTCTTTCTAATGAAATTTAATTTAAGTTTGTTGTTATAAATTTTGTTACATAAGGAGGGTATAATACACACAAATTTTTAAAATAAATTTAAAAAAACCACATTTTCTGTATTAAGTAATCGGTACCTTGTAATGAGTAACTAGTGACTTATTTTATAAGAGGCATCACTGACGACTATGAAGCTTACAGTGTTGCATTGAACTGTTACCATTTAAAAGCGCGCTTATGAAAGTTTGAATTGTTTTCGGGATAGTTAAAATATATTCCTCAACCTTTAATATTTAAATTGATATTTGTGAAGCTGCAAAAAACAAGAATTATTTTTGTCAAGATTTTACCTAAATAATTGGTATAGATCCAAAATTATTGGATACTGAAACATAAAACAGTGCTGGGTAACAACATTTTTATATTTGAATTTTTATTTTTAAATATAATTATTGGATCTAATTAGTAAGCCATAATCGACATTAGTGATTAAATTTTTTTTTTTTCTTTTAAATATTCTATACTAACGAATTAGACACCAAATGATATAAAGCCATTATACCATACTGATTTAAGAAAAGGTATTTAGACAGGAATTTCCACTCATATTTGTACAAATAATAATACAAGAAACGAAACCACATCAGTTTAGGGTTGCTTATGCTATGGGCTATCGCTTGAAAGTCTTGCCCTCTAGCCCGATTAAACCGCCTAAAAAAACGCTAATTCAAATGTCTGATTTTTCTATTGCCATGCCCGTTTGCCCCACTTGCTTATATACATACATATGTACATATGTATGTATGCATGTACAAACGTAGAAATGAACATATATATATACAAAATTTGTTTTGAAAACAAGTGTATCTCTAGTTATTAGTAAATTAATTATAATAAACATTTCTACATATCTTGATAGTGTTATACCTAAAATCTGTACATGGGTTTACATTAAAATTGGACATTTTCGTTTGTTCCCTTTACAATGGCCGAAGCGAAAGCAACGTGATGACGAGCGGTAGTTGCGAGTAACATACTTAGGCCTTTAATACATAGGTGCGAGCAGGACAACTATGGTGTACTCGCCACTACTAGTGTCAGCTATAGCCATATATAACCTTTGTGAGTGTGGATAAACCAGAAAAGCAACACAATTGCAAGAGCATTGAAGCGCGCTACCGATGACTAATATTTCAATTCAAAAATAATGCTATAAATTGCTGTATGTATTATTATGAGAAAAGTAAAATATTTTAAATATATGTAATTTGTAGCATAAAAAGTATTAAGCGCAATAAAGGCTTTAAAGTTGTACATACATATACATATATGTATTGCATTAATATATGTAAGCATCAATTTATATTTATTTATCTGTATGTACATATGTATGAAAATGTTTCAAAATATTGTCTTGTAGCAATCATCAAATTAACTCAATTCAGTTTGTCACGTTATTTTTTTTTTTTTTAGGAATACTTGTGACTTGGCTGCACTTCGAACTTAAAAGCAACGCGCCAACCTTACTTTGGGGAGTTACGCAAACCTGTCAAAAGCAGAAGATTTCGTCTCTTCACCACAACCCTGTAATGTGTCTACTTAGCAATTTCACAATTTTTCTCTCTGCACGTCTGGCAACCCAGGCAACACAGCAACACAATTACC
>JBAMCK010001066.1:50000-59696 GCA_037075185.1 Drosophila pseudotalamancana | reverse complement strand
GTATTGCTGTTTAGTCTATTATATCATATTTTTGTGCCACAGCCAACTCGAGTCACATTTTAATATTGCTTTCGTGAATAATGAGACAGGGCATATCAGCACCTGGCTAATGTGTTATATAGATATTATATTCGTATGTTATTTTATATTTGAATTTGTTATTAAATGTTAAATGTTATTAAATCCATTAAGTTCATTGTATTGTTTAATTTTATACACACAAAACACATCAAGTGGAGTTACCTTATATAACTGTGATTGGCTGTTATCGATTATAGATTATCGACTACCATTTATCGAGCTAAGTATACATTTAAGTGCAGCCCATACTTTTCACATTTTGTCCTATTCGCTCGTTTTTCTTTTTTTCTTTGTTTTTCATTTCATTTTGCGGGCACATTTGGCGAACTTTTCCGGATTTCGGATTTCGTCTTTTGCAGTTGTTTCTCCAATCTTTGGTATTTTTTAAATGAATTTCACATTTCATATTCTGCTGCTTATGCTTTTCCTTGCTTAGTTTGACATGTCTTATGCATATATATATACATATATATGTATATCTATGTATGCATGTTTACTTATTATTCAATATAATAATAAATTTTACTATAAATCTTTGTTTAAAAAATTTTACTCCCTCCACATATATGACACATATGTATATATTATATATATATATACATAGATATATATGTATGTATGTATATATATATATACATATATATATATACACATATATATGTATACATATTTAAAATTTGGTGTTTTCAATTTGCGCAACTTCCACAACTTTTTGTTCGCTTTGCTTGAGATTTATTTCGTTTAACTATCTTAAGTAATATTTTTGTTTTTGTTTAAGTAGTATTATTTTTCAGAGTACCCGCTCGCCATGTAGATGTGGCCGTACTCTAAGCACTAAATCGAAAAAAAGAGTCTCCTTTTAAAAAAACGTATTTTAATATATATATATATATATATATATATATATATATATATATATATATGTATATATATATATATATATATGTATATATATATATTGCTAATTTCTACTGACACACACATCGATTTCTATTAAAGCGCTACTAAATGGGAATCTTAAAAGAAATTTTTGGATTTGGGGCGCCTATAAAGCACACATATGTATATATGTATATATATCGTACGTATGTTTGCCTATCTGATTAGTTAGTATTTATGCATTTCGAAAACCAGTGTTAAAAAACTTATGCATTTACTTTCTGTCAACTTTTGTATCTTCTTTAAAAATGCGAGTGCTGTTGTTTTTGAGTATTGTTAAATAGATATAAGTGTATATATATATATGTATATATAGATATATGCATATATGTATATATGTAAATTTCGAACTGCGCTGTTGCCACATTTCAGTTACCCTTTTGTAGCAGTTCAACGAAAAGTAACAGAAAGGAAACAAATAGATAATAAATGTAAAGTGAGCAAATATGTCTGCGGCGTTGCCAGTTTTCATTTTTCAGCGTTGCCGCATTTCGCAGCTGTACGCCATTGCCAATTTGCAGTGCAGCAGCGAATTTATTTGCTCAATCAATGCGGCATTCAGTCAATCAATCACTTTTTTGTCTGTTTGTGTTTGTGGAAAAAAGAAAATAGAAAAACAAATGGTGTGTTTTTTTTGTTTTGGTTTTTTTTTCGCATAGTTTTTGAATAAGTCACACATTTATTAATAAGAAATATATATATATATATATATATATATGTATACATATATATATATTTTTTTCTTTTGTGTTTTTTTGTTGGTTTTTCTTCGGTTGTTGTTTTGCGTTTGTTTTGGGTTTTATTTATAAGATATAATTATAAAAATGGAATAATAAGTAGGCATAATAATATAATGTAATATAATATAATAAGTTTTCTTGGTTTCTTTACGTTTCCTTTTGCACATACAATATTGAATATACTTTGGTATTTGTTTTTTTGCATTTTTTCATTTTTGTATTTTTTTTAAGTATAGACGACGACGAAAAAATCAGATTTAAACGATTACATATATATAATAATAATAGTTATAAGTATGATGTATGATGTATGTTGTAAGATGTATATTTGTATGTATTTTATTTTGTTGCGTTTATATCAATCGAGGGGGAGGGGATATTGGTTCAAATCAATGCGAATCGAATTGAATTCAAATTTGAATAGAATTGTATTTTTTTATTGGTTTGTTTTATAACATTAGTTGAAGTGAATGCAATTCATATAATGGAATGTAATTAATTGGTTAATTAAGTTTGTAATTAAGTGTTGTATAACGAACGAAATACAAATGCAATATAGCCATTAAAGCAGCACATATAGGGTATATACCATATGCACTTGGGTATTCTGAATAAATTGTTTACAAATTAGCATTTTTTTATATTTGTGTATTTTTAATTATATTTGTATTTTGTTTGTTTTGTATTTTTTTTTTTTGTATTTGTTTTTAATTATATTATTTTTTTCGTATTTTTTTGGTTTTCTTTTAGTTGCTTAGTTAAATTAATAAACATTAAATAATTTAGTTACGTAATTTTAATATTCAATTTAGTTTAATATAATAAAAAAATTCAATTAAGTTTAGTATTTTTAGCAGTATTTGTTTTTAAACTTGTTTCGCTTAGTCAATCTATAGACATTCGTCTGTTGTTTGTTGTTGCCTCATTTAAGCTTTGTTTTAGGTATTTATTCAAGTATTTTTTTGTTTTTAGTATTTTTGTGGTATTTCTTATGTTGCGTATATTAAACAAAAGGGTTGAACAAAATATATTATGTAGTGCTGTGTATAATTTTCCACGAAAGAAAACCGAATAAATATAAAATTTTCGCTAAGATTTCATTAAGTATTCAATCAATCAATCAATCATAATAAATTTTGTTTAGCATACAAAAATCAATATAGGTAAACACACACACAATTGGTGTGCATTTCAATTATGACTACAACTCGCTGTCAAATGCCATAGTTTTTCTTTACTCAATCATTTATCATCATTTTACAATTCTATAAATCTTTCTCTCGACAGAGAGAGACAGACTTATATATATATATATTTATACATATATTGGCCAAACAAAAAGAGAGAGAGATAGATAGAAAGAAATACAAAAGATACTTTCAGTTTGTTGTTCTCAACACAAAACTCGGATAGATTAGAAGTTGGCCTTAAGTAGTTTTGGTTTTGTTAGTCTTAAAGCTAACCTGGAGCACCCGATTTCCCAGGGTATAGCCGTTCAGGGATTGGATGGCCACCACAGCCTCATCGTAGTTGGTCATGGTGACAAATCCGAATCCCTTGCATTTGCTCGTCTGTAGATCCCGGATGACCTTCACCGATTGAACGGCTCCAAATGGGCCGAACAGCTGCCACAGAACATTCTCCTCGGTTTCGGGTGCCAGATTATATACGAATATACACCAGCCGGATCCGGTCATTGCATTTCCCGGCAATATCGAATTGGCCAAAAGATCGCCAGCCAGCGGTGAATATCTATATCCATAGTTAAAGAGGGAGATAGAGAAAGAGAGAGAGAGAGAGAAATAAATTAGATTAGATTATAATTTGGTTGGTTTCTAGGGTATTCGAGACGAATGGATTAACTGTATTTGGTTTTGTATTGGTTGTTCAGTTGTATGGTACATATAAATCGTAACAAAACGTGTCGCTTCCTTTTCCATAACACTTGGGTAACTATATTAAACGCTGGCTATATATTATAGATTTCCAATAGGGTTTTTTTTATACCTTTGCAGTGAACAATTTTGGGGTTACTTGTAATAGAGCTTACTACGCAAAGGTAAATGATTGAGTTATACGAAAGATCTTATCCTGACTGATTGATTGGGAGACCGATTGACTTATGATTGATTGGCTGACTAATAAAAAGATTTACGAATTAACAAAATTAATTAGATGATTTATTGTCAAATTAATTGAGTGATGATTGACTAATCAATTTGTTGATTTATAGACGGACTGATTGACAGACTGATTGGCTGTCAGATTAAGTGACTGATCAACAGACTAAATACCAGATTGAGTAAGCGACTGATCGACTAACTCATTGATTGAATTTTTCGCAGATTGATTGGCTGCTTAAGAGACTAATTGACTGACTCCATCACACTGTTAAACATATTATTTAAGTGAAAGTGAATCAAAGAAGTAAAGAGTGAAACTAACTGATTGAATGATCATCTGTTTGACTGATTGTTTGAGCAACTGATTAACTGATTCAGATAGACTGACTACTAGGCTTAAAGGAAACGGAATGAAACGATCACTCAAATGGCTTTTTAATTATACAACTTAAGTCTAAATAAATTTGATGCGAAGACAGTAATCAAAATCTGTACCATTTCTTTTGTTCAGTCTGCAAGGGTAGGTAAAAAATCGTCCATAGCCGTATTTTCCAATAACTTATCTGGTTAAGAATTTCATGTAGCATGCTATCATATTAGTAAATATGCTAGCCACCATTACACTGTGCTACAAGTTTTTTGTTTTCATTGCACATTTCTCACAATGCGCTTAAATCCAATTGAAAATTCAGTGAAAAGCACACACATGTAATTGTCGCGGATTTTATTCAACAATAATAAAAATATGAGATATATATAAATATATATATTATATACATGAAATTAAAACAGACTTTTTGGTCTTAAATTTATTGTAAACGAAAATGTTACAGACTGAATGAAAGCAACTGATAAAAATTTAAAAATAATATAGTTCATATGAAATAAAGAACTTCATACATGCGAACAGAAACAAAATATTAGAAATAACATAAAAAACTATAGTCGACTCCGACTAGCAGATATCCCGAACCCAGCTAATATTTGTATCATTCATTCTAACATATGTATACATTTTAGAAATTTTGAGGCTGTGGGAATCAATAACAAACAACATTTGATATAAATATGTATATAGATAATTTCGTATATGGTATTCAAGTATGTATATTTCAAATTTAAAGTTGTTGGTTTTATAGATCACGAGATTCACGATTTCATACAAACGGACATAACTTCTTATCATATTCTTAGATCGACATCTTTTATTTCTTCTCTTTCTGCCTTTTCATAGGTTCGGGATATCAAAATATAAATATTATGAAAATCATATTTGTATATGGGTATTTTGTCGAACAATTACACACAAACATTTAGGCTAGACATTTATTAAAGAAACTTTATTGTTTTTAAATATTTTGTTTTAGAGTAAATGAAAAAAAGTAAAACAGCAATCAATTTATATATACGTGTGTTTGTGTGTGTGTGTGTGTGTGTGTGAGAAATAAATAATTCGAAAAATTCACCTTTGCAAACCCTTGTTAATCGCTAACATGGGACTTTTTCCAATGCTAAAAATGATGACAAAATTTGTTGTTGTTGTTGTTTTTTTTTTTTTTAATATATATAAATATATATATTATTTTTTTTATCAAAGAAAGAAAAAAGAAAAACCGAAATATGCGACATAAGAGGTAGGAAAATTAGAATAAAAAACGTTATGTAAAAGTTATGTTCAATCGATAAAAATCGAAAAAATGATAATAATATAATATAATATAAGAATTATAACCACTGCACAAAATGTTAATTAATCAACAGTTACGTATTGCAGAGAATTCAAATAGATAATACAAATAGATGTCTAAAACTCCCCAAAATAACGGACAATCGAACGCGGACTATAATATATATATATACCTATATATATATATAGATTAGTATATATATATAGAATATTTATACAATTTATGCCTAAGTATTGGATGGTACGCACCTGATACGTCCGGCGGATGGTAGAGCTCCGGCTAATCGACGGGTGGCTGCGGCCGCTTGTGGGGTCAAGTAGGCGGTTAGGGGCGGGGCTATTTGGGCCTTGGCGCTATTGCTTGGATTGTTGGCGAATTTAACGGTAATCGGTTCGGCATAGCCTTTGGGCGTTTTACCGTTAAGCTCCTGTATGGCGCGTTCGGCTTCGTTGCGTTGATCGAAGCGTATAAAACCGACACCCTTCGATAGACCTAAATGCAAATTGTTATCAATTGATCGTTTATCGTTTGTTCATTTCATTAATTATCAATCATATTATATATTACCAGAAATATTATCACAGAGTATACGAGATGTAATTATTTTGCCAAACGATGCAAACATCCCCTCCAAGTCTGGTTGTGATAGATTTTTGGGAAGACCCGATACATATAAATTAGCACCCTTTATAGATTCGGAACTTGGACGGGCGTATGATACTTTAATAACCTTATTCTGCAAACGCAGCCCGTTCAGGGTGTTCACAGCCTTCTCAGCATCCTCGGCTCGCACATAGTTAACAAATCCATAGCCCAAACTTTGACCTGATAATACAAAAATAGGTAATTATTTAAAACTGAGTTTGGCGAATATTTGATAGATGTCTTACCTTGCTGTAGAGCCGGATTTAGTGCGGTCAATGATGCTGGCAAGACTGTAAAAATAAATAACAATTAATTCATAATTCCTATCATTTTGTTTCAATGTGCAAGCTAAACAAAAAATAATACCAATACTACTACAGTAAAGCCATGTTAATAACTTTAGCAGCTGTTAACTGAGCCTAACAGCTTCTTAACATGGCAAACAGTAGTATCTCAATAAGTATTTTCAAATATATGGAATATTTCTTATCAAAATATTGTATGCCAAAACTTAATCACAGTAATCTTTATCTCGAACAAGACAGAATACTTAAGGTGAACCCGTCTAAACCCCATTAAAAGCTGACTATTCAATAACTTAGTTACAATCTACTCATTAAACTTGTATTACTTAATTATTTTTTAAGGCCACAATTGACGTTCAACAAAAGGACATCATAAATTCTATATTCTGGCAACAGCCATTAACCTTAGCCAATCCTTCCGCTGACAATGCCCTCTTTTAAATTCTGTTTCACTTATTTATAACCGAAAGCCAACATTTCTTTATCAAAGACAAAATCCTTTAAGACTTGCCTTAAAAAACTAAATTGTAATTTAACAGAAGCATTAGAAAAACCCATTAGGCCGTTTTAATTTCTAAAACTAATTTCTTTATCGAAAACTTGATTCACTTTAAGAGTTGACCTCGAAAATCCGCAGTGGAAATTTACCATGAAGAAGTCTTCATAACCTGTCAAAGAGAATGGCTCTTAATAACTGCATGGTAAATTTACCATGAACATAAAAAAGTGGCATAAGCAAGTTTAATAATAGTACAAAATTATAAGCAAAGAGTTCAAAAAAACTACTGAGTTACGAACTACGTACTACGTAAATGCTAGTGCATTATAATGAATAGAATATTGGTTAATATTTACCCAAATTACCTGAGACTTTATCACGCACCAGTTTGCAACTCTCCAACTCACCAATGCTTGAGAAGAGCGATCGCATCTCCTCTTGCGTCATGGTTTGTGGCAGATAGTTGACTATCAAATTGGTACGCGACTCATCATTGCTGCCATCGACGGATCCATTGGCACTACCATTTTTTACTATGTCCATTGCGTTGGTCATGTTTTCGTTGCTGTTGCTGTTGCTGTTGCCGTTAGTGTTAATGTTGATGGTTATGTTAACTGTCTGTTAATGTTAACTGCCCTCTTTTTCTCTTTGGCTGCACTCGGTATTTGTTTTGGTTTGTGCTTAGTATTTAATCTCACTGCTTGTTTGGTTACACTTACAATATATGTACTTATTTCTTGGTATTTTTTTCTTAGTATTTTTTGTTGTTCTTTAATGAGAGCTTTGACTGCGCTTTGCACAAGTCCCGTTAAGTTGTTTGTCTCGCAGAGTTTTTCTTCTACTCTTTACGAACTGTCCTTTAATTTATCCGTGTGTGTATGTGAGTGAGTGTGTGTGTTTCTTTGTTTGTTTATTTTTGTTTTTTGTGGGTTTTTAGATCAACTACGATCGCAAAAAAAAATAGTATTTTATCTTAGGTTTTTTTTCTTCTCCCTCGTTTTGTTTTTGTCTTAAACCGTTCTTTGGCTTTGCTTAATATTTAAAATTTAATTTAAGTTTGAAGTAATTTATGTTTTTCGTTATATTTTTTTTGTTTTAGTTATTTTTAGATAAAAGAGTAAATTTTGCTAATGTTTTTTTTTTGGTATTTTCCTCCTTCTTTCTTTTGCGTCGCTCAACCGTTTTTATTTTTGAGTATTTTATTTATGATTTATTTTTATTTCCTTTTTTTTTAGTTTTATTTTTTTTTATATATAAAATTGCAAAAATGCAAAAAGATAGCAATTATTTTTGTGTTTTTGTTTTGTTTATTTACTTTGACTAATTTGCGCTTCTTTCTTTTTGTTTGTTGGAACTTAGTTGTGTTTATCCGAAATATATATATACATATATAATATGGTATATGTATTTATTATAATGTTGTATATACGATTAAATATGATTATTCGTTATATTTCTTGTTCTTCTTTTTCTTGTTTTTTTTTTATTATTTTAGTAGTTGTTGGTTTTATTTGGTGGTGTTTGGTTTTTCGCTTTGCTTCGGTTGCAGTTTTAAAAATCTTTCTTTCTTATCGATACGATTCGATTAAAGGCTTCTTCTTCTTCTTGTTGCTTCCTTTTGGGGCTGTACCTCGACTCTGGTAAATGATAAGTAGCTGTTCGATTGCTTGCCTCGTTTTTTACTCAATCTGCAAAGATAGAATACATCAAAATTAGGTACTTCCGAGCGGCGGAAACAAAAAAAAATAAGAGGAAGAAATTGAATCTGAACCCCTAATGGATAAGCGCGTTACACAGTCGAATGGGTTGGCTGAGAGAAATCACCCCAAAACAAGTAAGAGAACACTAGTTGAGTGTGCTCAACTAGATGATACCCTGTACCCCAATAATGGGAAATAAGCCCAATATATATGCACTTAGTTGGATGACTCTAGTGAGGTGTACGAGATGTGTTAAAATGTGTTATCGAAAACAAGTAAACGATCGATATTTCGAAACAAGCTCGATCAGTCCGTGCTATAGAAGTAACTACATATAAAATCATGCTTTTAGATTTTATAGATGTGGAGATCAACGCGTTTATACAAACGGACAGACGCGTTTCTGATGAAGAATATTTATAATTTATATGGTCGGTCATACCTCCATCTGTCTGTTACATAGGTTTTCACGAAATCATTATACCCGTTAGCGATGGGTTAAGGATATATAGAGCACGAAATGTGCATTTAGCTAATGCTTATCAAGATATTTGACATCGAGGACCTAGACGCGACAATCTCCCCCTGCACTCCTTTTGCGACAATTGTTCCGCTCCTGCTAACAATCCCGTAAGCATCAAATCTGTTTACCAAGTTTCTTTTTGCACATTTTCTCATTTCTTTTATTTTGTGTCAGCAAAAAACTTCGCTTAATGGCTTGGAATTTAATTAAATTGTTTTTTTTTTTTTTTGTGTTTTGCCTTCTTTTGTGTATGTGAACAGCGCAATATGTGAGTGGCACAGCGGTTTAGCGGTTCAACGGTTCAGCGACTCGCACCACTTAAAACTCGAGCACACGTGCACTTTAGCGCCATCTATTGTTTTATTCCCCCAACTCATTGAGAAATTTCTTAAGGGGATTTTTTGTCAGCAAAAAAAAATGCATTTGAATTTAGTATTTTTTATTTAGTATTCA